>JANZLQ010000013.1:22087042-22101333 GCA_026212715.1 Elanus axillaris
GCCCCCGCCAGGGGGCGCCGCAGGGCCGAGGCGGTATCGCTTGCCCCGGCGGCCTTTCATATGGGTTTGGTTTATTATATTTTATTTTATTTATTTATTATTTTATTTTAATTTAATTTATTTATATTTTATTCTTTCCTTTCCTTTTCTTTTCACTTCTTTTCTTTTCACTTCTTTTCTCTTCTTTTGCCTGAAGGCAACCCCCCCCCACACACACACACACTGGGTAGGTCTAAGAGCACCTTTTGAAGTAATAATGATTTAAGGGATACACTTGCCAGCTTGAAAGGAACAAGTGAAACATTGTCTGCTCTGCTGTATATTTATAATGGCAAAGTGTTTCCCTCTCAGATGTTCAGTGGCTCTCCTGCATCCAAAACCAGAATGATATTTATTCTCTAGCTCCTACCTCCCTTATTTATTTAGGTTTGTTTATCTCAATCGGTGAGCCATTATTGGAAAATCTTTTTAGCAATAAGGCATGAATTTGCTACTATGTTCCTTCTAACACAGGAGTAAAGATTTAATGGTAGCACACCGCCTCTCTTACAGTATGTTTTCTGTCACTAAAGTAATGGCAAGTGGAATAAGAGACAGGTGGTGGTATCTATAAACTCTGCTAATGGCCCCATCAACGTATGTTTAATGTATTCTAAACTATACTTCACATCCTACTGTTGCTAGTACATTTCCCCTGGCACCTCTTCTCAACAAAGAAATTTGGAGAGGAAAGGAAACATTAATAAACATGAAATGTTTAATTTAAAAGCCAATGTGAAGTATAACACTGCTTATAAGAAGGCTTATTTGACAAGAGATCAGCTCATTATAGAACTCAATAATTTTGCTGCCAGCAGTAGTGAAAACCTTTGACAAAGTGAAGGCTTTTTAGATATAGTTATGGCCTTTCTGCTGATTTGGTGTTTGATCATGTCATGCAACAGCATCACTTTCTAATGGATTACAAAAGTTGACCAGTCATGAGACAACCCTGGGTAAATGTTTGTTGGGAGAAAAAAATGGTCAGGTCTACAACAGTGGGTTTTCCATCGCTTAGCTTTTTTAAACATACCTTCCTCTATTAAAAATGTATTTTGTTTTCTAATGCACAGTGTATTTCGGGCTGAATTCAGATCCCCTGCTTTTCAGTGAGGCCTTGAACAAGCCTGTGCTACCATTTCACCTCCAGACTTTTTGAGGGTGAGCTTTGGGTGGTGACAACTTGCCTTCCTCCTCCTCCCTGCCCCCAAGGAGCCACCAGCACAGCAGGGCCGTAATCCTCGGCAATGTCACCAAGGGCTTTGAGAGCACCGGTAACAGCGAAGATGGCACTGATCGTCCTTGTGCCGGCAGTTTTTATCCAAAGCCTTGCCAAGGACTTCAGAGTGAAATCAGACATCCCCAGAGTGCAGAGCTCCCACAGAGAATTATTGCTGCAGGAATAGTCTCCTGTGAGTGTGTGAAGACAAGACTCCAGTCATTAGGACCTAATTCTGCCTGATTGAGTTATGAAATCCCTACTGAAATCAACATTTAGTGGCAGAGAAAGGCAGAATTTGGATGCTGTAGTTTCTAGTTGGCCCGCAGAGGTTATCCTGAATGTGCATCATGTGAAACAGCTGCTGTCGGGCAGCCTGGCTTAATAGCAATATTATACCTGGTCACCAGCAGCACTTTCTTCCAAAGAGCTGTGTTTCTTGAAAAACACTTTAAGTGCTGTGTTAGCATGCTTTTCCTGGTGATGTGCTTATCTAGCAATGATGACAGCCAAAATTCCCAGCTGTATAGTCATATACTGTAGTATTCATAGCATGCCTCTTATTAGCAGTATCTAGTCCAAGCTGAGATCACTCGAGCAGACCTATTGTCTTGTACCCTGCTCAGGATACAAGGCCCTTTCCAGGGGCCAGACATGGTAGTTGTCCTCCACACTGCACTACAGGGAGAGGCTGAGATCTGATATAAACCTGTGGGTTCTGCCCTGGGCTTTTTAAAATGCTGTGACTGTGCCTCATTTCTTTGGATTGATATCCTAGTAACAGGTACATGCTTAGGTAAAAAAGGGAGGCAAGCAGGAGAAGAAAAGAAATCACTAGAAATTCAGAAGGCCTCTACAATATGCTCTAAAGGGCCATTTGTTGTTATAGGTAGTAACAAGACCATTCATTATCATATTCTAAGAAAAAATACAAATATCTTCTATTCATATAAAGAAATAATTCAAATTGCTTTTGTGTTGTCAGTGCTATGCCAGAGTCATGTTATGATTTCCAAATGAACATTAGTTTATGTTTTTTTTCTGTTATCACAGAGGATCAGTTCCATGCTAATGAAATGAAACACTTCAGCCTACAGTTAATCTTAATTGAAAGTCAATGAATCTACTCATATATGTAAAGTTAATTTAATAAAATCAGGACTGGAATATGCAGCAATCTGCAGGATCAGGCCTTAGGAATGTTTCCTCTTAATGATTAAGGAGGATTTTCCTTTGGATTCACTCATGTGTCCCTTCCCCCCCATTATAGCCAGTGCAGCTCTCTGTCCTGAATGCTGTTATTTATTAAGAACACCAGGGAATCAGATCAGCTACTAGAAGCTCTTATTTGACTTAGCAAATATGATCTCAGACACCCAAATTTACTCTCCATCTCTCAACTCTGTAAAAAAATTTTAAAGGGGTAACACAATTGCAAGAACTCCTCTGTGTTGTAGTGTCACTGTTGGAGCCCATTTTCCCTCTTGCTCTAGGTTCTGATTTTGCTTAGGGGTCAGTGCGCGTCAGGGATGAGAAAGAGGTATTGAAGATGATCTCCTGTTTGTCTGGTTTTGCTTTTACCTTTGTGAGCCTGTCTCTCTTGTCACCAGCTTACCAGACGCTGCTTTTACCCATCCAGCTTGGTAACAGAACAGTGCCTCACAGTGCTCTGTATGTAGCATGGATGGTGGGTATCTTACGCAGTGTCATGATGGAAGCAGATGGGACTGGATTTTAGCATATTGCTAATAAAGCAGAGCTGGACTTCCTCTGACTCTTCCAGCTCCATGTTTGAGTTGATGTTTATAAGGGGTGCAAGCCAACAGAGGGAGGGTTTGTCTCTGTTAAAGAATATGTAGAATACATACACACTCAGCAAAGACCAAGACCAAGGCTCTCAGCGGCAAGAGCATAGTTCAGTGGGACTTTCCTACAATGTGCTGTATAGAGTTGCTGCTTTACCTGCATGTGAAAGATCAAATCTGTGCAACTTGAAATCATCCCCAGATTTTCCTTTCCCTGCGCCTTCCCATGTCCTGTTATTTTTTCTATAAAATCCATAGTCTGAAATGTTGCATATTTCACCTACTCATCTTTTTTACCTCCGTATTCATTCCTGGTAAGGTGCTAGTAATTGTCTCAGTTGTACACTTGCAATATTGGACTTTACATATACAAACTTGCTGAGCCTCACCTTGCAGTATAGTACTGCAGTTTGTTTCCTTAAGGTTGTTTGTGGCTCTCTCACAGCCATCCACTGATACTGAAGCAGAGATGGTTAACAAATACAAGCTGGGAAAATCAGTTGATCTTCCGTTTGCTGAAGGCCTGATGGAGAGCTGTACTGCAGTAGCTAATGCAAAGTTCTGGTTAAATATTGTCCTACCGTTTGCACTATACCGTCTGTTGTTTTTACACTAAAGGCTTAGCAGAGGTTGGAGGCAGTATTGACTTTGTAATTAAACTATTTTAACTTCAGGATTTTGTAATCACCGTACTTAAACCATCTGTTATGGTACAGGGATGATTTCCCCACACCCCCCCTGCTCCACGCCTCCTTTCTGGAACAAAACGCCATCATGTTTTTAATTGCAAAGCCCCTCTTATGATGAGAGTAGAAAGGGAAAATGAGGATAATTTCCTTTTGCTAAGGCAACGTGCAAAAGCTCACGGAGCTTTCACTCCTTGCGAGTGGAGGTGCACGTAGGACTTCCACTCCTGGCTCCTCCCGTCCCCTGGTCCCAGGAGCAAAGCAGAGGGCTTCTTAGCGGGGCACCTCCCTTTCCTGGTGGAATTCTCCCCCCTCGCCAGGGACTTCCACTGGGAGAAGCGAGGAAAGGGGATGGAGCCTTAGCTCTGCCAGGGTAGAGCGTGGCAAGCGGGGTTGCTCATGTGGGGAACCACTAAGCTCTTTGTGCTTCAGGAAAGAAAACAGAAGAAAAGGTTAAGGCAGAAGACAGAGCAGCAGATTTTGCAAAGCTCTTTGTGTCTGTTGACCTGCCTGTGTATCTCCTTGGCTAACCAGGACATCCAACACCTTGTATCTGAAGTTCTCCATGCTGCTCAAACAGTAGCACCCTCGCCTGTGTAATCTTAGACAAATCCCTCAGGATTTGCCTACTCCTGCAAATTGCACTAAGTCAGTATGGAGAAAGCCGTAGCAAACCATTCCATGAGTATAACAATCCAGCATTCCCAGTGCAATGAGCATTAGCGTTTGGCAACACCAAATTCTGGACTTTCACCAATGTAACTAAGTCAATGGAAAAAAGATTACCTTAGCCAAAACAGTTATGATAGTAATACTGCTAGGTATTAAAACCTGGACTGTCTTTCTCTGCATTGGTAAAACAAATTGACAGCATCTTTTCCTTTCTCCCATTTGTGTGGGATTCTTTTGTTTTGTTTTGTTTCACCAGGTTGGTTTGGTCTGCAGTTTCAGCAGATCCAAATGCATGCTGAACATGTGCTGAGACGAAGTAGGGGGTTTCCTGTGTTACATGTATAAAGTTAATCAGAAGTCTAGATTTTTGATTCCTGGTTTGCTGCTCTGAATTTAAATCACTAGGTCAGACATCTTTGTGTACCCCTTAGTTAAAAATATCTTTTAATTTTGCTTCATCTTTCCTCAGTTTTGTGTGTTCATCTGCATTTTCTGACTGGCAGTCAGCTCAGCAGAGCTCTTCTGACCAGTGCATGAGAGGAACGCACTCTCACATCCTATCACGTAAAGCTGAGGTACTGAAAAAAAGAGAGGTACAAGGGGCAGGGAATCTTCCCAGTTGTACTGAGCAGAATTCACTTTTCCCCTCTTTTTCTAGTTTGCCAAGAAGAATTTTCTTTCAGGACACATGAAAGTGGTAAATCAGACAGCAAATGTTCTATATACCTAAATATCAGATCCAATTGTTCTCTCATGAATCTTGCCCATCACACACATTGTGTAGACCTACGCTTTGATCACAGCCCAAGTTTGTTTGGCATTGTAGCTTCTGAAGCTCTTTTTGGGGACAGCAGATAAAGCAGTGCCTGAGGGAGGCAGATTTTTGCTGTTAAGCAGTGCAAGCACACCAGGACTCCTGAGGCTGTATTTGTACATTGTATTTGTAATGCAGATTGAGGGCTGGCCACCCTTTGGTGTGTCCTATGTGGCCTGCCCCACCAACTCGTTTCATGAACCTGTGTCAGGAAAATGACAATTTCTTCAAAATTCATGGAGGCTGAAAGGAAATTGGTCAATGCAGCGTGATTGTAGGCAGGTGAGAAATTCCATTTAATCCCGCCTGACAGCAATAACCACTGTCATTAGTGATACTGGGTTTCACTAATTTCTATCCCCTTTGTAAAAGAAACAGCATGTTTCTATTTACTTCCTCTGCTAAACAAGGACCCTTGTACCATGCTGTAGTTGTGAAAACATGTAGCATGTCACCTGGTGCCACCATAGGACAGTGACATGAAGAAAGACCCCTGCTCACCCCCACTCTGTGAATTTTGTTTATATCTCTGTGGCTTTTCAGCATGCACTTGCCTGGCAAAGCCATTTCGTTAATGCCAGTCAGCAGGAACTGCTGAATGCGCAACACTTCCGAAGAACTGTTTGCTTACTTGAGAAACTAAATGCAGATATGGAAGCCTTACTTTACATTTCTGATTGTCAATAAGCTGAAAGAATGGAAGCTAGCATTTTTAGGCGCTGGACCCACAGCTGCAAGGGGTGTTGTACATGTTTTCATGTGTTGTTCTGCTCAGCATTGCAAGGGTGAAGATCTGTTTCTTTAAAGACAGAGAGGTAAGTATTGCTATAGAAGTAAGATTTCTATAAATTAGGTGCCTGGATATTTTTATAAGGTATCTTCTGTTGCTTACAGGATTAAGGATTAGATCCTCCTATGTATCAAAACCTCTCTGTACCCATCACTGTTAATAAAGCTGAACTCCAAACTCCATTTTCAAAAATGCTTGGACACTTGCTAGCTTATCTCCCTAGTCACCTCTTAGCTTAGCCCCCGGGACATGTAACACATAGCTGGATGTTGATTAAACACACCTTCTCCACTGCACACTATCTGGACATCATCCAATTTCAGCTGAGATGCTGTGTGATGCCCAGTTCAATCTGCTCTGCTAAGCGACTAGTATTTCTTGGAGGTTGGTGTTAATTCTCATCGATTGCATTGTTGCAGGGCTGCCGCCAGCCTCGGGCAGGGGCTCACAGACTAAGCCCAAGCAGGTGGGCAAACATATCGCCGTGACCTCGCAGACTGCACTGAGACTTTCCAGGGCCAACAGCCATGAAGGGACTTAAAGCTTGTTGTACTCTATGGCATAACTACCACATGTCTGGTTGCCAACCAGACTTCTCAACCTCAACTGAGGTATATGGGATCCCCACAGGATGTGTGGAGAGGCTCATGTTTCACATGGGAATCACGCAAGCCACAACTCTGAGAATCTGTGTGAGCAACAAGTGCTAAGCAAAGGGATTTGCTGAGCAAAAGCATCCCTCAGGGACAGCCACCTGCCAAAGTCTATTTTGCCTGGAGGTAGACAAGAGAGGGACGCAGTTCCAGGCCTAAATAGTTCAGCTTTGCTTGTGTCTGAGTTGTCCAGGACTCAGGGGCATATCACTTACCAGTGATAGCTCATGCCCTGACTACTGGCAGAAGTAGCATGAGCCTCATTCCCAGCTCCTTGAAGAGAGCAGGAGACATGCAAGGCTACTCTTGGAAGACTGTGAAAAGTTCTGGATGAAAATCTGGTTCACATCAATGATGTAGAGTAGACGTGGACCCTGAAGTGGACAAACGTTTGTTTTTTACTGTTTTCCTGCAGAGGGAACTGTTTGGGGTGAAGTCAGGTTGTACTCCAACAGTTAAACAGGATGGACTGTATAATCAGGAGATAAAGACCACTGCAAAGCACCAAGCTGACTATATAGCTATGTCTTTAGCTTCTTCTCATGGCACTGCTCTGCTTCATGTAAAATTTGGAGCAGGATCAGAGATCTGATTTTCTTACAAACCAGCAAACACCATGATGAGCTGGAATAGCTCAATATCAAACTTAATCTATGGCTCAGTTCATATTTATTTATTTAAGCAAAGTGTTACATCCCCAGTACAATGGACTGAGTTAATTTCAGTCTCATCCTCAATATGTTACTCTTTTAAGAATTAATTTCCCTAGAGTTTTCTACATACCCTTAATTTAGAATGAAATCCACCTTTCAATTTTAGAAGGAACCTAATACTGTAGGTAACTTTTTATATTCTTTTCTAAAATTCTTTAAAAATTATCCATGCTATCAATTATAAAATGATGAGTATTTTGGTAGTTTCAAAAATGGAACTGAAAGAGAACTGTTACATGTAGGGCACTGATGGCAGTTCATCAGTTAGTTTTCTGGACCCAGAAGCTGGATAACTGCTAGATTAAGGATGCCTGGAGTTTGGCCATGCGATCTCTAAAATTAAAGTACTTACCAAGAACTGAAAGATGGGGGCTGTCAGAAACTCACAGCCACTGTGGATTGGGTGTGGAGGACAGACCCAGTATATCAGTCAGTGGATGGCACACTTATGTGGGAAAAAAACTTGTAGAGACAAAGTAAAGATGCTGTTAGAGGATGCTGTACGTCTGGGCTAGTTTTTGAAGGTTGATCATACTTTGAAGATGAAGCTTGGTAAAGACTGTATTAAAGAGAATGGAAGGGCTGGTTTTGTCCACTTCTGTATTGCATACATTTAGTGTTTTTACTGTAGTGGAGATTTTCTAAAATTTGTAATTTTAATTAAATTTTGAGTGATCTCTATCTAACTTGATGTAAAACAGGTAACTAATCAATAGTCAGCTTCTGAATAAAACTGAACAGTACGAGAAAATTAAATATGACAAGAATTAAAAGGCATATAATATCAAACTCCAAATGTACAATTTCACTTTAGGTCTCTCTTAACTGTAGCAACCAGGGCACAAGGGCAGTATGAACATGTGGCCCTTTATTTGATCAAGGATAATAATCAACTAAGCCAAAAGGGAGGGAAGTAGACTTTCCTAGTTCAGCTAGTAATATAACCTCTTACATGTTTTGAATTGTGTAACCATTACTCCATGCAGCATTGTAACCTGCAGCCATTGTTAAATGGGGAAAAACTGTGCAAATAACAAAGAATCTAAAATGTAGAAAAAACAGTATTTGGTGTCACTAATTATGCAATGGACATGGTATTTTGCTTGTCTCCATTTCAGATCCCAGCCCAACTTTTCTCCTGTTTTACCTGCTCACGCCTCCATTGGCAGGCAAAGGTCCTGGTGAGAAGTAATTCTGCTGGGCCTTGTAATTGCTGCAAATGTCTGTTGACCATGGATGAAGCATAATTTGTGGTAGGATCTCCTGCTTTCCTGATCCTTCACCATCCCAGTAATGTTGATTACTTGAGGTCTAGTCATTAGCGATGATGCAGCATCTCTCTAGAGGCAACAGATCTTACAGTCCTTCCATCAAAGTTATCATTCCCATCTTAGGCTGTGAAAGATGCACCTCTTTTCCATCAGGGAAGATTCAGCTAGTGACTACTTAGACATGCATTGATCCTGGCTTACACAATTACTGACCTAGTCCTAGCCTTTTATTCTAACTTAGTCCTAGCTTTTTATTCCAACTCTTAGCTGAAGCTAATGACTATGTCAGTGATTTACTAATTTCAATAATGAGCATAGATCCTTGCAGGTCTTAAATCCATAATTAGTTCAGATTCATTGTTTCATGTTGGCCTGAACCCCAACCATGACTTTAGATTCCCCAATGCCAGCCTGAGAAGTATGATTGCAATGTGGTCTCCATTACCTAAACCCTCACTCATTTCTTCTAGACTGGGCTTTAACCTAAATGGCTCATCTTCTTTCATTTCCAAATGTAAATTTCAAATCAACTTTAAGTCTTCTCTTAAGACTAGACCTTGAAAGAATCATAACTAGATCACCTGGTCTGGCAGTAGGTTTCTATAAGCAAAACAACCCCTGCTAAATGCAGAAACAACCCACCTTCAACAGTTCCTGCCCAAGTAAATCTTAATTTTAATTCTGACTATAATACTAATCTATATTGGTCTCCCTACATTCTGTTTTATCTAGAACTCAGCGTAGTTTGTGGGTCCCTTTAAGCAGCAGTGTTAAGCTGAGCTTGATGGCCACTTCTAAATCCAGTATTGACCCGTGGTCTCAGCTTCATGTTGACCCAACCCCTGAAGTTAACCCTAATGCCAAAGCTAAGTCAGATTTAAGCTCCACCCTGAGTACATCACTAAGAAGAAAGCAGCAAACTTTCTTGAATTAACTATGTTAATTTAAACGTACCATGCAGGCCCTACTGGCAAGAGCCATAAGCCAAGCCCAGGCATTATGCAGGCCAACATAGTAGCCTGAATCCAAGCCCACAAACCCAGTTATAGCTATTCCCAAATCCTAGAGAGTTCATCATAAAAACTAGACCCATGATATATTTCAGACAAGTGATTTAGTACAGCTTTACAGGCCCTTATTTGCAACAGTCATAAGGCCCATGCTAACCAGCCCACCTTTGCGCAGACTCCATCCCCAAGGCCAATATCAAATTTAATCCAATCCATCAGGATAGATTAGTGATTCCAACTAAACCGTAGCCCAAAATTAGTCATAAAAAAAGGCTGTTACTTGCAATATGGGACATATCAGCCCTAAAACTAACACTAATCTATCTCTTCACAGTTATCAAACCAGGTAAGGCTTCCTGCATTACCTAGATCTAATCACTAGCAAGCAGCCTCAACAATTTTAAGTGTAGCTTGATGGTCCCTTTCATTTTAGTACAGTAGTATCAGTTGCTGTGGGACTCCCGGCAGTAGATCTTTGTCCTGAGGTATGGCATTAATGACGTGTATCATTACTTTCTTGCTTCTACATATTCTTGCATTTCTCTGCCTGACCTTTGGCTCTGTTCCTAACAGATCTAGTTTCTTTAGTGTCAAATGTCTGCTTTTTCAAGAGTGATAACATCTCTACAGTTTTTCTTTAAGCACTCCAAGAGTGGGGGTTTTTGGTCATTGTTTCTTCTCTGGACCACTTGCTCCATAAGCTTAAAGTCAACTCAGTCCTGATCCCATACTGAGGGAAACAGCACTGTGTTACATCATAGAAAGCATCTGTTCCTATTCCAATATATCTGTGATCTTCTAACAGTCTGCCTTAAATATAAGGTTCTCCTAAATGGCTCATCTCTACCTGCTACACTGCAGGCTCCCTTCCTCTCTGTGACTACCGGGTCACTCACGTACTAGACGGAGATAGCTGGTAGGATGCTGATCCGACCAGTAAGACACATTCGGTTTGTGGGATGATAGTATGATACACAGATTTACTTTTTACAAGTAATTTCACTGTTTTCACTACACATTTTAAGGCAAAGGCAAACGCAAACTTTCTTTTGCTAATTTTGAGTCTGAAGCAAAATTCCCATGGTCCTAATTGCCTTCAGAGTCAAAAAACTGCACTTCTTTTCCAGCCGAATACTGTGCTGCTAGACACAGGCTCATGGCACACAGGACAATTGGTTCTTCAATATTGCTTTGTCTTAGTTGATATCATTTGTATTAGCATCAGTTTTAGTTTAGAAGTGGAAGCAGATTTGACCTGTTCATCCATGTCTTTTGCCTTTTCTAGCACTAGTTCAAAGTCACTTATATTGCCAAATAGATCAAAAGGATTTCTTTTTTCATCTTTCCTTCTCAGAAAAAAAAAACCTTCCCCCCCTTTAGGCAATATTCATTTGACACTGATTGTACTCAATATGTACAATTTTTTATCACAGATTTTCTGGCATGTATATGTTAAAACCAACATACTAATGCATCCACAAAAATGCAACTAAGCTGAGTAATACAAGACCACCAAGTGGCAACTCCACTGCTTCATATTTACTGTAATGCTGCTATACTACCAAAGGTAAAAATTTTCCCATGGGGTCTCCACAAATACTATGAATGATTTCATTTCCCACAGAAAAAACTGACTGAATTCATCAAACCACATATTTGACTGAACTAATTGGTCATAAAATGGAAATTTCTCATTTGTTTTTGCTAGTTACAATTATTATGGGTTTGGATTGCTCTGCAACACTATGAGAGAGCTCTCTTAACTGGCTATTTGAATATTACAATATGCTTTTACTGCCCTTTGCTGTTGATAATGAACTGCAATTTACAACAGTGTGATACTTCATGCTCCTCTGTTTTGTAGCCATAACAAGATTCTGCACGTTTACTGATACAATATTGTTTCTCATCTCAGATAAAATACAGATAAAGTAATTTATGCCAAAAAAACAACCCACAATGCAAAATGGTTCACATGAAAAAACAGAAAATGACTGGAAATCATGCATATAAATCACTTATGAGTCACTATGTAGCACAAACTGTGCTTTTTATGTAGGGCCTGATGGATTAAGACCCTGTCTGCTGGTGGCTGCCTACTTCCTCTAAATTCTACATATTGCTCTCACTTAAATTCAACAATCCAGAAGTTTCCATCTTAAAGGAATTATTTATGCCATGCCATTTATCATCAGAGGGAGCCAAGCATTACAGGATAGCGACATATCCCTTCCCATAGTGGCCTATCCCCTACCTTTGTACTCCCCCATCTTATCTCACTTGGAATGGGAGGGATGTATTCTCTTCAATGACTATAGAGGTGACCCACTTCTGCTTAGATAGGGAACCTGACTTTTATAGGACTAATTTTAGCAGAAAATATATCCTGTTCTGAATAATCATGAAGAAAGAACTCTTTTGCAGTACCTACTTCACGTGCTATAAAGCCTTACCCAATAAATATTTGTTTGAACAGCCTGTATTACCACTACATGTCACTGGGAATTTTTACTGAAACCAAAACTTTCTTGCATCATTATGGCATATTTGGTCACAGCATAAGACTTCACCCTGAATTAGGAAGCAACTGAGCTGAAGTCTTCTACATCTGAATTACTGAACTATGGTGTCTCATTTCTGCATCAAGTATTCCATATCAGGAATTACTTATGACCTAGCGCAGTAAATGTTCCTTATTATTTTTCTGCTGCAGTCAGACTTCTCATGACAGAAAACACTAAAGGATTAGAAATAAAAACTTCATCATGGTATCATATATTTTCTTCCACCAAAAATACCCCGCTATCTAATTCCACAATACCTGGCATATATTCCAATGGACTGAATAGGAAAATGGACATCAAATAACCTCTGAATCAAATGTTGGGACAATCTGATTATAAAATAATACCTGTTATTTCATGAGTGTGTAGCAAGAAGCTTGTTTTGTAAGGGAGCTCTCTTCTCTGTCCTCTTTAATACCATTAGTGGATATTCTTCGCCTGGCTTCTCCAGAAATACACATAAATGCATGTTTGTATACAAAGTATCATGGCACTTGTAAAGTATTTTTTTTATTAAAATAGCTGATCTGGTTACAATATTTTAATCATCTTTACTATTTTTGGCCTCAGTATACACAGTTGCCCTAAACCTATGAGAGTTGATGGACATCTTTTTGTGGATTTTCACCAGTAGAAATTTTGGGCTCATACCAAATGTAATTTTGAAATCCCATGACATTTTGTGGCATAGTTTCATTTGTTTCAGTTATCCAGCTGTAGTAGCAGCTACTGCAATTAGTTAGCTTATGATATTTGCATGTTTTGTTGGGTTTATTTCAAGAGAAGGTGGTTTATTTCAAAAGAAAAAAAAATCCCCACAATATGTTGCATTTATTTCCTGAGGACTTTCACTTACATAAGTAGGCACTAAACATTTGAAATTGACTTTCCAGAGCACAACAGTAAAAAACAAGAATTTGGCTTCATTTCATTTCAAATGGTAAAAATTGACCTTGTAAACATTTCCATAGGAGGTAGGATACATACATTTGACAATCTGTCAAATAAGAGAAAGTAAACAGGTACTCTGTGGTCCTAATAAATAATGAGCAATGCAGGCATTAAATAAACATTTTTATACAAAAAAGATATAAGTGAAAGACTAAAATAGCATTTTTAATAAATTAGGAATAGATGTAATAATTTCTTTACAACTCAGTCTTGCTTCCAAGAATCACTGGCTCTTTCTGCTCACCTTGAATTTCTGATTGAAAAGCTGTAATGGTGAGAACAATCTTGAGTGATTCACAAGCAGGACCCAATCTGAATATAGCTATTTTTTTTGTGTGGAGGGATGCTAATATTTCTAAAATATCTCCTTTAACACCTATATGTAATATTTTTCTATTCCACCAACTTGAAGGGGATTGTTATCATTGCCTTAATGTCTGGATTTGGAAAGTAAGCTTAAGGCACTGACATGTCTCTCCCAGTTAGGTTCCTCCAGCAGCTGTTCCCATGAAGACAGTGTTGATTGGTGGTAAAGATGACACCATCTCTCTGCTTGGTGGGCCATGGGACTCCAGATTTTCCTGAGAAGGGAACTGACCAGATGTTCCATACATACACTGGGAAGAAGATGTGGTCTGCATGTTTGAAGCTGTGGGAAAAAAAGGTTACCATCACTGAAGTTTTCTATCTATTGAATTTAACAAAAACCACAAACTAATTTCATCTGATGGAAACCCTTATCTACCAGGCACACCATCTGAAGGGTTGAAATGTCAACACTTCTATAATTCACTCTATTTACCTATACTTCTATAATTTTTCTTCAGTGGCTACTCACGCCATCAGGGAATAGGTCAAACCCCATGTATAAATAAACTCTGCTAAAAATCCAGCTATGGGCCTGAAGTTTATGGCTTGCATATGAGCCATCTTCTATGAAAATTGTGCAAAGCTATTTATGTGTGCTATGCTTGTCTTCCCGTATCTTGCACCATTCAGGTCTATATTCACTGGTGGTACCACTGCCACCACCTGGCACATATCAACATAGAATACAGAAGATACTTGATGGGCACAGTCCCTGCATGGTGGTGCTGTTTCCCC
>JANZLQ010000013.1:22101433-22136826 GCA_026212715.1 Elanus axillaris
CCCCCTCTTTATCATCCTTTAAAGAACAGAGCACTGGATTCTTGCAGAGCCTTAATGGGGCAAGTAATGTCTGATCTTCTGTGCAAGGTTAACAGGTAAGTAGTAGGAAGAGGTAATCTTGTGGAGAAACAAACAGTGCCCTGGTTTATATCTCCCATGCAACCCTTTTTGGAATCTGAGACCAAACTGCTGCCATTTGTTAATGCATATACCAAAGCAAACCTTTTGGGGTTAGGTGATTTCACCTAAAATTCACTGTCAGTGGGAGATTTGCCTAATACGCACAGTTGCTGAAGCATAGGACAGGAAGGCACTATACCACAGGAAGTATATATCTAGACATCCCCGATTCCAGGGTTCATTTAATCTGTTTGACAGTGAGGATCCTTAAGAGCCCTTAGAAGAGCCCAGTTCATTATTAGCTCAATTAATAGTTAGACAGTGTTTCCTAATACAGATTTTTCTGCAATTCAGGCCAGTCATTCCACTCCTCATGGACAATGGATCATAGTCCTCCTTATAGAGGTGAAGAGTTATTAAACCCACTGTCCTGCAATGTTAAGGAAAACACATCTTATGATATATCCTAGGTACTGAGCTGTTTTATCTCTACATTGCATCTCATATACTATATATGTGAGTTATAGTTTAATACTCAGCACTTGTTAGGATGCTAAAAAGTTTATAGCTCTTCCTTAGTCATTGGCTATACTTACACATAGGAGTCCGACAGACAAGTGAAGGTGAAGACTCTATGTAGTATGAGCCTGTTTGTTTTCTTCCGCTGTCATCTAAGATATTCAGTGGATCATGTATATCATTGTATGATGGCAATGATCGAATGCTGCTTACACTGCTGATTACAGAAACATGTTGATCCACCATTGTTCCAAGTCTGTGAGACTCTGGATAATTTATATTGTTTCCATAATATCCTATTGACAAGAGATTGGAAAAAAGCGGAGTGAAACTACTGTGGAAGAGTAGGGTAGGAGCTTGTGATAACCTGGGACAAAAGGTAATTCTTACCAGCTGAGTCCCTTGAGAATAAGATCATTTATGTACACATACAACCTAGAAACATTAGTAACATAAGCAGTGACAGACCCAAAAGAAGGGTGGTAACAAGGGAGCAAAAAGATCCTAAGAGTTCAGTCATAGCTTCAGTACAGAATTGCCCTTCCATTCTAAGTTCAGAATCAAACAGTAGCCTGCAATCAGCGGCCATAAAAGACACCATGGGGACCCCTGTCCACAGTTCAGTCCTCCCTTCTGAAGCACACAATCAGGGCAAGTATATGTGGAAAGAAAATCTGCATGATAATACATACTGCATATACAAATCCATATGAAAGCAACATTTCCACTGTCTTTCCTCCAGAAGAGGGAGATGGGTTTGCTGACTATATCTCTAAAGCAGACTGTGGCAATAACTTTACGTTTGTTGTATGAGAAATATTAAGGCCAAGGTCTCAAACTAATGCTAATGCACATTTTTATACTTTTTTTCACCATCCTGACCCTGTGACTAGAATGGTCCACTGTGCTGATGCCAGAGGCAAGCTACCTATGTATTTCATAGTACGTGTTTTGGGAGCTTTTCAAGAGATTGTTAAATCATAAGGTCATCCTGGTTTTGCTTCCTTTGTGCAAGACATGGCCATGGTGCCAAAGAAAGATTAGCACAGGTGCAGCAGATGCATTTGAGGTCAGCTGAGGATTCACAGAGGAAAATAAATCCTTAAGTAGCTTGTTAAGCTGCTTTACAATCTCTGTGTGTCATCAGAGAAGTGGAAAACAGGAAGGTATAAATAAGAGCTGAAAAACATCTTCTATAGAAAAAAGCAGAGAAAAAGTAGTCTATTCCAGCAAGAAAAGAGAAACAGAAGGGGAAAATAAAAAATATATAAATACCATTGGAAGCATTAGCAGGATATGCTGCTCCTGGGCATGTAGACACTGAGTTGCTCAAGAAATTGAAACTCCCAGTATTCAGAAACTGCATATTGTGTGTGTCCTGAGACATGGATGAGGGACCATAGCTGGAAGGGGATCTGGCATTGTATGGAGACACAGCACAACTGTTGCTGAAGTAGTCTCTGGAGAACTGCTGTTCACTCAAGGCATTGAATCGGCTGTGCTCTGCTCTGTGGTGGTAAACTCCTGAAGTGGAATGGGCCTGAGTTCTGAACATAGCCTGGTAATTTGAATTGTTTCCATAGTAATTCTGATTAGTTTGTGACAAAGTCTGATATAGGGGTTCTGAGTAGGAAGAGCATTGTGAGTGTGTGGATAACACTGGACCTACACTTGGAGGTCTCACAGCCATTGGCCCCTGGTTGATAACACTTCCTCGGCTGACCATGGCTGGTGAAATGGGTGGAGTCATCAGGTGACCAGTGCTTTGAGACAGCTCCATCTGACCTGGAATAAATAAGCATTAGCTGTGATTAATGTTCATCCTGCAGTACTGCTGAATAGAGAGGATCTCTTCAGACACTAACCCTCTAGCAAAGTGTACATTACCATTTGAAACCTTTACAAAGGATATGCATTGGCTCCCATCTATACAACACACCTTCTTTAATCCATGGCTTTGGGCTATAAAGCTTCCCACTTTTATTCTCCAGCTTGGAGGCTGCCACATTCAGTGGGAAATTCCAGCAGTTACAAGCCTCGTGTGCTACAGGTGTTACTGTTCTTTCTTTCCTCATAAGAACCTCACCAACCCGAGAGGTATAGGCTAGTTTTACCATTGTTCCAAGAGGATTTATTACTGACAGGGCTCTACAATTGCTGCCTTCTGTAAATCAGCCCTGAAGGTGAGCTCATGGAATGTTATTTACTATAGGTCTTTATAAATGAATATATGGTCACTGCTCTCCTACAGCAATGTGCTACTGTGGACTGAAAGACTAACAAGCAAATAAGAGAAAGAAACTAGAAGAAATGGTACATACCTGTCAGCTGCATATTCTCACTGTCTCCTGTGGCAAAGGTGTTCAGACCAGAAGGCACACTGCTGGGCTGGCTAGCTGACAAGGACACATAGGTTTGCTCTGCTAGACACTCATTTTTGACTGAAGTGTCACTGGGCAGAGGAGCAGCTTTGTTACGATTTGCTAGGAAGCAAGAGCTTGGTGATGCGGTAAAGGTGGCTTTGCTTGCATCTGGAAGAGTAAGTAAAAACTCTTGGTGGCTGTTATGTATGCTCACTGCACATAAATTCACCGCTAGTATATAGACAGCATATGAGCATCTTTGGCTGCTTATTTTAAAACCGTGAAGGCCCATATTTTGCAAGTAGCCAATGAATACAAATATTATTCTAGTCTTAAGCTTCCCAGTGGAACTGTTTGTATCATATTCCCTGACCACTGATCTACATCACAGACTATCAGTTCCTTACTGAAGTCATCATAGTGAAGGTATGAATCAGATTTATTCCCTTGAAGTAAATGTCAGCAATGAAGTCAAATAAATCATCACACTAAGAGTGAATCAGGCTCATGACACTTCATCTTAAAGAATGAACAATGGAAATTTTAGAATGCTTGAATGCTATTTTCATACTGATATCTAGAGAAAAGCATTTGTTATACTCAGTATTTCTTCAGTTTTCTGCAGACTAACTGATAAAGTCAGTGGAAGTTTTGCTGTTCTTCAGTGGAGACCATGATTTTACCTTACAGTTTCAAGTACTTCACCTAAGTATCCAAGGATAAGGCAACTGCTACATAGGACAAGTTTTTTTCCTGAAGGCTAAATTAAAAGAAAAAGCACAGCACCTACTGTCAGACAAATTCTATGCAAGTTTCTTGCAGCAAAGTGCAGATTTAGAGTAACAACAACCAAAAAGTTAAAGATTGATTGCTGGTGCTAATGTTAATAAAAAATAATTCAGCAGAATCCGGTCAAGTTTCACTGGATTTTTAGGGATTAACTTGGACCAGAATTCAATCCAAATCAATTTTCATTCATTTTATAGCAAAGAACCTGGAGCATATGACTTCAAACTTTGAAGAAGCCTAGTAGATGGAAAATGTTAAGGATACTGTTTTAAATTCATTTTGTTTCTCTTCCACATAGTAATACTTCAGCCAGATGCTAAATAGGGCTTCAAATTTGTGTTCCAACCTTGCAGGGATATTTGTATTTTGGTAACATTTAATACATTCCTTGTTCAAGGTGTAATTACCTATTTAAGCTTTGGCAGAAAAACTGGATTAGGAATTCCTGCCCTTTCTGCTGCTTACATCTCTTTTCACACTTTAGCTTGTGGCCCTTCAGATGTACCTACAAGTGTTTATTGCATCCAAGATCATTTCAGTCATCCACTGTATTCATATTCCCATAAAATGTTATTAAGTGAACTATGGTAGGAAGGTAGGAATGAATTGCTGTATGACTGGTCACAAGCTTTTCAGCTGAATTTGACAATGTTGCATATAACTACACCTTCAAGAGAAGACAGTAAGTTGCTTCTGTTTAAAGTTAAACAAGTACATCATTTTCTAAAAATACAGGAGTACATTCAAAAGGACCAAGCTCTAGTTACCTAAATTCTTCATGTATTTGTCCAGTAGATTCTGGAGTTCTTGTTCTTTGTCGTTGTTGAACTGTGTCTCCATGGCGAGCAGGATGTACTCATCTAGTAGCATGCGGATCAAATGAAAAGAACCTTTTGGAGGAGAAAGAGAGAGAGTAGCTGAGTTATCTTTGTGACCATCTCTCACCACTCTACAAGAAGCGAGTGAAACAAACAAATAATTGTGGACTTTAAATGACCTGGCAAGACCAACAAGGAATAGTGCCTAACTTCTAGCTCTAATCTCTCTTTGCACTGGCCCACCTCGCTCAATTGTTTACTGTCCTGTAAGCTATTTGACCACTAATTACATCAAAGAAAAATAGTGATGAAAGTGAGACATGCTTTATACTTGAAGAGGGCACACAGTGGAGCTAGATAAGGCCGAAGTCTGCTAGAATGCCTCTGCTCTATTTCTGTTTGCCTTGTGCTAAATAACCAGACAATAACTGGTGAAGTCTTTGACCTTATTTCAAGGATATATCACATTAAAAATGTGTCTCTCCTTACTGCCATTTCAAATACCCTCTAAATTTTAGATAACAATGTACCTACAACTAAAATTATGAAAATATATACTAGACTTAAAGTGAGTTTCACTTGCTCTACCATCTTCTATTTTATAAAAGGTTTTATGAGAATCCCCCAAAATGTAAACAATTCTAAAGATGGACACGTGAACCCTAATTTTTAAAAACCACAAACACCATTGAATTGACTATCTGCTGATCCCAGAATTAAATGAGTTGTGATCTGCCTAATTCCTTTTGCTTTTATAAAACCATACCATGCAGAACTTCTATACAGCAGTAATTTTTTACCAAACTGATCCACATGTGAAAATAATAATTTAAATCTTCTGTCTCCTATACTGAGATATGCAGTTACACTTCCATTGCTATACCAAAACAAACAGAGCTTCTAGCTCTTAAATGGCAAAGCAGTATCAAACAGCAATTAAAAAGAAAAATGCCTTTAAAAAAGGAACATGTGACACAGGTCACCAACAAAATATTGCTAGCATCTACTGTGAAATGTTAGTTTGAAAAATATGTTACACAGCATTTAGGGCTTTGTTCAAAGAATCCTTAGATTAGGACAGGTTCCTCTGCTCAGAAAATGGTGGAAAGCTGGTAAGTTCTAGCACGTATGTAGAAAACATGAGTGTTTTTACAAAGCCCAGGTACCAAAACTTGACGCGTTGTTTAGAGTTAGGTTATGCATCACTCGAGCACCAAAAAAACTCCATTTGAGAAGGAAGTCTTGAGCTCTCTTCTTTAATGACCTCCCATTTTGCTTGCTAGCCTGAAAGAGAATAGTAAAATACTGTTATGTATGCTAACTTGCTTTCTGCACACAAGAGAAAAGAAAGAATAACTGAATATGCTTGAGAGTTCAAGGAGTCCTTGACTCAGGCTGATGTGACAGGGTGGATTGAGCTGCCTAATTCAAACTATCTTCATAATGCGTGTCCTAAAGTGATAAAGAGCAGCATTCACTTTTTTTCAGTGCAACCAGAGTAGAGCTCTGACAATACTAGATGAAGCAAACTGCTTAGTGCTTGGGCTCTGCTGTGCCCTGAAGGTATATAAATTACCTCATATTCTAGTATTAGAGGTGCCAAATTGTTCTGTAAATATACAGGTGTACAGGGCAGAAAGAAAGAAAAAACCCTCACCTTCTGGAACTATGATAGTGCACAGTCCACATAAACAGGGAACAGAAATTAATCTTTGTACTTTAATGTAATCTGTATAATACTGGCCAGACTTTCTCTTACAAAATAGTATGTTTACTATTGTAACATTGACACTTTTAATGCTGATCATTTCATACTGTCACTTTGCTCTGGCAGTGATTTGTTTGTGTGGTAACCTATGCCCTGTTGCTTTCTCAAACGGCAAGCAGAAAGAAGCTGTTGTGTGAGTTTGACAGTAACCACACTTTAGCATGAACAGAAGGCAGACAGCAATGGAAGGATTACATGTTCTGTAAATTATTAGCTTCTGCTTAGTTGACCTAGCCTCATATCAGGACTTGTATTTCTTACCCTTAACTACAGGAAAACAATGCTAGGAACCATACCTGTTAACTTTAATAATATGGTATCACATAGTAGATGCTGAATGGGAGAGTGCTTCACCCTTTTTGCCTGGCTTGTTTATGTGGAATTGTCTTCTGAAATTGTGGAATGAATTTTAGACCATAATAATTCGGTTCTAAAGTAAGTTGTGACTGCTTCAGTGGGAGTTTTGTGTCTAGGTAAGTGTGTATGAGGACTTGCTTTGGCTCTGTTGCCTTGAATCATCCAAACTCCTCACTGTGCTGCTCACATATGACAGCACATGTTAGGAAACTCAGAGAGCTTTAAAAAGAAAGAAACTATCACTGTCTCCATTGAAATTTGGGAAAACAGGTAAAGAAAGGAAAAATGACATGCCCATGGTTATTCTGTAAGTGGCAGAGTCACTATTCTGCAAGCCAAAGCTAACTGCACTGTCTCCTCTTCTTGCATCCGTTCATGTCAAGATGCTCCCTAAAATGATGGATAAGATATTGCATTTCCAGATAGAACAAGACCTCATGAGAAGACCAGTATTCAGCTACTAGCAAGCAATATGCAACATTTTATTCTGCTAGTTTACACTCATTAGAGTCACTAATTGGGTAAATATCTCTTACTTGAGAGATAACTCCTCTTATAACTCAGAACTCAATTATTTTGTTCTGAGCTATAGTGTAATCATTCCTGTATAACTACATGCATATAAAATACTTGTGATTATAAAGCATCTTGTAAATAGGAGGGGATCCCATCAAAACAATCAATTACTGCATTAAGCACCTTATAAAGCTACAAAATTGTATCTCCCATCCTGCTCTATAGAAATCTTACGTTAGCTACTTCTAAATCCATCTGCTACATTAACTTATACCAGAGAGAACCATCCGAATACTATGAAAGAATCGCTTCTCTAAGGAACAACTTTTGCTCACCTTACTCACTGAGCAATACCCCTGTGATTCTGCATGCGCAGATAAGATGGATGGGTTTGTTTCATGTACAGTTTATGACAGTGCTGACTTTAATGTTTTAGTTAAGATACTTCCTAAGTTTGTCACATATGTAAGATTGTTCAACAGTACTCAGCATGATTAATTAGAATTAACGGCACTGGAAGCATTCATACCAAATGAAAAACTCCCCTGTTACAATAAGGAGATGGGAGCAGACATGAATCCTATGTGGGAAACCAATGGGACCGCATAAGTAAGGGACTGTGTAAGGAGTTAGGGGAATAGGATTTGGTCTTGAATCAGGCAGAACATTTGAAAGGTACCTTGATAACCCTTTGCTCAACCACAGTATCCAACCATTCAATAAATGATTCCACAGTGGCATTCTTCTTTAGAAGGTCCTTCAGTTCTTGGAACACTGTAATAGAGTCATCTACCATGTAAAAAGGAGAACATATCATTGCACGCTATTCTTAATGTGAGAAAAAAACACTCACCAGCCATATGACAATATTGTAGCATGGAAAGGAAAAGCAAAGAATTAGAGCAGTGAAGAAACAAGCAATTCCCCAGCAAAGCAAGCAGACACACATCCATCACACATATATATTTTAATTACTTAAGCATTACAATGACACAGGTTATAAGACAATGAAGTTTTACAAGAAAATAAAAGCAAAAAGAAGTTCTGATATTTTCTATTCCTTTTAAGATTCAGCCTTGAAAACCTTTGTTACTAAGTTTAGTAGTAAAGCTTTATCTGTAATGTGGCAGATTTGTATGCTGTCTTAGGTTTCCCTTGTATTTTACAAGTTTCTCACAATATCACATAAAGCTAACTTCCTCAATTGCCATTTTCAAAAAAGTGCCTGAATGACCAGTTATTTCTCTTCTCCTTTTTTAAACTAGTATGAAAGAAGACAAAGAACAAAATGGAAAACGGTTGCACAAAAAGTAGGAAATGGGCAACTCAAATGAAAATGTGAATAGGACTGTGAACCATTAAAGAGAACAAAGTTTTATGAGCAAAGTAACAACATTTAAAGGACAAGACATTGCTATTCCTTTCAGCTCTCCAAACTCTGATCAGCATGATTCCTATGACAAAAGTTATCTTTTTAATAGAGAAAATGGCTATATCTTTTTTTTCAACAACATGTATGTACATGAAAATTAACAACCTCAAAATTTGTGCTTGACTCCACTCTATTCTATGTAGGAAAATAGCTGTTACACTTTATAGAAAATTACGTATTTTTTTAAAGATCAACTTTCAGAAAAAAAATGAATTCATACCCAAAAAAGTAAACTAGCTCAATTATCCATTAAATTAAGCAATAATGATATGGAATTTTTGAGACATCTTTCAAGAATTGATCTGTACTAATAGGCCCATATGATTAGGAGAAAACTTCAAAAGATATTTTATTACACTTAGCAACTGACATGTAAATGATTTTTTCAGCAACTATTTAAAGTCATCTAGCTGGGATGACTTCCCAGCACAAGCTTCTGTTCTTGTAGGACATGCTAGGGCAACCAATTGGTTTTCTTAAGCTACTGAAATTAACACTGAGCTAGGTTAGAGAATGCAGTGCCTACATGTGCCTTTTCTCAGTCCATCTCCAAGTAGACTAGTGTGGCATGGAATGAGTGAATTACTTATAATGATACAAAAATATCACCATGGACTTACATTCACTGTAGACCTCCCCATCAGAGTCTGTGCTCCCTGAGACTGCAAGGAGTGCTTGAGAGCCAATACTATTCAAATCAACTTTTTCAATATCCGACACCATGGAATTTACCACATGCTGATCAAAAAGGGCTGGCCGAGCAATCTGTAAGAGAAGGCAAGGTAAAACGCTGAAACCCTGTCATGGTTTATCCCCAGCCGGCAACTAAGCACCACACAGCCATTGATTCACTCCTGCGCCCTGCCCCGTGGCATGGGGGAGAGAATTGGAAGTGTAAAAGTAAGAAAGGTCATGGGATGAGATAAAAACAGTTTGATAATTAAAAAACAGAAATGGTGGTGGTGATGATGATGATGATGATGATGATGATGATGATGATAATAATAATAATAATAATAATAATAATAATAATAATAATAATAATGCGGGGAAATAACAGAGAGAAAAATACAACCCAAGAAAGGCAAATTATGTAAATTGAAACAATTGCTCATCACCAACCAACGGATGCCCAGCCAGTCCCCAAGCAGCAGCCACCCTGCCAACCTTCACCCTAGTTTTATTGCTGAGCATGATGTCATATAGTATGGAATATCCCTTGGGTCAGTTGGGGTCAGCTGTCCCAACTGTGTCCCTCACCAACTTCTTATGCACATCCAACCTACTTGCTGGCAGGGTGGCATGAAAAGCAGAAAAGGCCTTGACTCTGTAAGCACTGCTCAGCAATAACTAAAATATCCATGTATTATCAACACTTTTTTCAGCACAAATGCAAAACATAGCCCCATACTAGCTACTATGAAGAAAATAAACTCAATCCCAGCTAAAACCAGCACACACCCACACCTGGGAATCAACTGAGTAACTCCTTAGAGAAGAATCATATTCTGTTTAATTTTCTTATCATGACTGGGCTTTCCGTAGATCTGGTGAGATAAAGTTTCCCTTCCATTAGACTTCTAATGCTCTTCTAATGTGCCTTCCTATCAGATAATCTTCACAATGTCACCCACATGCTACTTCTGTCTTAATGTTTATGAAAGAGAAAACTAAGCCAAGATGAGTATATGGTGCATCTACAGTTATTCATGAGGATTATGACCTCAAAGCCCAAGCTGTTAGCACTTATGTTCCCTGAAAGGCATTGTATCCTTTTGTATAATCTACCAAACCATCACATGGGGGTGCCTTCTAATTGCAGATACCTGTATCCTGCTAACACAGGCTTGGAGCTCTCAGCTACCTGTTGCTCGTATGCTCTCCTTTCAGTCAAAACTCAAAAAGAAATAAGCTTCATCATGGACAAGACAGTGGACCTTTGCTAGGCAAGAAGGATTATCTGTTATTTTCCAATTTGGGACTAAACCGAATACCTATATATTCCACTTCATCATGTGATTGACAAAAGTTCCCATGATAGTAGTTCATTATAACCATTGTCTTTTCTCTCTTTCCTACTACAAAAGTTTGAAGTTTTGCTCAGATCTATTTATGGCCACTTCCTTCTTGATAGTTAAAAGTACAAGACGTAAGTCTTCCACAGCTGATGTTGAACCTTAAAAAAATAATTAATTATATTTCATAGCCAGCAAGGTGCACTGAATGTAACTGACAATTTTTTTGATGAATCGTGTTATTCTGTTTACCTGTGCTAGGTGTAGGAATGATGTCTGTCGTTTCAGGGAGGAAATAAATCTTCGTGCAATAGGCAGTTTCTTTTCTGTTAGGTTTTCTGGTAGATTTTCCAAAGAGGAAACAACCCACTGTTCCCAGTTTTTTGCAAAATTTCTTATATCTGCCAGTAAACTATAGGAAAATAATGTGGTTTAGAGAAGCATCAATAAAAATTGTCTTGCATTAGTTTAAATAATTGGGTTTCAATCTACGATTAACAGATTCCTGGACATATCTGTGAACTACTCCTCTGGTGTCAACAAAAAGAAACACAAAATGACCAATCATCAAAGTGCTAAAATTGACTATATGTTGGTCTGTACCTCCTCTGAGAAAAACTGTAAGACATCTGCCAACTGAAATAGGTTGAAAAACACTAACTTTAAGAATAAACCGTAAGAAATCCAAGAACCATTAGAGACACCTGAAGCTAAAGGCCTTAGTCAGACATAGAACCCCCCAAAAGATGCCCTTCAAGGGAAAGGAAAGTTAAAAGGATTCAGAGGCAATTTACAGTAATCCTCTTATTAATGTCTTGTTGAAAAAATGCTTAGATATTATGGCAATGCATAGGATACAAACCTCAAAAGTATTCTGAAAAAAGGTAACAATTATTTTTCCTTAAACAATACAAGTACATTTATTTCCTTTTTGATCTTCTAAGGCTTTAGTGTAGAAGAAACCTATCTCAAAATACCCAACAAACCAGTAAAATGGGACATTAAAATACTGTGTAGTATTTTAAGGCTGTTCTATAGCTGTCCTCAGAGCTGACAGCATTCTGCCATACATACTCTACTGTTCTAAAAATGAGCATAAATATTGTGAGAAATATTTATATATTCTATATATATAAATATTCTAATATATATTCTATATATTCTCTAGGATATAGAATTTCTACTATTTACCTGGAATATGCCTAACAAACAGAATGTAGCATTATTATTGGCAAATACCTACCTTTCTGGCATTTCTTGCATTGTTGCAGGGATGAGTACATCTGTAAGGACCTTTAAAAAGTAACAGAAAATGATATCAAGCTTCCACTGGCCATTTATTCATTCACGTCTGTCTTGTCCACTTAGATTGCAAAGCAATAAGTACAGGAAATTTATACAGAGTAAAGCCATTCAACCTATTTTCCGGATATTTATATACCTAGATTTCCCCAATCACTATTAGATAGGAACATATGAGATATTTATATACCTAGATAGTTCCCATTCTTAATGTATGCCAGCATGCCAGTACAACAAGAATGTGCTATTATTTGTGCCTTACAGTAGTGAAATCAGTAGAAGTGAGATGCATAAACGCTTTGTCTTTTCTAGCATCACTGTGAGTCTCAGTAAAGCAGATATTCAAACATCTCCCAAGTCTTCAAGTGCTATTAGCCACTTGACTCTTCTTTCTGCCATACTGCATGTGGCACTGAAGGTGTTCAGAGTTTGGGAGAAATCCCGTATAACTAAGTGTGGTGTTGAACTGTTTTGGCAAAAAACCTGTGCCATCCAGCATGCCTTCTGGGGAATGCTATTGAGGAGGGCAAAGTTGTTAGCCTATATCCCAAAAATCTGTTTCCACTACTAATGTAAATGGTTTGATAACAACACAATAAAATTCCTCCTTCTTTCTGGCAGCTGTGCTGTCAAGAATATCTACCTTGATTACACGTGAGAAATAATGAGAGACAAAGAAGAGGCACAATAGTAAATCTATGAACTTTTGAGAAACTCTGTCTCATTCAATTTATAATTTAGTGCTCCTGTAGTATTTATTCTTCTGTCATATACTTATTACAAATAAAGCTAATATTGGGTCTATTGGGACAGCACGTTTAGAGCAGGAAAAAACTCATGAACTCAAGGTAAAATATAACCTTTACAAGTAAATGAGGCTTAATGGCTTATTCCAGGGTAGTAATTATGCTATTTGATGCTAATCACTTTTACTTCACTCTGCTAAGTCACCTCTTCTTACTTTACAGCTTGATATGCTTCTAAGAAATATGCATTTTCATCTTTTCTGGACTTTTTTCCCCATATTTTTGTACAGTAAAGAATGACAAACAGATGACAATAACTC
Organism: Elanus axillaris; assembly: GCA_026212715.1. Classification (NCBI taxonomy): domain Eukaryota; kingdom Metazoa; phylum Chordata; class Aves; order Accipitriformes; family Accipitridae; genus Elanus; species Elanus axillaris. The sequence goes on from JANZLQ010000013.1 coordinate 22,114,499, forward strand.
AGTGCGAAACAGCCCCAAGTCTATTCTTGTTTTGACTGCTTGGTGTTTACTGTTATGACAATAGTTACTTCTTCCCATCAATATGTGGTTGTGAAATGTGTTAGAGAGAGGATGACAGTCCTTTTCTTTTTATATGGCATGTCCTATCAGAGTAACTTAAAGTACTTTGCAGCTATTAATTAATGATCTGATCTGATTTTCCCAATTAAAAACTCAGGAAACTGGTGGCATTACTTCCCCCCCCCCGCCCGACTAGTGCTCTATTGCTTAATTCTGACCTTGCAATACTCCTTAGTTTCACTTAGTTTCAACTATTTGTGTGATCATGCTGTGAACTAGATCAAAGAACTCATATGGCACATAAACTGAGCAAAAGAAATGTTCCTTAGACTTTTTTAAACCCAAACCAGTTCAGAGTACAGCAGCTTTGCTAGTACATCTGGCAGCATAACAACACAAATGAAGCGTAGCAGGCAGAAGAGGAGGGAAAATCTTAACCCAGTATTGTTCCAGCTTTTGTAACATGAAACCATGGCCTGACATAACCTGTGAGTAGCAGATTCACACGTGGAATCACCTTGCTGATCTGCCACAGACTCCCTTTGCTGGTAGAAATGGCAATGATGTTTAAAGTAACAAAAAAGCTTCAGTTTTCATCCAGGTTTAACTTGGTCAGCCTTGTCAGTGAAGCACACAAGCATTTCTTCCAGCTACATTCAAGCAAGTAGGTCAGGATTTCACCATTAGTGTGCTGCCTGTAGTCACACATCAAGTGTACAGCAGAGCTGAGACTGGAGTTCAGCCAGCTTTATGTTCTTGATTTCAATGGAATCCTTGCTGATTTACACAGGCAGGAGGCAGAAAGCAGTCATGGCATCCTGTTACTCTAACTTCAATGCTGTTTTTACAAAAGTAAAAGCTGTAACATGGTCGAGATTATCCGTATAGCTAAATGCTTAAATTACCTTATACAGTATTGAGTCACAAACACAGAAGATGTCAACGATGATGGGATTTTCAAGCAGGGGAAGAAGATGGTCAGGCATTCCTTGCCAAAAATGCAATAAGAAATGCTGAATCTAAAGGAGTAGGAATCAGATTCATGATCATAAATAATGCTTTCTTGGCTCCCTGTGCAATATATACCAAGAATGTGTGTTCAAACAACCTTACCTCTTCAAAGTTCCCATTAATTGCATTGTCAAGGACACACTGACAGTGTGTTTTGTACATCATGATAAGAGTATCTACCTATTTTGGAAGAAAGAAAGATTAAACAGAGTTTCTTAGCTCTCTCCTTTACTGCTACAGTGATCTAGGTTTCTGCTTTCTGCAGCTAATATTTAAATATAGAATATAAACTCTATTACAACGCATAGTTACAAATAGGCAGTCTGTATATCCAGAAGTGATGAAGAGGTCACTCATCTCTAGTTTTTATTGACATCTTTAAGTCTCAGTGCTGTTGTCAGAAATGTAGCATCTGAATCTGTATACAAGTGAAAATGTGGATATCAAAGTAGAGCAATAGCTAGATTAGCCAGTCAGATGGTAAAGTAACTTCACCTTTCTGAGGCTAAGATTAATCCCAAAGGGTAGTGCAAGTTAATCATTAGGCTACTATAGGCGTCTATGAGTGTTCTGAAACATCATCTAGTTGGACAAATGAGAAAATAGCTGCCAGTCATTTGGTCAAAGTTTAATCACTGCTCTACATGAACTGAACTTAAAAAGCAGAACTCCCTTTCATCTCATGAGGCTATGACTGAACTGTTCCCTGATTTTAATAACTCTTCAGAGGTATTACAAGATTTTGTAAAAAATGGTAGTAAATCTTAAAATTTGTAGAAACTATAAATCAAGAAATTTGTGAAGTATTTTAAGGAAAGAAAAATGCTAGCAAAACCATTCTTATAGTCCAGAATCACAGAAGGTTTGTCACAGCTTGTGAACTTCTCCGGCAAACCAATACAGATTTTGAATGAACCTAGTACCACCTTATTTCAATATGTTTAGCATACAGATTTATTTGAAAATGGACCTTGCTGACTTTCAGCTTCTGTAACTTACATATCTTCGAAAAATAATGGCAAAGTGTGAGATTCAAGCACATTTTAATGATTTTTTTTTAAAAAGGGTTGATGGAAGTTTAAAGTTTGGGTAAGTTTTATTCAGAAACATGAAATGCAGAAATTATCTATCTATTTTAATGCAGACTGCTACATTTATGGACTCTGCAGAGATTTCAGCTACATGCAATTTCTTAGGAGTTTGATGTAGGAGTCAGACTTCATGTATGGGCTGTCTTGAACAGAGTACCTAAATATCTTAGGTTCAGTAACCCTTGGTCAGATAAGCTGAAGGAGGGGAAAGGCAGTAAGGAAAGAAAACAGGAAATAAGAGAACAAGGAATGAGGAAAGAGCAGCAAGGAAAGAGAGAGCAGGAGACACAGAAATTCACCTCTTCCCACAGTCTCCTCATAACTTCATGAGTCTGTCCCCAGAGTCACCCACAAAGACCTGCTGGGCCCTCCCATCATCTGGTTCTAATATCAGAGCACTTACATGCTGCTGACCCCCAAATGAAGAGAAAATGCATCTTTTTCTTCATTGTTGGACAGGTAACATTCAGTTTTGCTTACGCTGCTCTGTTGGGTCTGCAATGAACCTCAAATGCTCTTCAGATTTAAATGTTACGAGAATGCTGTATATGAGAGATGTCAATTCAGTGATGGAGACTATAGTAGCAGGTGATGCACACTGCTGAGTACACCAGTTCTTGGGTTTTCTTTAGGAACTGTAAGATTTCCAGCTAAGATCTCTGTACTACAGATGGCTCCTTTTGTTTAGCTCCTCACAACAGGTATCCTAGGCTTCACTACTTTCACAGAACAAACTTAAGAGGAAGGGCTCAGAAAACAAAAAGCTTTAAAGCAAAGTATCTCAAGACAGCCACCATCATGACCTGTATTAGTGGCTAAATTGGAGAGTTCACAATATATATCAAAAGGTTTCTAGCACAGTTCTGGGATGTAGCAGCCTGTAATGTGACCAGAAGCAACACAGATGTAACACAGAGGCAAGGAGTCAAAGGCATAAAACATGTCAGCAATACTTCTAACTGAACAGTTAGCCTTAGGACAAGCAATACTGAGTACTGATTTGAAGAATATAATTTTACTAATTTAAAAAGAAAATATATGCTCAGATTTTCATAGTCTCTTTTAAAAAAATTAATGAGAGTAAAGTTCATATAATTATTTGTTGTGAATTATTTGTTCTGATCTAATCAGAACAACATTTACCTTAAATCCAAAGGCATTTGGAATGAATACAACTCTCAATTATTTGTTTGGTTTGCTCTCCCCGTCTTACATACCATCAGTTTGTAAAATACTAGGTCAGTTAATAGGTAAATAATTCAACCACCTTTCCAGTGGAAAGCCAGTTAATTGGTGTTAGTAAAGGTTTGCCCCCTCTATAAATCAGTCACCTCTGTTTGATTATGGACATTTCTGGCTCTTTCATGTCAATACCTCAAAGGCTAAGACATGAAGAAACATTCTGGGGTAATTTTTGATCTGTAAGTCAGAAGGGAAGTAGCTCACATTTTACCTTGTCTTTAGAAATGCACCCTTGAAGCAAAAGGTGTTGAGCACTTGGAAATTCTGGGAGGAGAGTTCCAGTTTTGGAACTCAGTGAATATTTACGAGTGAAACCACCCTGAAATGGAAGAGAAAAAACAGGAACATTGAAATAGCTAATATAGATTCAACTGAAACCAATAATTCATGCTAAACTTGTATATTATCTCATGAGTCTCCCAATGTTCTAGAATATTTACATTCAGATAACCCTTCCAAAATATCGATGCTTATCCAGATCTGGATTCTAGCTCAGGAAGGTAATTAAATATGTGCCTAGATCCAAACTCCACCAAATACAGTTTTTAGAGTGATGCAGCCTTTGAGCCGCATTAATTCATGGAATCCTACAAGCTTGGATTTAATCTATGTTTAAAAACTAAAGTAGAATACTAATGTCCTCTACAGTAAGGACTGTGACATCCTCAGGGAGAGCCCAAGTTTTATTTAATATATATCTTTCTAGGGCAAGGATGTACGCTACTGGAGATATTATTGTTCTCCCCTGCAAACTTCCTGCTCTGATAGCACTGCACTAGTGATTTCTGCTGTTTTACCATGCTAACCATTATTTTATTTTATGAAAAAGTTTGATAACATTTTATGTTGTTATGGATGTGATGATATATAGGGTCTGCAGACACTTCTGAAGTAAGTATTTGTTATATAGCTCTCTCTGATTGTGGCAGACTTGACATGAAGCACCAGTTTCATATCTCAGTAAGAATTATATTCCCAGCCATTTAGTGTTCTTCAGTTATTTTGTTGAGGCATGGTCAATGCTGACCTGGAGACAAGATAAATTCCTCCTGAATAATAGTAAATTCTGCTGAACTGAGAGATTCTTTCAGTTCTTGGAGTTTACCACCTGTTTAGCTTGTGACATCCATCTGAAATATTGTAGACACATCTTGTACTAGTTACAGACTGAGAAAAGATCTTGTATAATTTATCAGATGCTAGCTTTTGGAGAGATGGGATTGAAGGATGAAACAACAAGCAGCCTTGTATATGTGGATACTGACCATGAAGCAATATTTGCTAAATCAACCCTTATTTAGACACCTAACCTAATACTCTCACAAAATCTGAATTAGTCTACTTCTCAGTAAAGCTGAGCAGTAACATTCTGTAGCGATGTTACTATGCTTATATTTATAATGCACTCCACATTACGCTTATTAAGCTCTCAAATGATATAATTAAGGTGAAACCTTTACCCTCAAGAGAAGCAATAAAATCTCTATTATGATTCTGTCCTTACTGACTGAATTGTACTTATTCTCATAGGATTTTATTCAAAACTAGAGAAGACTATTTGGTTGAAACCCTTTGTTAATTTTTAGCCCACCCAGTCCTTATGTCAAGGCAATATACAGAGCCTTGAGCAGGCCTTCTGCATATTCCTGCAGAATACTTCTGTGCAGATTCCCTTTGTACTAATGGATGGAATTTATGACCTGGCACGAGGCATTTGAACAGTACTTGAAGTGCCCTTTCCTACCCCTTTGCATACGGTCAGATTTCACTGAAGTGGGAATAGTAGGTATAAAGTGTAACATACAGTGTAAAAGTGTGCAAAGGGGAGTATTTTTCTATGCATGGTGACTCATGAATTTGAAGCCAGTTTCAAGTGAAATTCCATCAAATATTGAGTTCAGAAAACTATAGCTGTAACTGACTTATTCACCATTTATATATGGCTACGTTTATAGGGTGATATGTCTGCCAAAACAGACAGCAAGGAACAAAAGCATACATAATGTAAACACACTTTGCCTGTGCTATCTACTATTCAAATACATACAAAGCTCTAGGTCAAAGAAATTGTAGAAATTTAGAAACATTACTACTTCTTCTGTGTCAATACTTTTGCAATGTTGTAATTGCCTATCAGTATCAGGAGGTTTGTTTTTTTTAATATTGGGAGTAATCTTAGTGATTTTATTATGCAATTACCCATTAAATATATTAAAAGCTCTGATTAAAAGGGATTAGTTCATTTATAAGAAGGCAGTGATGGTGGTGGGAGGTTTAAGAGATAATAATCTGCAATGTTTTTTACCTTGCTAATGGACTTATATTACTGTGCCTCAGCTTAATATTTTAACCCACTGCCACTTGCCCTTTCAATTTAATGCCATCTGTTTCTAATGGCCATTTAACATTAAGATAATGACAGTAATATTATCTGCCTAATTAACCATGCAGACTCTAATGGTGCACTAACTGGTTTAGATAAAAGAATTTGCTGATATCTCCCCCTACAGAAAGAATACTAGAAAATGTGATAAAACATACCAGAAGTAAACAGTGTCCCTGGCACTCAATAAGTGTTCATTCAAATGCCATTTACTCAGTATATTTAGACAATCAGTGCTTTAACATCTTTTCAATGTCTTTATGTTCCTACTGAGAATTACACCTTATGCAATCATTGTAAATCTTTCTGTAATACCTAATTGCATGTACTTTAAAGCAAATGAATAAGGATATCACCTGTTCACTTTAACTGAAAGTATGATGCCAAATTTTCAGTACGCTGAGATTGTTAAAATTCAGTTTTGACCATGAAAGATGTTTTTTTCTTTTAAGACCTGTCTAAATAATTTCAGACAACACAGCGCTAGACAATCAAAAACTCATACTGATGTGCTCTTTCTCACTTATTTCCACTGAGTTATGTGTGATTCTTTTTCTGGGAGGATGAAGTTATTGAATTTTGGGACAGAAACAAGACAGTTTTATGGAACTGCCAATTCCCAAACAGACTGGGAATGGCACATCAGAGATAGAAGTAAATATCCATTCATTTATGCCAAGGGAACCAGACATTTTCCATCCCAAAACTCTGAAGAAATGAATGCTGTAGTAGTTAGTGCTCATGAATTGCTGAGTATGTTGGGGATATACTATGGCATAGCACTATCTTTTTTTTGACAAGATATCTGATTATCTGAACAGGGAAAAACAGGTCTAATCTATCTGAACCTCACTAAAATACTTCACGTGGTGTCACCATGGGAAATGATCAGTTATGCTGGTGAGAATGGAGATTAGTACAGGAAGGTAAAATGTTTAAGAAACTGACTCCAACTGAAATGCTAAGTTCTGTTGCCAGAGAAACTACTGTGTTGAAAAGGGATTGATGTGAAGATTCTCAAAGATCAGACTTGGGCCTGGTCTCATTGAACATTTCATAGATTAAATTGGCTGACATAAACTAATGAAATTATCAGTAAAGAGGAAGACCAAGGGGTCATGTAGAAAGACCTGGATGGCTTTGAGATAATGGCAGTAAAGGGGATGAAAATCAATAAAGCAAAGCTACAGTCTCAGGGACCAAGAAGAATTCCTGCTATCAGCTAGGTGTTTCTTATCTGGGAATGAAAAAGGAGAAAGACTTGTTGTGTATCAGTTGATCACAGAGGGTATATTTAGTCTAGTAAATTAAATGGTGTCAGAAAACGTTCCCAGGTAATACTGAACGGTATTATTCAGAATGGTCCCTGGCATTCTTTTGGCCCATGCCAGTTAGTCTCCCAAACAATTCCTTGTCATGCTTCGACAGTTACTGCATGCTAGGGACTTTTCTCTGTGGCAATGTGGCTGAGATGTTCCTATGTGGTTGTGTAGGTTCAGGAGTTTAATAATATGAATGCAGGCTACTCCATGCCCATTGAACTTAGTGTCAAAGAACAATCCTGGGAGCGATCCTTAACCCTTAGGATACAATAATCCATAATTTTCTAGTATAATATGACCAGAGTATTTCTAGTATAATAAGACCAGAATGACAGTGACTATACCATAGTATACAGTAGTGAAAATGTGGGCTACTTGTGGGCAAAAAACAAAAACAAAAAGAACAAAAAAGCAAACACAGTTCTAGGGTTCATCAGAAAGGATATTTCCAATAGAAATTGGAGACATGCCATTTACAAGACTTTGTGATTTTTTTCTATAAAGATATTAAAATAGAAACAAGTACCCTGAAAGGCTATAAGGCTGATCAGAAGGGACTAAAAGCTGCTGCTTGTTCCATCTAGCAAGCAAAAGCAGCAAAAGGCATATCACAGGAAAATGTCATGAAAAGCAAAAAAAAAAGAGAAAGACAATCCTGACCAGGAGGTATAAAATTCAGTTTATTAAAAAAACCCTGAGTTTTGGCTTCCAATCGGACAAATGAGATTCTAAAAAAGCCCTCCTGCAAAAGTAATGGATGCAAAAATTAAGCTAGAGCTTGATCCTTTGCTTAAGAGGATCTATTATGAACCCCTGCAGTTATGGGGAACTGGATTGGAACAGGAACCCCAGAATGTGCCTTCCAATCTTATTTTTCTTTGAATATTTAGAGGAGCAAGTACTCAGCTTCATGAGAAAAGGTTATGCAGGTTTTAATGAAAAATATTGCTGTAATTTTCAAAGACATGAATATGAAGAAAACCCCAGGTCACAATATTTGGATTATACTGAAAGTGAAAGGAAACAGACTATAGCACTTACCTCATTCTTTAGCTTACTTCCAGAGAACCTTTGAAAATAAACACATTTGATTATTTTTTCATATGCAGAACATTTTTAGAGTTTGTATATATGTACACACATATAAAATAGATATATAAAATAGCTCAATTAGAAAAATGATCACACTTTTCCAAATGTAATTATAATAAAAATCCATCCTTTTTTCTTAACTTCTTCCATTGGTTTGCAAGTGCCTGAGGATATCAGGAAACCTACTGATCTCTTCTAAAACATGAAGATTCAGATCACTGACCAAACAGTAGAGTACAAAACTCAGTTTCAGGTTTTTCTTTGGATCTTTGCAACTTCACAAATAGAAAAAGGCCAGCACAGGTACAAGTCTGTAAGGTCTTTACGAGGAAAGACATAAAGTTTTCAATACAGCTGATTAAATTCAGAGTAGAAAAAATATATCTAGAATTTACACTTCTCAGGAAAATTAAGAAATCATAGTGATTTTCCATTCTTTTTCACCACAGTATTATTTTGACACAGATGAAATGCATTTCTGAGATTAAAGATTCATTAACTGGCACAAATGTGTTGCAGTACAGCAAATGTCCTATTAAGTGTCCAAGTGAGAGATTCCCAATGAAGTCATTGGACTATCAGGCAACTCTTCAGTGCAGAAATTAGAAAGCACGTTTACATTATAACTACTAAACTAGAGGATGTGTAATGATAGAGATTCTAATGGATCAGTATAATGATAAATGTTGTTTGATTGTTGTTATTTCCTGTTCTGCTAGCTGCCAACTGATAAGATACTGTGGACAACATGAAGTCTTATAATTAATAGCAGCAATATTGTGATTTCATGCTGTTGAGATGCTCTGCTGCCAGGACAGAAAAACAGAGACTGAGCGGTTGTGGAATTCCTCCTGCCCAGGCCAAGTGCCTGACAGTTTCCATCACGTGATGATCCAGCGTATGTTACCTACAGAGTTCCCTTGGTTGTTGATAGATGAGTATGAAAGAAGGCATCACTCAGTTGATTACAACCTGGAGTTAGCTAGCTTCATAGCTGGATGTATTTGTTACGGACTGTGGATTTTCACACGTGTAGCAAACTGTACACAGAATGTACAGCAAAAACACAAGGCAGCATCTGCTAGCATTTCTACTCCACAGCCTTAATTGCTAGCTAAAGCTACCCTTCACACAGTGCTGTGGATGCTAATGATTTCTGGTGCTAAGTATGCTCCTTTCACAGTGCAAGGCTTGATACTTAAAGGAACCGGGAGGTCAAATTTACAGTGCAATTTAAGGATTCAGGCATCTGCAACCCTGCATTTAAGGACTACCATACTCAGCTCAGTTACCTAAATACTAATACATGAATGTCAATTAAGTTTGAAATGGCAGTAGAGGCCTATATTTAGGCAACTAAACTGAGGTTCATTGCTCCTTCTAATCTTTTGACAAGCTGCCATCTAACATGCAAGCCTGCTGGTAGGCCTCCATCTGCCTACATTTGTGCATGGGCATGGTATGATCTGATACCATTATCAACCCGCATATTTTCCCTGCCTATTTCTCCCCCAAGCTTGATCCAGGAACAATTTTTATAGCTCTCCTCCCAGAACAGACATCAGACAAAGGACAGATTTTATGATGGATCATTATATGCAGCAGCCAGCAACTGGGAGATTCACTCTCAATTTTGAATCCCTGCACTGCCTCACTCTTTCCTTACCCAGAAGCTTGCTCTTAACCACAAGGCTACTGCATCATTCTTTTCACACAGACAAATCCAACCACAGTGATGGCCCAGACTGTGCAAAATGAGCATTTGAACTGCTGCTTTAAATCAGCTAGGGAAGCAATTTGACTGCTGGACCCTGAAAATTCAACATCTCATACATGACAGCACAAGTCCTAACTCAAAGAAAAGGTTCCTAACTAGTGAATCCAGTGGATCTAGTGAGCACTCTTGAAAATCTTAGAGAGTATCTATGCCATCTTTATGTCAGCGTATGCTGTCGGAAATCCAGCCGTGGGGAATTTTGCAGAACTTCCACTTTCTTTGCATTCATTGCTGCTAGACTGGGCAAGGACAGAGTTTTACATGAAAAGGGCACTGACTGACATAAAGCTGAGGACTAAGAGTGGTTATATTCCCTTAAATGAAAATAACTGTCTTTTAGTTAAGTACATGAGCAATTTGTTCAAGATAATTCTGTATTATGAACCTCATCTTGCTGTGTACCAGCAACACCTCTGCAGATCTGGATAAATACTGGACAAAGAAATAGCATATTCCAGTCCATGAAACCTTAAGTTCTGCAGTGGAGAGATCCTTCCTTTTAAGCATCATTGACAACATTACCCTCAATTTTTACACTTGTACTACTGTTTGGAAAAAGTCTCTTTGGATATAACCTAAATCTACCAGCAGCTGAATTTTGCATGTGTGATTATAAACTCCTTTATTCCTTTCCTTTCTCAGAGTCCCCACTTATACGGGTATACTGCCGTAGACAATGAAAGCCGTCATTCAAGCCATATGTGAACGGACACATTTGTTTTACGAACTATTAATCTTTGGCAAACCAACAGGCAGCTATCGTAACGTATTGATCCTGCTAGCTGTCCCTTAAATAAATATAATTAGAGCTTCCTGGGTTAGGTTTAAACTGATATTAGCCAGTCAAAGGACCTGTAAATATTAATCTACACTGACCCCTCCCTCCTGCCCACAGGTGCCAGCTTCACACCATTCTCCAGACGTTTCATAATGGGAAGCTGACCTGGGGAAAGAACTCAGAGGGTGAAACACAAGCAAACAAAATGAGACAAGTGTTCTGGAAATGGTGTTTTGCTACCTCACGCGAACTTGAACAAATCCTCTGCTGTTATAAGTTGATACAGCTCTTTACTGATACAACTCTTTACAGCCATACTGGAAGACACGAGCAAAAGATCTAGATCAACCTCTTAAAACAAAATCAAAATCTTCAGGGAGCAAGCTGCTACTTAAATCTGGGAATGCCAGACACTGAGATACACAGCATTACTAGTTCTGGTATCAATAAAAATTAGTGTCCTACAAATACCTTCCTAAGGGAGGTTAAAGTTAGGCCTTCACTAAGTCTTAGAAGTTATGTTATTGTACCTGGTTAAGCCTTTTCCAGAATACACAGAGTGGTAGTACGCACTGCTTTCTTTAATGCCAATTCCATAATAGTGATACCTGTGGGGGAAAAAGAGGAGTGTTTATGAGTGATGTCAAATTGTCAAATTGATTTTCAATGCTTTCTGAAAACTTTTCTTAACAGAGTCTACCAATTCCTTTCACTGACATGGAACAAAATCTGGTGTCATAGAAAACAGTATTGTCACGATTTGATCCAAAACTCAAGGACATGATCTTCAAATTTAAAACACTTTCTCTCTTACAAGAATATAGCTGGAACAACAAATCTCCTAGAAACATGTTATACCTCTTTTCCCTAATGTGCATTCTGTTTCATTTTACTTCATTTGTTGAAAGGGTGCTGGGTTTGACCTAGCAGGTTTATTTTATCAGGCTTACCACTGTTATATTTAGAAAGTCCCACAAAGGACTTGAAAATAACTTGCCAGTGTACCCTATAAATTAGTGTTCAGCCTCCTATGACTAAAAATACTAACATGTCATTAATTCATTCTTCTCTCAGGTAGTAGGCTAACTGACTCTGAATTATTTAGCCACTTAAGCAGTTGTCATCCACATTTGTGTCCCTTACTGCTGTCCTGGAAATTACTGCTCCCAAATAGAGCTGGAAAAAAGAACACATGCCTGTTGCTCAGGCTCTGCAGTGCTGAGCCCAACACCTCAACCAAAGACACTGAGGAGGGTAGGTTGGTGCTAAGAAAACTGGCTAGTAAGTAGATACTGCTTTCCATTGATTTTGCTACAAAAGAAGTGACCTTCAGGAGACAGGCAGGAGAGCAAGCTGGGGGCAGCTCTTTCTTTACCCGTCATAGCAAAGTTTGCTTGAGTTCATCTGTCAAAGGAGATAGGCCCTGTCTTATAAATTCCACTCAATAGATTTGAAAACAGATTGTGTTAAACCAAATTTTTCTAAGAATGTTATGGAGAGTATACTCAGGTTCATTTGTTTTTTACTAAAATTAGCTTGAAAACACCATGACAGCTGTTTTAACTGAACTGCTTCAAAGTTAATACCTGTAGTTCAAGTGCATTGCATGTAAACCAAGACTTAACACAGAGGTAACACTTTGCAACATACTGCACTAATTTCACGGAAACTTCTCAAAAGCCTGAAGAAATGCACTCTTAAGACACAAAGCCCCCAGCAAATAGTTCATAGAACACATAAACAAAACTTTACAGCTCATCTCTGCTGTTCCTGGAGATGCCCATTGAAAAAAGTCACAATCATAAGTGTTTGCTCTTGTATAGGACAGTCACAGATAAGACCAAAACCCTCAAATGCTTTATATTTACAAAGCTGACTAAAGGCATTATATACAAATGATATTTAAGAAAATGTTCGTTAGGGTGATACATTTGCTTAGCCCAGGTAGCTTTGAAAATCTCAGCTGAAATATTAATTCTGTTTCTGGACAGTTGTGTGCATTCAGGATTTTACAGCCAAGAAATGTAACAGAAAGTGGCTGCTGTTAAATGTCATAGCTTTTACCGTTTGCCTGAAATTGATGAGTCTACATAATACCACTAGATCACAGTTGTACCTGGTGACCCATAGGAAAGCCAAAGGTTTCTCCCCTATTTCTTTATTTTTAGTTTTCTTGCCCTCTAAGTGTATTTTTCTGAGGTATGGTGATGTGCTGAACTGACCATTTTTAAATGCCTGTTAAAACTCAGAAGCTCCAACATAGGACCATCTGTTCATAACAGTTCCCTTTTTATCCATTAAAGTCAGAGCTGGCTGATAAAAGCAAAGTGACACCTCAAGGTGGTTTAGGATGCCCATGGGACCTTTCATTAAATGTTATAATGCTAGGCTGTTGTCCTTCGGTTCACATGCAGTACTGTGTCACCTATGTTGTGAGTTAAAGTCCTGAAGTTTTTCAGTTACTACTTTTAGTTTAGGAGTATTAAATGGATAGACTTGGGCTAAAGACCTGGATATGAAAAATCCTAATGTTTGACAGAGTTCTGACACAAATGCTAAAGACATGGACGTTTTTTCTTCTTTCATGAAAATGAAGTAATTTTAGATGTGACACAAGAGGTGTTGAAAATATACATGTATAGTTTCTTTGAAATAACAGCATTTACTTAGTCTTGACATTGCAAAGGTTGTGTATTGAACAGGATGAAGAACAAAATAGAGCTGTGACCACTTCTTTAACAATGTTATCTGCACATTTGTCATTGGCCATGTAAGCAAGCAGTTGCCTATATCTCATTCCAACACCCTAAACCTCTCAGTTTGAATCACATGCCATTTTTTAAATTCTAAAAATAAAACTTCACACTTTCACCAGAAATTTGGAATTCTCTCCTGTTAAAGTTGGAGTGGGCCAGAGGCAAGGAAAAGTATTATTTCTTTACACAGATAGGATTCAATATTTAAATTATTCAACATCCAATTCAATATTAACATATTTGGGCTAGAAACAGGAACTGCTGTATGTTTTGGATTCTCAGGTTTCCAGTGGCAGGCAATATACTTGTTCCTGCTCTGGAATGCCCCAGGATATCAGAATTTACCATTGTGACATATTGGTGTGTAGAGTATAGATATTTTCAGTACCTATTCTGTGTGTATTGAAGGCATAGCAGTTATCATTCTGATTGCCTTCAGCAATTTGTGTAGTTGAAATTTTAGTACTAAAAAAAACAGCTTTCTAGGCACGACACAGAAGCAATTAAAAAATTATAATCTATACTTTTCAAGCTCTGTCTGGCACACTTCATAGAGTAATAAGGTATGAAGATTTTTACTCTCTTACAAGCTGAAGTCATTAGCTGAATAGCTTATTTTGGGCTCCCTGTTGAGAGTAGTATACCCATCGCAGACACACTGATAACATCTTTAACCTACAACTTCAAGTACCTTCTTTCTGTCTCTTTATATGCATATGCCTATGTGAAAGTACAGTATATATGTATTTTACTATTTATATGTCTATTGTAAAATTAATAAAATGAAACCAGTTATCATAAGGAACTTACTCTCAATTTGTATAACAAACCTTTTAAAAAACAAGCTGAACTGCTTTCCTCTTTTAATTTCAGTGGTTTGTTGTAACATATGTTCCTACACAACTAGTAGCCCTGATTTTAGCATACACTGACACAAATGATAGCTGATAAGGAAATGATAGGCTTAAGCTGTTCAGGCACTTGCAATAACTTGTTATCATGGGGCCAGCTGCCATATCAGTTTTATTAACCCACTAAATCACTCCTAATAAATAAGATAATAGTTTTTAGACATGATGGATAAAAGGTAAGATTCATCATTGATCAAAGTCTACAAAGAAATTAAATTGTAACTTGAGCTCAGACAGTCTTCTGTGTCTATGGACTGAGCAGTATGTATGTTTTCCCGAATAGCTGCACCAGGTACTTTGAAGGTTATAACTGAATTCTAGCAGTGACCAGAGTACGTTCAACATTACCTATGCAAAAAGGTGGATTCAGAACCTGCTGCGCAGACAACTGTTGCTTATGAAATACTAATTTAAGAGAGCAGTTTGCAGTATTTATTGTGCTAGGTCTTCTTCCACTCAGCAGGAATATATAAAATTTTCCCTACATTAAGCAATCTGGAGTGATTAGCATGGGCATGAGAGATGAATGAACTTTGTTAACAAAATTGTGTCCAGTGTATTGTACCTTCTTGGTCTAATGTTTAAATGAGTGTTTAGTATTGACACTTTTGTACAAATGGGTTGTTGGATGTAAACACAGGGAGACTCTGACTCAAAGTTCTAGGATTTATTAGACCCGTTTTTAAGTCTCTCCGTTGCCCAGAACTGGAGATGACAAATGCTGCTTGGAATCAGAGGAGGAACTAACATTTGTGCATCTCACACCTTAGAACAGCACCTGTATCCCACACTTTTGAGCAGGAGTTTTTTCTCAAATCCCATTCATGCTCATGACAATGCTAGGAAAAGCTTGGCCTTGTTTTAGTGTGGGAGAAAAACAATTTCTGTCACCTTAAAGATGATGGAAGAGGTAACTGACTTTCTTTGCTTTCCTCTGACCACAGCCGGGTCTATCAATACATTACTGTGTATGCATGCAGTGTCCAGTAAGGCACTTTATTAGTGGGGAGTTAGCTTTTCTTTGCAATAAAAGAATGATTCCATTGGAGAGGAATGTCATTTTCCTTTCATGCTTTCACAGCATCTGGCTCAGTAGAGCCCTGGACAATAATGAGAGCTCCTAGGCAATACTGCCATATGAAACATCACTGTTTGGAACAGTTAGTACTATTACTGCTCCTACTAATATTATATCAAAATAATGATAGCAACAACAAAAATAAAACATGTCACTACACTACCATGCTTAAAAAAATAGGATTTAATTGCTAGTAAGAAGTGTCTCTTACCAGTCTCAGTAACCCAGCTTTGTTCCACACAGAAACAGCTTACAACATTTAGAGTCCATGCTGACATAAAAGCAGAGAGTGACTAGTCATTTACCAAAACTGATGAACAGCCCCTTAATTTGTTATTAATTTAATGGAAATACTTCTTTAAGTTGCGTTTGTGTAACTAACTGCTACCTGGTGAAAGCAGAAATGAATTTGCTCCTCAGTGAGTCTTTGGTTCTGGGGGGAATATGGTCCACAACATCAGAGATCAATAAATAGATAATCAGAGATCATTATTTATACTTTCATTTCTCTGTAAGTACATGCTGCTGTATTCTGTCTTTGAACTAGAGATATTGTCACTTGTGCCTTTTGTGAGGTCCTTTTTTGCACAGCAAGAACAATGTAAACGTGTCTTATTGAAAAAGAATTGCAGAGGAAAAGTCTCTGAGGAAAAATCCAGTGAAAAGCAATAAGGAGAAACAAATGCCAGATGTTCAAACAAAACCTGCTGGTGCCTCATCCCTTTGAGGAAATTGTTCAAGAACAGTTAATCCATATGAAAATATGGCACATAATACCACCAAGGTCAGTAGGGGTATGGGATCTGCCAAAGAAATGTTGGGCATGAGGTATCTCTGCATTAATACTGTTAAATATCTCAGAGAAAATGGGAATAAAGTGACACAAGTCCCAACACAATTAATTTTATAGTTAAATTCACGTGTCAAAAACTAGATTTGAAACATACTCTTTCACTTAATAGAGGTTGACCTACTGTGGTTTAAATTATGTAGACACATGATACATTTTGGAAGTTTGGATCCTTACTGGATCTTGTTTATCAATTCATTAGATATGTCAGAACAAAAATACAATGAGCATTTGGGAGACTTTTCCCCTTGCATTATCTCATTCGTTATAACTTGAAAGTGGTTCTATGTTGGGTTATGAACCTGACTAAGACTTAACCAAGTCATTGATGAGTTAGTAGGTTGTCAAGTATTCCTGCATAGATTGTGAATGCTAGATGTCCCAAAATCTTAAACACAATACCAGCAGCAAATGTCCATCTGCAAAGCTAAGTCTATATCAGCTTATGCCTCTAACCATAGCTGAACTTCACTACAACAGACAATACATGAAATCCCTCTTTTCCCCTATAAATAACCTTTCTAATAGTGACTCTCCTCAAACCCCCTCTATCCAGCATCTAGAGGTCATCTACAAAAAGAGAAATTAACTTCAGTTCCAGTTTTCCTCTATACAATGCAGATTGTGTACTCTCTCCTGAAAAAAATCAATGGCTTATGAGTTTGTAAGACTGTGACAGAAACTATGCAAGAACTGTCCTGTGTTAAAAAAAGGAAAAATATTCTATGCAGGCTTTATTTCCTTTGGATTTTATTCTATTAATGATTATTTAAAATACTTGAGACATAATAAAAAAATAGAATGTCTTTGTAAAAATTTGGAATTGAAATTCTTTTCCACCTTCATTTATACTGCAACAAAGCCTAAAATTCACAAATGACATCTCCTATGCATTCTTCAGAAAAAACTAAGGTGTAATCAACTGGCTGTTTGTTACATTTCTAAGGCAGTAAGAAAACCAAGTGTAGCAACATGAAACAAAGCCCCAAAATTATAAAAGTAAACAATGTATCTCTCAGACATTCCTAGTATACTGCAAAGCACTTAGGAAAACCAGGGCCTTGTAAGTTTTTTTTTTCCTTTTCAGTCTTCTTTCATTTTGAGCTTTGCTTATAAATCACTGAAAGACAAGAGTAACTTTGTCTTTCAAGGCTAAGCGGTTCGAAATAAAGTTTTCCCAGACAAACAGAATGTTTGAGTTTCTTCTATTGCTACCAGTATTCTGGTTTTCTATCTTATTCATTAGCAAAAGGTTTCTTTGCTAATTTTCTGGGGTTTAGTTTTGTTTAACCATCAACTCTTTGTGCTTTCTTCTATAAGTCAAGGATAGTTTCATGAATCTTATTCAGTAAGTACATAAACACATTTGTAATTTGAAGTATGAGAAAAATCCTAGGGCTACTCATGTACTTAAAGGTATGCATCTCCTAAAACATAGGCATTAATGATAAATGTTTAATTTCTGCATATACAGAGAAAGCTGGACACAATATCTATCCTATTTTGCTCCTCATAGCAATGCCTTATTTTTAGGAAAATGTATTCTGAAATCAATAGAAATATACAGGTAAGTATCTGGTCTAAATTTGATTTGAGATTGAAAACCATTACGTTCTGGGGGAGTTACTTTAAAAGAACAAAATTATTTAACTAGACCTGTTTTATGTTGAATGGTATGGGCACACTATTTAGGTTTAAGTATTTTTTTTAACCAGATATTGATAAACACTGAAATAACAATTTAAAGCACAACACTTAGAATAGCTCAGAGCCACTCTTGGTTTCAAGCAATACAGAGCACTGTTGTATTCGTGATTCCCCAAACAGGGATAGAAGATTCCTAGAATTACCTAACTCATAGCTTGACACCAGCAATACCCTAGAGCATTATTTTGACTTCTCTACATTCCTTACATCAATACACCACACAGTTTTTAATTTTGTTAAGAAGTAGCATTCCCCTATTAAAAAACAAGATCAGACTGGGGACAATTCATCAGTCCTTCCTCAGCAGTCTTGATATCAGGACATAGGAGGGAGGGTGGGTGTAAGGGAATATGTTTTTGCCACTGTTCACCACAGTTTTACACTAACTTTATCATGCCCCAGAGCATGATGCCAGAACCAGAAGTAAAAAAAATTTCACCATAGGTAATATTTAATTATCTGTAATCTACTCCTTCAGCCTAATATTCCACAGATCAAATATACAAATTAATCAGATACATTATTCATGAAATGACTGCACTACAGGTTGGTTGTGTACTTTTAAATTACTCAAAACAAGAGCAGCCGTAGACGTATACCTTCTTCTCAATTTAAGACAATGCTTTTTTCTGATGTCCTTAAATTAATCCATATTGTTATGTAGAGAACACAGTGAAAGTTGTTAGTTTTGCAAAAGGCAAATACAATTGTAGTTAAATTGCACATTATTTACAGAAAGATGAGCAGCTGTAACAAAGACGTATTACATAATGTTTTTATATATAACATTTTGACATTTATTTGCAACAAATGCGTGGCTCTATAAATATAATGACAAGTTTTAGAAGCTCAATCAATTTAATTTTAGAAATTATCCTGTGGTAATGTTTTCAAACTCAAACTCTGGATCAGTTGCATGAAAGTTATCACTTGCAGCTTGTCATCTGAATAAACCTCCCTGACAATTAGTATATATTGTGGAGACATGGAAATACATGTCATTCCTAGAATGTATTCTGTAAGTGGATACACAGATAATTGTGCCTTACTTTGAATGGCCCCTTGTTCCAAGCCGCCTTGTGGTAAGAAGAGGGAATTTCTGGCGAATGGTCTAAAGAGAAAGTAACTGTATTAATTTCCAACACTGGTATACTTTCTTAGCAATCTGTTCATAGAAAAATCAAAGCATAAGGGGTCCTTCCATCCCGATCCACCTTGCTGTGTATCTCCAGTTTTCCCACCCATAAACTCCTTCCCACCCTTCCCACCTGTTCTTCCTTTCCATTTTCATTTCTACAATTTAAAATCTAGTTTTCTTCACCAGGGTCCTGTTTCATTCAGGTCCCTAAATTACAACTGTATCTTTTGCTTTTAGGGTTAGGAAAGACCTGCCCTGTAGCTATTCTATTTTCAAAGTCAAACAACTAAAACCAAATTTATTTTTGATTCGAAAAGTGTGATTTGAAGGTTAAAGCAAGCAAATATTTGCCTCACAGGTACTTGTGTGTCATCCACTATCAAAGTGCTGTACAGTCTTAAACTTATTTAGGCTCACTGAAACCCTGTGAAAGTTTCTGTTAGCTCTATGCTGCATATAAAGAATCCCTGTTATGTGATTTAAATCAAAGTCAAGCAAAAGATTCTGTCATTGGGCTCCTGAGATTAAGATTAGTGCCCTAAAGACATCCTACTCTTCCTGTAAAGAATGATGCTTAGGACAAAAGGTTTATTAAGTAAAAAAGTAATTCAGTAATAGAGGTAGATCTAATAGATATATCTAATAGACAGATCACTGTCTAAACAATGTTTAAATGGAAAGCTATTGTCTTCCTCATTTATACTGAAACTGTGTAATGAAAATTAGACATATACTTTCTCAGTATATCCAATTCAAGAAAAAAAAATAGTAAGTGAACACTTTATGAACTGGATTTTAAATCCATTATTATTGTTTAATTAAATTAATGCATTTTGCTATGTATGAACAATGACTAGATCAGTAGTGTTTAAAAAAAGATGATCCTTGAAGCATTTTTGGTTTCCTGTTTCACTAACTACTCAGGATTAGTGTGGAGAGTTCACATATCCCTTTCATTAAATGATTTCAGGATTAATTGTAGGGAAGGGTAGAAAAGTGGGTGAATCAACAATTTTTCATTCGGGAGCAATTTGTGTTATTAATTTTTATTCCCCTTCTTGTATTGGTTCTTGTGTCAGATCTCACTTTACACTGCCTTTAGTATAATTAAAAGTGTATTCCATGTCAGATGTGTTTCTGTGGAAAGAACCCTATTAATATCACATCAAAGAGGAGGAAAAAAAGCTCTCAAAGAGAATACCTTTTTTTG
The DNA here is from genome assembly GCA_026212715.1 of Elanus axillaris. Lineage (NCBI taxonomy): Eukaryota > Metazoa > Chordata > Aves > Accipitriformes > Accipitridae > Elanus > Elanus axillaris. The sequence goes on from JANZLQ010000013.1 coordinate 22,134,905, forward strand.
TATGAAATAACAATAAATCAAGGGGAATTTCAGTTTCATTCTCCTAAAGCTGTCATAAAATCCCTTCATATGTAACAGTGTAGTTAGTCTGATTCCATGTACATAAGCAGTAGAAAACGTGAATTTGACAGGAATTTTGACACAGGTGTACTAAATTGTGATTCTGTCAAAGAATTAATCTAACAAATTATGAAGGCATTTATTTTTTACCTTCCCAAAAGTTGCAGCACATGCAGGTTCCAGCTTCTCTTTTCTGCAGAAGTCTAAATAATGTGCATAAAGGATGCATCTTGGTAAACAAACTCCTTCACAGACTATGTAGTTTTCTTCCAGCCTGTATAGAAAAAGAAACTGCCAGAGTCAGAAGCAACATGCCATATCTCCTGATTTTATTTTCGTTCTGGTTTTTGGTACTGCCCTCTTTTTTTTTTTTTTAATTTCACTGAAGAATTCCACGAGAGCACACAGATGAGTTTCTTCTGAACAAGAGAGACATTAGAGACTGACTGCACACTTGGTGCTTAGGTTAGTTGCAGAATATGGAAAACCGGGGGCCAGGTCCCCTTTCTTAACTAGTCTTTTTCAATGTCTGGACTTTTTTCCTTTATATAAATAATTAAATGGTCATCACCCAAGAGGCAGCCTTGCTCTGAAAATAAGAGCACGAACTAGACTATGAAAGACTTGGGTTTAAGTCTGTCCTTGGAACAGAGCAGGAGCTTGAACTTGCATCTTCTGCCCCACCGTATCTTTAACACCGGGATTAATGTCTCATCTCTGCCTACTTTTGCTTTTTGATGTCCACACTGGACCTGAAACTGTTTATTGACCAAACCATACTGAAAAGCAAAGAACTGTTTTTTTCTGAAGGAGGTGAATTTTTATGTAGCTTCCCAATCAGGTTACGGGATACAAGTGCCTAGTGATGGTCATTAAAGTAAAAATTTAAAAGCTTAAGTAAAAAAATGGGTGTCCTCACTTGAACTGAACTCTTGGAAACAGCTCAGTATTTCACTCTTGTCCTGTTTCTTTTCTTTATCAGTTTACATTATTTGCTACTCGTGGGTTGACGTGCAATAAATTTATTTCTTGAATTACACAAATCTGTAAGAAAGTATGTGTGGTAAATGCTGCGTACTGAATAATTTTGCACTGACTCACCAGACTCAAATCCTTAGTTTACACTCAGAAGTCAGATGTAAACTAGACTAAGAAACTGGATAATTTGGATTACTCTCATTTTTCGGTTAGGAGGAAAAAAACAATCTAGACTTACAGTCTGCATTCGGTAGCTAATTTTCCATTTACTGCAACAGCACTCCTCCCTAATTTCAAGTGTGCCTTAATAGAAACACTTATTAGTTAATGTCTGCAGAATTTGGCCTCTTATTCGGTTAATGTTTTGCCCAGATAAAATGAAGTAACGTTAGGGCTGCCACAGATGCTAGAATATAATGTAAAAACATACATTATATGGCAGTGAAAATCTAAGTCATAGCCTTAAAGGATAACTAAAACATCCATTCACAAATGTAATTCTTAAATAATGTTTCATTTCCACATTTTTTCGATATATCTCATCGATAGCCACGTACTGTGAGAACCTGACAGAGACTTCTGTTAAACGATAAACCTCTGCCAATTTAAAAAATCAGAAGTCTGGGGGTGGATGTCCTTATTTTTAGACGAGGCTTATCCGAAAAAAAACCCCACCCCAACCCAACTGACCAGACATCCCACAACCCCACAAACGACAGGTATTTCTAAAAGAACCGTGAGCAGCAACCCCCCGTGCCGGCTCAGCTTCTTCGCAACGTCCCTCCGGGCCCGACGGACCCGCCGCCGGCCGCGCAGGGAAGACCCGGGGTCTCCCCGTCGGGGGGGGGGGGGGGGGCGGGGCCCGGGGCCCCCCCGCCCGGGGG
>JANZLQ010000013.1:22136926-22174605 GCA_026212715.1 Elanus axillaris
CCCGGGGCCGTCGAGGCGCCGCGGGCCGGTCCCCCTCCCGCGCCCGCACCCGGCCCCGCGGAGGGTGAGCGGCCCCCGGGGGGGGGGGGGGGGGGGGCCGGGCCCGCGGCCCCGCAGCCCGGGGGGCTCCGCTACCGCCGGCCCCCGGGGTCTCGCCGCCGGAGGAGCCCTACCATTGCAGGGTGAGCTGCGTCTGCTTCTTCTTGTCCTTCATGATCTGCGTGATGCTCTTCTTCGCAGACGGGCTCTGGTCCGCGGCTCTTAGTGCGCCGTCGGGAGCATCCGCATCCTCTTCTTCCGAGGAGAGGGCTTCGCTGGTAAAGTGTGTTTCTGAGCGCCGGGGAGGGGGGACGGACGAGAAGAGATACCCGAGGGCACCGTTACGGTCAGGCACCACGCCGCCTCCTCCCGACGCGACTGCGGCCCCGCAGGCGCCCGTTGAACCGGCCGCCCTGCCCGCCGCTGCCTGAGGGGCCGGGCCGGGCCGCCCCGAGGCCCGACAGCCGCAGCCGCCTCACCTCGCGTCCCCGCCGGATCCCGCGCAGCAGCGACGGTTCGGGCGCCTGCCGCGCCTCGCCCTGCCCGCCCGCACCTGCCCTGCCCGCGGGCTGAAAAGGCGACGCTGCCGGCACCCCCACCTCTTACCTGCCTTGATGCCGGCGGGCAGCGCCGGCCCGGGGAGCCGCCTCCCGGCGCCCGCCGCGCCGCACAGCCCCTCCTCGGCGTAGGGCAGCAAGCCTCGCCCCGCCAAGCCCGCGTAGCAATCCTCCTGCGCGGCCGGGAGGTGCAGGAAGGCGTCCTCTTGCTCGGGTCCCTTGGCCATGCTCCTCACCGGCGCCTCCCCTGACCCGCCGCGGCGCAGGCGGCGCCCATGGGCGGCGGGAGCCGACGGGACGGGACGGGACCGGGCGGGACCGGGCGCGGCGGCCTTAGGGCGCGGGGGGCGCCGGCTGGGGCATGGGCCGCGCCGGCCGTTTGCGCGGGGCTGTGGCACCTCGGCGGGAGACGGTGTCAGCCGAGCGCCGACGCCGGCAGCCTGAGGGGAGGAGAGGCGACGCGGGGGAGGCGGCGGGGGACAGGTGTTGCCCTACGGCGCCTTCCAGGGAGGCTGCATGGCGCCCGTGAGGGGCAGAGGCGGCCGGGCCCGCGGGCGCCACTCCCTCCTCTCCTCACGGCAGCTCCCCCGCGCCCACGGAGGGGGCTCCGCCTTGGCTGGGGTCCCGCAGGTCGCTGTCGGGCGTCGGAGGGGAGGTCCGCCGGTCCCTGCCTCCCGCCTCCCCGCCCGCCGCGGTGCTCAGTCGGGCCGGTCCCGCCTGGCCGGGAGGGGATGGGGCATAGCTGAAGGCCCGGGAGGTTCAGGGGAGCCGGGCCGGAGCGGATCTGCCGGGGACTTTAATGATTAACTCCCGCCGGCGGTGGCTGTCTCCTGTGTGAGGGAGCAGCTCTCGGCCCGCCGCCCCACCGCGGCGAAGGCAAGGGGGCGGCCGCGGGGGCTCTCCTCATGCCCCCGGCTGAGGGCGAGGGGTGGCCGAGGGGCCTCTGCTCCTCGCAGCAGCCGCTTGGCGGCCGCAAGGCCAAGGCGGGCAGCGGCCGTGGCTGGCAGGCCCCTGGGCACCGTCTGCCACTGTCAGTATTCCGTTGTTTCCTAGCGTAATTTGGCGGGTCTTGGAGCAAAACATCTTGATTTTCTACGAATAAAGAAATCACACTCATCTGGCAGACGTTGTCTTTGCTTTGCTCTATTTCAGCGTGCTGACTGAGAGGGAGGGGGGGACACACAATCGCAGAAAGATGGCCCCCGCTTTTTCCGGAGAGCAAAGTGGTCAGTAGGATGGAAAATCACTGCAACATCCACTGTTCTAATACATCCTCATTAAAGCAAAATCCTGGGCATCGTGCTTCTCCCAGAGAAGGGCTGGGAAGTTATAGTATGGCTCATGGTGGCAAGCAGCCCTGAAATGCTGTATCAGATGAACGTTAGAGGCATTCTTGTAGCCATCGAGTAGCATTGGGCTGTCACAGACACAACGCTTGTGAAGAGCTGTTCTTCCTTCTACTCTCTTCCAGTCTTCTGTTGCGCCTCAAGTCATTGATCCCACCAGCAGTACCAAGCAGCAGAATATTACCACTTCCACTCCTTTACAGATGCATTATCAGACCAGCTATCAGCTATCGCGGCATATTTAACAAAGCCCCAGGTATGCTCCATCTGCCAAAATGCCCAAAACCACATCGTACGTATGAATGACGGGCTTCAGAAATGAGGAAGGAGTCCCAGAGTCAAAAATGGCATTTAGCCTGAAATTTCTTGTGCTTCTATTTACACTTCTTCCCTTGACTGTGTAAAATATATTTCATTCGTTACTGGTTACTCCATTCAAACATTTCTTCGCTGTTCCCATGTCCCCTTCTTACTCCATATGTGATGCAGTCATGTGACTGTTCATATGCCTGTGTCCATCCATGACTTTGTCAGTGCATCAGTTCTTAGCGTAACTTGCTGGGACAGTTCAGCTTCAGGTTTCAATGGCTTTGTTTTGAGTTTATGGTAAAATTACATTTGTCCCTCTGACTTCCCTGTGACTTTTGGCTGACCCAAGTACTTCAGAATTTGGCCCATGAGGATCAGTATTTCTACAGTATAAGAGAACCTCCCAGCTACTAATTGTTGTGTTGAATCTTTTGTGAGCAAAATCCAACGTGTCATTTTCTTTTTGGTAATATACAGCTAAATGTAGTTATTTGTTGCATAAGATCAGGGTTCTCCTTTGCTGTGATGTCAGAATATCCTCAGTGACACTAATGAATTCTAGCCGTCATCAATACACGGATCAACTGAGTGAGAGGTCCGGTCCAGGGACCAGCTAGTTTGCACCCTCGCGCAGCAACTGTTTGTAGTCCCTTCCTGTCCCTTCTGAGAGCCGGGCACTAATTTAGTTAGCTTTACCTAAAACTGGTGATGATTTTAAGAGCTTTTTCAGTAAACAGAAGTTTTCCTTGGACCTAGTAACCTTTTCTGGCTCATACAAACCATCTCCTACTTGTCCTTTCAAAGCCAGTGAAAGATTGTTGTGTGGTGTTACCAGCTTTGTATAAAACTAAGCTTATGTTTGCAGAAGTAAAGAAAGAAAAGTGGATAAGCCAGTGCTCCTAAGTAAACACATAATGTTTAAAGCACTCACAAGAATAGGTACATCATCCAGTGCCAATATGTGAGCAAATATATCTACTCTATAATTAATGGAAATAAGTTTTTTTTAATAAGTAACATATGGTAAATGAAATATAAAATATTTTCCTCTGACAGGGGACAGACAGTGCTTTTTAATAAACTCAAATTGTTTTAAAAAGGTTCTATATGAAATCATTGGCAATTAAAGTAGTTTATAGGACAGAAAGATTAATCCTAGTAAGCAAAGGGGAATTGTGGTGTTTGAACTGTTTGCTCATGTAGCAATAAAGCAGCCAAATCCTTTTGCTTTATGGAAGGTATTTTTCTATAGTTGGAGGTTGATGCTGTGTCTGTTTACGGGGTCACAGGGACTGCTGTTCAGCTAAGCCAGCCTATGACTCTTGTCCTTATGGACCTGTCCCTCCTATTGATACTAATGCTGTAGGTGTGCTTGGCAATTTGGACATACAATCTTCAAGTTCAGTATCTTATCCTCTGCCGATCTTACTCCTGCCAATGTTCTTGCAATTTTAGCTTATTCTCTCATTCTCTCATTCAGCCTCATTTTCACAGTCATGAGCTATAGTGCTGAAAAACTTAATGGACTGATAGAGATCATCTTGTCCATCCCACCACTTCCAGTGGAAACAAGGCAGGATTACAGACAGGTATTGTTATACCTCTATGATTCCCAAAACTCTTTGTCTCACTTGTTCTTAAAGATCTCCGGTGATGGAAGGTCACATCATACCCAGATGATCTGTCAAGGAAAATTGTTTATTGGTGTCAAACAATCTCCCTTCAGCTTGTGTCCATTGCTTCTTTTTTTCTGCCTAAGGACATGATTACTCTTGTTCTATTTTCATCACATTTTCAGTATTTGAGGACTGTTGTCATGTCTCCTCTCTGACTCTCTTGTCTTTCAATTACTAAAAAACTACAGTATGATTAAATTGACTGTACCAGTTTCTTGCATCTCCTTGTGTCTTCCAGTGTTGTTCCTGCCTCCGAACTTTTTTCAACTTATTTTTTCTCTTTACTTGAACTTATATTTGCCTTTTTGTATCACCATGGAAGATTTCTTTTCCATTCCTCAGAGTATACCTACTTAGCAGTCACCATGTCATGCTTTGCTGCCAGGGGTTTCTCAGACTAGTTTTAATTGTCACACTTCTGGTACCTGTATGGTACATCTGTGGCATTTTACCGGCACCACTCCCAACATGGACTGCCTAACCCAGCCAAAAAGCCCAGGGAGCTGTCCACAGGCTTGCAGATTCAAGTAATTTTCTTTGCCACTTGACAATTTTCTTTCTAACTTCCTTAAAAAGCATGATACCTTCAGACTTTTGGAACTAAAACTATTGCCCTAGCTTTGGTCTTCATCTTCTATCTTAATTATTTCACCCCTCATTACCTTCTTTCAGACCATTCTTGCTTCCATCCAGTTCTTACTGTTCTCTTTGTACCATGTTGTGTCCATTTACCAGTCTGTTGAGCCAGACTTCAAGTCTGCCTTCAGTGACACCTTTGCTATTATTTTTGTTTATTTGCCTGACTTCCCTAGAGCCTTTGCCTCACTAATGCATTCTGAAGTACCTATTCCAGCATAAGCAAACCATTACAAGTCTATCTTTTGTTTACTGGACCTCAGATGTAAGAAGTTGTCACACCTGCCTATTGAAGGTGTTGGTTTGAGGCAACTGAAAAGGTCCCTTACAAAATAATGAGCATGCTGTGTACTAGTCTATTACCTCAAGGAGTTAATTCTGAGTTTTCTGTTGTTTGGTGTAATCTTAGAAGCATTCGTCCTTATTGAAAGGTCATATTTCACACAAACAAAACATACTCCTTTCATTATCACTTAGCATTCTTATCCTTGCACTCTCTTCCAAGGCTAGCTAGAAGAGGCCTTTTTAGCAAACATCTCTGAATTGCAAACCCAGAATTTTCAAAGTGGGTTCCATGCTAGAAACAAACCTTCAGGATCTAACTCAAGTTTTAAGCTGTTGTACATCTATAGCGTCAATGTGCTTAGAAGAATGCACTTTAGGACTAACCCTCCTGCAGCAGGGACTGCTTTCTTCCCTGCTTTGTAGCACAGCAGCATCTAACAAATAATGCAGTAGATGGGGAGAATATCCCCATACTTCAACTGATTACAGGTAGATGTTCTGTAGGTGTCTTAGGAGTCAAAGAAGCAGTAATTTTAGAGCAAGATACTTCATATTTTGCCAAAAACATAGGTATCTAACCTAGTAATGCCATAAGAAAGAAAAGCCTTTCCCAAAGGCTAAATCTGATTCTCATCTGTGTTTCGAACACTTGCTGTCACAGCTGAGAAGAGGTAGGTTTCAAGTTTCCCAAGAAGCTGGGAACACGGCTCCCATCCTGTATTAGTCAGGAGGTTGGTTTCTGCTAAGCAGTGCCTTAGAGGTGGGGATGGAAAACAGTATTTCTACGTTTCCTGACACTAGAATCAAACAGTACTGTGCAGTGCTGACCTGCTTGGAGATGAGGCCAGGGAGGCTCAGGGTGGTTTGTGTTGGCCTAGGATATAATTTCCTTTTTCTCATCATTAACTCCACATTTGAGCTCTTGGTGACAATTTATTGTTTGGTACAGGCTACTGAGGAAAGTGAGCTAGAGGGCACTGGGACTTCCTTGTCCTCTTCTCCTTTTCCCAGGATTAAGAGAATGACTGTTCCACCACACAACCTCTCCCTAGCTCAATCCTCCTTTGAGATCCACACACCCTCCCTGAGTGGCCCTCTGCATGCTTCAGCTCTTTGCTGGAGGAAAGGAGGGACACAAAAAGGTAAGGCAGGTGGGCAATCCATCCCACCCACCATTTGAACCCCCGGCTGCTGGAGTAGACAGCCCACCCAAGATGTCTGATCTCAGCCTTTGGGAGACAGAAGGGAGTGGGCAGATGCAAAGCTGGGCTAGCTGGAGCCATAAGCACCATTGACATTGCAGCGTTGCTAGTGCCTAGGAATTTTTATTATCATTTGGTGGTGTGTCCGTTGAGAATTGGGATCCTATCGATATTGCTTATTACTAAGTGAAACCTAAGCTATGAAGTAGAACTGTTAAAACATATATCCATATATATCTGTTATTATTTTCCTCTTAAAAAATTGCACTTTCATATATATGTTAGTTGCAATCATGGTTATTTGTCCCTGGACATGAAGTATAGGATACATCTTGCTTAACTTTTTCTCAAAGTTAGTTTTCTGAGTCTAATCTGGTCACATCTGTCTCCCTTTACAGTCAGCGGAGAAGAAAAGGTGTCTCCCAAGGATAGTTCATACCAGGCACATTACCCACTGAAACAAATCATCTTCTTGCAAATCTGTTTCTCTTCCTTGTCTGTGCTGCGAGCCTAGGAAGTTTTGCTTAGTTCCAGGTGAATTTTCTAATGGTGTAATCCCACCAAAATTCAACAGATTCTGTTATACATCCTGGAGTAAATGCTCAGATACATGTGCTCTGCAGCTCAGTAGAATTATTGTTCATAATTTATGTGTGAAATATCCTTTATATTGACACTCAGGTATTGGACCATGTCATCTTGCAGCAATGTTCCTTTTTCTTGTTGCCAACACAGCACATTGAAATGCTTTCAACTTTACTTTTATCAGTGTGACTTGCCAGTAACAACAATTGACTTGAGAGATTCTGTGTGTTGAACTGAAAAAGGTTTGGAAGATAAATGCAGCAATAGAAATACAATTTGTTATTGATTTGTTCCTGGGTAATTTCACTATGTTTATGCAAGTATTGGAAACTGTTTCACTTTGTATCTTCCCCAGACAAATGAACTACATAGAAGCTCTGATAAGGTGTTAATGTCAGGACTGTTTGGTAGACCCTAACACCTATTTCTTTCCAAATATGCTGACAGGACAATAACAGTACAGTAAGGTACATAGCAGTATTCCACAAGGAAATAATAAAGTAATTTCTCATTATCATCAGTCTTTGTCATTCTCTGTGCCTTGACACAGCATGAATGTAGCTCTTTCTGAAGCTCCATTTCTTACTTCCTGTGACTCATTACAAGGAACAGTTTTAACTACCAACACTTCAGACAATACGGCTTTCCCAGTTTTTTTTTTTTATCCTTGCCACATTTCAGTGTTTACTTTTTGTGAGTGTTTTGCTTTTGAGAAAAAAAAAATCAGTGCACTAAGCTAAAAGCCTCTGTGCATTTAGCCCTGTCACTGCAAATGGCTTTTGAAGGACATAGCCAGGATGAAGTTTTTTAATCACACAAATTTCTTTAGGGAAATATCTATCTATCAATTAAAGGGTCAAAGCATTGAAGCATCCTCCATAATCTTAGGTTTATTGTTTCCCATTGCTATCCAGTCATTCCTTTTGATAAACTAATTGTAACGATGGCTTTAGATCATCACTCACTATAAGAAAAATTTCTTTGCCTTTGTGCGTTTACTGCAGCTTTTTCCTGAGCCCTTCCCAAGGTGTTTATACCTCAGCAATGTTTTTGAAACAATTTTTCTAAATATTTTGTTTATTTCTGGTAGTGGAGGAGGATACATGTATCATCCCTTGCTGCCACACAGTGCTGTGACTTCTCTGGAGTTTGAAGAAAAAAGGAGGTGGGGAGAGTTGCAAAGCAGGGCGGGGGAGGGCATCAGGCAAAGAAACAGCCATCCTTAACTGTGGGGCCAGGGACATCTGCTCTCAGTGGAGAAGGGAAGGAGCATCCTTCACTGCCCAGCAGGGCCAGCCCAGCAGCACCTGCAGCCGGGGAGTGCAACCCACACTGGTGCCTTTGCCTTCAGCAAGCTCTGTGAGCCCTGCTGCTAGTCCCAATGGCGTAAAATCACACAGATATGGTTGAATATTATCTGTGCAGCCAAGAATAATGTTCAATATTATGGAACTGTAGTCAATGTGTGCTACCCAGGGGGACAGCAGTGCAGCTCCGTGCTATGTACATGTGTGTGTGTGTCTACACAAACATACTGCAAGTCAACAAACTGATTACCCAAAGGATGCTATTGCTCCCAGGCCTGACTACCCCCACCTTCTTTTTTAAGTTCCCATTGTGTCTTATTAACAGTTTCACAGCCTGTATTATATCACCCTGAGCTTTTGAGTTTGTTTTCATAATGCTGAAAATCTTTTCCCAACCTGGTGCTGAAAGGGTCCACGAACCTTGGCCTGCCGATAACTATATAGGCAGTGTCAGATCCGCGAAAGCAGAGGCTTGTCTGGCAAGTTAATTCAGCACCGAAGCTTAGGGCTCCCTTTGTAAGGAACAAATGCTGGTATCCAGTAGATGGTGATGTTTAATAATGTATTTCCTGCTCCATCTCCAGCTGATAAAGCCAGATATGTCTGTCTGTTTTTACATTCCAGTATTTTACTTACTTCCCTTTCTTATGATCTTTAAATGAAAACCCATTCTGTTTTGTATAGAAGTGGACACTTCTGTTTTTCTCCCCAAAGAGCAAACTTCAAAATAAACTATTGGTATATGTTTGTATTACACTAATCCCTTCACAGTTCACACGTCTCTATCCTCTACAAACACAGGGACACTCTACACTCTGTAGGCAGTCAAGGTAAACGGCAGATGGGGACTTTACAGACTTTACAGTCTGACCTTATGTAGCTACATGGAAGTAAAAATTTCTCATGCTTACCTCTCTCTTGAGTTGATGTTAGACAGTTATCTCAGGTTACTTATCTTGGTTTTAAAACACCGTTTTTCAGTATGTATTCTTTTTTCCTTTGTCAAACTGGAAGAAAATGTTTGTATTCATATAAGTGCGTGCTCCTACAAGCTTGCAGGCTGACCAGCCACTTCACTATTCATGTATTTGCACTGTGCTTTGGTGGGCAGCATCCAGGAAAAGAAAAGTAAGGAGGCCAGCCGAGTTTTTCACTAGGCAGCTATACAAACATCTCCAGTTTCCCTGTGAACGATCCAAGAATAGAGCTGAGGTTAGCGGATATGTTCACCCTTAAAGAAGTGGTTTTGAGAGTTTCTGCAGATACTCCAAACAGCTCTATTAGCAACACTTGTATATGCAGCCTATCTGCAAGTAACTGCTAAATAGGTGCTAACACAAGAAAACCACTAAAGACTATTCTCTTTAAGTAAAGCTGAGTCCTAAAAACTCTACCATCATTTGGGTACAGCTCCCTAAAGTGCTGCATTCACTGACAGCTCACCACTGCTGAAAACAGTTTGTTTTCCCCTTCTGCGTCTCTCTGACAACACTATTCCTGGCCACACACTCCCCCTGCTAACCTTTTGCCAGCTTCAAAACTTGTCAGACAGTTCTGTGTCAGTTTGATTTACTGAAATAACAGAAAACACAACCAGGAAAAAGCAATTAAGAGCTTTCTGACATTTCAATGAATTTAATGAGCCCAGGAGTGTTGTGAGAACCAGAATATGGGTGGGATGGTACAGCTGGGAGTGAGGGGAATAGAAGGAGGATGGAGAAGGACAGAGGAGGGAGAGGGTACGTGAGAGTGGAGGGGAGCCTTTCCTCGCTGCTGCAGCAGTAAGATCTGCTGAACTGCCTGTGGAACCACAGACCTATTCATAGTCGTCATGGGTGACATACCTCCGGCAAAAGGTGCTTTTTTAGATATATGCAGCTTTCTTTGAACAAATGTTCTCACACAGTTACCGTGCAACTTTACAGTTCTGTAATGTATAACTAACCTCTTCCTTTTTTTCTATGTGCTATGACTGGGTGTATCTGAGTCTGGTGTTCTGTTGCTTTGGGTAATTCTGTTTGTCACTGCAGAAAAACTTTTTTTCTTGAGATTGATTAGCCACAGTCTACAGAAAGCCTCAGGGCCTTCACTTAGAAGTTGCTCAGGCCTTCAATTAACCTGGAAACAAGAGTACTGCTTGTCCTTTTGTGTATCTCCATTCGTAGCATGTGCTCTGTATTGAGATGCAGGGGTGAGGCTTTGAATCTCAGTTTCCTAGACAGAGATTAATTCACTTGCTAGTTACTGAGTTCTAATAATACCAGCAAGTGTTTTCTAAGGTTGGGAACCAACTGTTTGCAGTCACCTGTCCCTGATTGTCACTGACAAAATGGTGCTTGCCAGAAATGAATATATTGTAGCCAATTATTTTTAAATTCTGGGACAAAAGAAAAAAATATGATGTTTTTCTGCATGATGTATTTGGACAATATTTTTAAAAGCATTTTTTTTATATTTTATATTTAATGACAGACAGTGTCAGAGCAATTTAATGCCTGATCTAGGCGCAATAGTATTCTGCCTGCTGCCTTCAATGGGCTCTTGATTAGGTCATTATTTGCTAAGTAAACAATAGCTACAGGTTCAGTTTGTCCCATGTACACAATCACAGAAGTATTGTGCTCTAAGTAAAACCACAAGATCTTGCTGGTAACAGATTCTGGAACTTGCTCAGGAGGAAAATGAGCTCTGATATTTTTGTCAGAGAAGTGATGTTGCTTACTGTCAAAGAGCTATCTTCAGTCACAAAATGGTCATGCTGTTTTCAGAGCTTCTGAGCATAAATACTGGCCAAAGACAAGATCCCTGGGATGGCTGGGGTAGTGGACAGACACCCAGCCATGCCCTGGGGAGGGCACAGGGTGAAGCCTCACATGCCATAGAGGACTGAGAGATCTGCATTGATAGGTGTTGCTTGGTAAAGGGATACTAGATACACTCAGGAATGGTCAGGTTCTTGGTGGGCAGGGTGCTTTCCAAACCACTGATGTTAAATAAGCAAGCCTGCTTATTTCCTACTCTGTTTAACACACCAAGCCAAAGGAGGCTGAGCATCTCCTCAGCCCCAGCCAGCCTCAGCTAGTCCTTTCCTTCTCCCAGAACACCTTCAACACCACCTGTTCAACCTGCTACATGTTTTGAAAACAGCAGAAAGGTCTTTGCTGTGTCTCTTATCAACAGATGAAGCGAACAGAACATTTGTGGGGGATTTAGCAGTACATCCCGCTGCAATCTGAACAAATGTGTGCTCTAGTTAATGGCATACTGAAAAGATGGGTGGGTTGTTATGATGGTACTCAGTAAAGGGTGCTGTAAGTGACAGGTCTTATTACTCACTTCTAGCACGTCTGATTTGCCCTTGGAAAAGTCACCTGCTCTGTCTGTAAAATAAAGTTAAGTGGTTCCTTGGGTTCAGTTAGCCTGTAAATCTTTTGGGGGAAGAACTGTTTCTTACTATGCATACTGCGTGGTACGCTATAGGTGCTTATAGTCTCTAACTACAGAGGTATTACAAGTAATTGATAATTATGAGAAGGGCCATTACAATTATATTGCCTACGACAGAAGTTCTTAATTTTGTATAGGTATAGTTTTTTCTGAGTTTTCTGTGCAACCCTCCTATTATTCTTTGTAAGGACTCCACAAAAGATTCTCCCATAATAATTCTATTTCAACAGTAAAGGGACTCCCACAAAGAACTTTGTTGATCTCATAATACTTTCTATTTTGGGGTAAAAAAAATTTAAGATGTGGTAACAAAGACCAGCCTTGGGTCTTTATCTAGCTACGTTTTTAAATTTTCTTATATATGCTTACAAACTTGCAGAAAATAGACATGGATATCTGCTTGTTTATCTAAATTCCAATCAAGTGCTACTGCTACACTTCATTAAAAACAAGGCTCTTGGACACGCACTGTTTACAAATGGGAAATAACATAAATAAAAAAGACTGAATAAGGGCTAGACCTTGTGAGAACAGGAAAGCTCTCATGGGAATGAGATTCATGATGAGAAACTCTGGAGATTACGTTTCTTCAAAACATTTTGTGTTGGATCGATAGGATTAAACAGCTCTGACCCTAAAATTCACATATGAAACTTCTGTTGAACACCTACATATGCATTTAAGAATGATTTTTTTTCTTTGATATTTTATATAGCTCACAATAGGCATATTAATGGCTACTGAAACAGCAGCAACTTCCTCAAATCCTCACTTAACGTTAGTCCTGGAAAGGCAGTTTGAAGAAGTACTTTTAAAATTTCTGTCCCTAAGTTAGTCTTCAAACAAGGATATTATCTGTAATGCTAGCATAGAGGAAGCTGTGTACTTACTTATGTGCAAAAGGGGTTAGGAGAGAGATTGTGAGTGACAGTGCATCTGTGTTAAATCCTCTGAAACATAATTTTCCAATTAGTGAACATGGACCAGAGATGTTTTCCTTTAATCTATTTACTGATCTCACACAATAAAATTATTTTCAAAGTGAGTATTTGTTTGAATAGATCCCCTCTACTTAAATTTTTATTCTCTCTTCAGTTTGTATTTTCTGATTCCTGTGTGGTTACTATGCCAGAAAATGCAGGATGACTTCAAGCCTAGAGAAGCATAACTACAGGCAACCTCCAGGGCCAGAGTTTGGAATTTTCTGTGCAAAACTGCTATAGAGGATTTCACTCTACTTTAGTGTAGATCACTGTCCAGAGGTGAACAGGCCAAGGATGAGTGCTCCTTTTTCTTATCCTATTATAAAGGAGTTTTTCTATTGTTGATAAGGGGTAGGGTAGGTGATACAAAAATCATTTTCTGGCTCAGTGGTATCTAGTGTCATGTTGGGCTACTGGGAAAAAATTAGATCAAGTTCACATGTTCATCCATCTCTTCATTCTGCCTCCCTTCAGAGACTGCACTATTTAAGAGAGTTCTGTCATTAACATTTAATTCTTAAAGCACTTGTCAGTACTGGTAGGGAAGGGGATTTGTTTTGTCTGGCGTTTAACAGTGGACTAGTCATTTAGGTATCAAAATAAAGGCTGTATAATAATTACTACTGAGAAGATTCCCTTGCAATTACAGTTAAGTCTTTTTGTTGTTCTTTTGGGTTTGGGTTTTTTGTGCATGAGAAACAATAATGATGCCATCGTAGTCTTGGAATATTTAAATACAACAAGGTAGTCTTTCACTGGCATTCAAACTTGATATCTCATTGTCTACTGCTCTACTTCTTTATGTTTTAAATCAGTCTGCCAGCGAGCACTGAACGCTAGTCTGTGATCAAAATGCATGATCTGTGCAAGGACAGAGGATGGGAGGGGTGAGGAACTGTTTGACATACATATACTAAATGGTGTGTCAGAAATACTATAACATAATAGACAGTCATACTCATGACAAAATGCTTCTGTAATTGTTTTCCTTGTTCCAGCTGCTTGCTTTTGCTTGCTACTTGAATACATATACAAAGCTATTATGTCTTGCAGATGAGCTATTTCCATTTCTTTTTTTTCATTCTTCCATTAACATTTATATCTTAATAATGCAATGCATATGTTACATTGCCATATATTAAAATTACTGCCGTCAAAGACCTTGGTAGTTAACAGATTGCATTGTGTTTTGAATTTGAAGGTATGTCAGTGTATTCCTAAATGTGTTAGTCTCACCGTTAATCTGGAGATCCACCATGGTTGAGTCCTGGAGAGTACGGATCAGTCTAATGTAGCCAAAACACCTCGGAAGAATTAAGTTGTGCATTACTCTGGTGTAATTCAGAAAATAATTTAGTTTTTGTTTTTCTAATTTCTCACTAATGAGATAGGACTAGATGTAGTACCCGTGCAGAGATGTTTCTTAACTGCCTCACTTCTTAGAATCATGTAATTATGAATCACCTTCATTAACCTGTAGATATATTCACAGACTCTAATGAGAATTAATGGAAATGCTACCTACCATCATCATCATTATCATCATCATCATCATATTGTTATTGTGCCTGGTTGATGATTTATGAATGCTTGTATGTGGAAATAATGACATTACCTTTTAAAAACAAAACACTCTCAAGAACAATGAGAACATTTTTGTGGCCTTTCAATATATAAAGGGGGCTTTCAAGAAAGACAGAGAAAGGCTTTTTACCAAGGCCTGTAGCGACTGGACAAGGGGCAATGGTTTTAAATTGAAAGAGGGTAGATTCAGATTGGATATATGGAGGAAATTTTTTACAATGAGGGTGGTGAGGCACTGGCACAGGTTGCCCAGAGAGGCTGTGGCTGCCCCATCCCTGGCAGTGTTCCAGGCCAGGCTGGATGGGGCTTGGAGTGACCTGGTCTGGTGGAAGGTGTCCCTGCCATGGCAGGGGGGTTGGAACTGGATGATCTTTAAAGGATCCTTCCAACCCAAACTATTCTACAAGTGTAAGAATCTGCTGCCCACATACAACTTCTTAGACACATATATGTTAAAGAATTCTGAATCCATGTAAACAAGAACATTTATTCTATAGTTTTACAGAAAGTAATATCTGCATTTCAATGTATTTGAGGTAGATGAAGGATTTTAATGGGCTTGGATATTAAAGTTATTATTAGTTCATACTAAAACTTTGGTAGCCATTGGTTATAAAATCAGAGCTTTAGTTTCCTTTAAATCAAGACTTTTTTTAAGTTTCTGATTTGGTTTTCTGAGGTGCCTCACAGATATGATTTTTCTTATCACTAGGAATAAAGTGTAAACATGACTTCCCCAGTAAGTGATGGAAATCTATGTAAACAAGTTGATGTGTGAAAAGAAGGAAACCATACTGATTTAAAAAAAAAAACCACAAACAAAACAGATGGGAAAATACAACATGCACTGGCCTGAAACTCCCGAAGCTCTTTTTTCCCTCAGCGCCTCTGGATTATAAAGCTGATATAAACCCCCTTTGCTGTTGAAGCAAGGGAAATCTTTAGATCAACTTGTAGTACAAGGTTTTATGCTTATCCTTTCAGATCTTAAAGTGGGTCCGCCTAACAGAAAACACTGATAAAGGAAGTAGCCTTTGGAAAATACAAATATTTAAATATACCTCTAGGAAAATGCTCACTTTTTGTTTGTTTGTTTTCAAATAAAGCTTCATTACTTTCTATGAAATCACACCATTTCCGTCTTGCAGTGTGGCAATAACCATTTCATCAACACCTATCACAATGGGAGTACCTGAAAATTACAGGAAGCTGAATGCCTGAAAATCGGCTCTGGAGAGATGTAAAATATAAAGCTGAAAAATTCACCAGGCTAATGACTTTTTCTTTCTGTCCTTCATTGATTCTAGTCAATTCTTGCTGTCTTTTGGATAGCTGCTGACATAACTTGTTTCTTCTTCCAATTAATGAGGGTAATGAGAGCTGGCCTACCACCCTCAGCTTTAAAGGCTGGGTGATTGCAGAGATTTAATACCAAACTTAAGGTCAATCATGGTTTTATGTACTGTTAACTACTTCTTATTGTATTTCTAAAAGATGTGGATAAACAGAATGCTTGGTGATGTACTGCAGATTAATGATTTTATCCATTCTTGTGCATATCTATTTATCTTCAAAGAAAATTTCTTGTCAGGGAGCACAAATGACTTAAAGTAAAGTCTTGTTTCCTATTTTCTCATTAGACAAAATGCAGTATTTTTTTCCGTGTAAGCTCTCCTTAACCAACAGCGTACAGTATTCTGTAGGAAAGGTTTAGAGTGATATGCTGTTCTGCAAGATTTTAAGAGTGAACCTTTTAGCAGGAACCATTCCCAGTGGTTTTAATTTGTGGGAACTTTTTCCCCTCAGTCTTCAACTATGAAGACTGAATCCAGTCTCCAGAGTGACTCCTGCAGATTTGCTGTTTGGGGTTCTTTTCCTTATCTGAAAGGAATTTTTATGAGTGTCACCTGTTCTGCCTGTACTCTCTTTGCAGATGTATGTTTACTTTTATAACACAATCAGTTAAACCTTGTAAGGTGAGCTGAGATCTTTTAAGATCTTAAAAGAAAACCAAAATAAATAAAAAAAAAGTCTAGAATAAGGGTGACAATGACAACCTTGAATCAATTCTCAAAAATAAGACAAAATTTGAGAGCTGCAGTCCTAGGGTTGAAAAAGTTTTAGAGTCAATGTTAAATGGATTTAAGCATCAAACCCAAACTGAGCTAACTAAGGCATAAAACCTATCTACTTTCAGGAATCTTGGCCCTCACCTGAAGAGCTCCTTACAGCTGAGTAAGGAAGTCCTAACAGCTTGCCTCCTGTACAAACTGAAGGAGGTTTATGTTCCCAAAACCAGGGTCCCCCCAAGACCAGGTGGCTGAGCACAGGACTGCCTAGCCAGTGCCGAGAGGAACCTCTAATCCCACTCAGATATTCTACAGTTTGGCACCTATGGACACCAGCCCTTGCCACAAAACACTGCTGGAAGTAGCATTATCACAGAATCACACAATAGCTGCAGTTGGAAGGGACCTCTGGAGAGCATCTAGTCCAGCCTCAAATAATCTGTCCAATAACTCAGTTTTCAGGGAGAAGGTAAACACATATACTTGCTCAGATATGTTGTTTCAGGACAGTGACAAGATGAGGACTCATAAAAAGTCAGGGCAAGTGAAAACCAGCCCTTTCTCTAGTGTCCCATTCTAGATCCTGTCAGTCAGCACATTTGGGAGACATGAGTGTGATTTTTTTCTTCTATCTGAAGAGGTTTATACCTATGTTTTCCAAAAATGTTCTTGATGCAGTATGCTGAGGAAGGGAAGCAAATGAGTTCTCTTTCTTTCCTATAGTGATATTTGTACAGAGTAATCGAAGGCTTGGGCCAGAGAGAAAGCAAACATTTCCATGATAATTTTTCAGTGATGAAGGCATTCTCTTAAAAGTAGGGTACACCTGACTTTCAGTCCCTGCTCCCAAAACTGAACCTTTTTTAATTTCTCTTATTCTAATTACTGTTTAATATTATCATTTCTATTTCAGCTCCAAAATGACTGAAGCAATGTGCTCATATTTTTAAAGGAGTTTATGTGGGACAAGTACTGCAAGAGTTAAAAGATCACAAAGTACTACTTACAAAATGATTCTGTGAGAATAAGCACAAGGTCAACAAGATGGCTCTTTGGAGGCTAGCTGTCCTTTAACAGCCTATATCCAAAACTAAGACCCTCAGATCCTTCACAGTCAACTGGAGATGTCAAAAGCTGTAACTATATGTATTTTAAAACTCAAAATCCCTGTAAGTCTAATTTTATTTTACAGTGTGTTCGGTGTTAAAAATGCTGAGAGGTTTGGCATCAACTTCATACCTGCTTGCCATCAGTATTTTCATGTGAGATGATCTCCAGTCTGACTTTCTTGCAGACAGAGATTTCCAGAACATGCCAAATATACAAGGCAATACACACCCGGCAGTTTCTGAATATACTGTCTCTTTGAGGAGGGTTCCTAATGCCCAGGCTAGAAGGGCTTTCTCAAACAAATTATCAATGACATTCCAATGAGTAGAGGGCACTAGGAGCAGAAAGACTTGAGTCACCTCCTATATGTAGCAAAGGTCTCTCTATAGGATTGTGAGCAGTCATTGGCAGAGGGGCTGGACCTCCAGCCTCCTGGGAGAAAGCCCAAATACCTAGGCTAGAGGTTTTCTTTCCCTCTGGGTGGCCCTTTTACTACAGGTTGGGCCCAAATGTTTGTACAGTCAATAGATGAATGATATCTTTGCTCACTTGTTTTCCAATTAAGAGAAGAGGAGATAGAACAAAGGAGAGAAATAAAACCTGATGAAGAATTCTGAAAATAGCACCTCAATCAACTAGGTCATGCCTGCCATGCTGGCTTTTATGAAAAATTGTCCTGGATCTATCCTGATAGCTGACTATCATTCTGGCTGTGTGGGATAGGAGCAGCCTTGCTAGACTATTTGAAAAAAACCCAATCAACAACAACAACCCCCAAACAGTTCATTTATAGAGAGATTCGATTTTGGAATGGCTAAAAATGCTTGTCCTCAACATCGGAAAAGTCAAATCCATTTAATCTTTAATTTCAAAATTATATTTGACTTGAAGTTTAATCTAAGTATGTTAAAATACTAGAGAAGATAAATGTAAATGAAACAAAAATCTCTGCTCTGAACTAAAAAAAAAAAAAAGTAGAAATTAGTTTTAATCCCCCCTTCACAACTCTGCTTTAATTTCTTAGAGCTCTATTGTAGCATAAACAGCAGAGGTGCACTGAACATGCACAACACTGACTATTGACTGAAACAGTTTCTGAAAAAGAAATTGCGGGGGGGCTGCCCAGGACTGCCCTGACAAGTCTGGCAGGAGGCTGAAAGCACTGTCACAGCCCTCCTCTAGGCAGATGTTCTAGCATATCACTTCTATCGGAAGTACTCCAACAGGGCCATTTACATCAGGGGAAATTTCAACTTTCAGAGAACATCAGGAGACAATTTATAATATTGTGACAATAAATTAAAGAAAAACAGAACTCATCCTCCCCATCAAGCAGCTCAGCTGACAAGCTCTAGAAGACAAACCCAATGAACTTGAAAACTGAGTTAGTTTGTTTCTCAGAAATTAATGCGACTGCTTGGCTTCCATCCAAATTCCATTTCACTGTTGATGTTTCTTTTAATTTTTAAGTTGTTTGGTTTGGTTTTTGTTTTTTTTTAAGAGACCACAAATCAAAATAATGGGTAATATCCTTCCCATTCTTTAATTTTAATATTAAGCTATGTAGGATCCCAGTAATTAGAAGACTTTTTAAAAAGATAATTAAAATTAAGTAATGCAATACCTGCTTCTCTTTTTTTTTTTCATTCCATTGTTTAAACTTCCTTAAAAGAAACTAATCCAAAATCATTGGGTTAAATACAATGGTTCTATTGGTCTAGAAGGATGGCAATCCTAACCAATATTTACTCTTCTTAATGTTTTGACCTCAGTACTATCTACTGTCTTTAAGTATAGATGCAGTCTATGTTGTGGAAAGGAAATGGCTCCATAAACTGATTGCATGGAAAATAAAGTGATTTCACAAGGGACAGTTCCTTCTTATTGGCCTGGAAGATGTTAGTGTACTCATTTGTATTGGTTTCCCTGCTGGAAACAATGGTTGCTTCAATTGCAGAAGGTTTTTCAGTGATGATTTTAGAGAGCAGTTACACACGTGTTTCCCTTGGTATTTCTGTTTTTTTGAAGCATTCCCAAACTCATTTTGTGGTGTTTTTATAAGTAACATGAAATTATGCACCAATTATATGTGATGTTTATTTTGTCAACTTCCACTTTTCGAAGTGACCAAGTAAGGATTTTTGTTTGTAGGTAAAATCCTCTTCTATAGAAATTAATAGCTTTTTAGAGACTGGCCAGAGTAGAGTTTCTTTTCTGCTTCTAATCATAAATTATAACAATTTACAGCTTCAAATTATCAGTACTGTATTTCCATTGATTCCATAATGCAATACTTAGTGTTAGGTTCTTAAAAGTTACATTTTATACTAAAAGCATATGGCTGAATATTCTTGTGGCTTTCTTAAGGAAATGACTAGCTCCTATCTTACTCTTTAAGGACATAAAGTATCATTTGGCAGGAGGTTTATATGCAAAGTTATATGCAAAGTCAGGGAAAAAGAAACACCAGAGTCCATGGAGCCAGGCTTTAAGGTGTATTACCTGGATGGAAAGGGATGGGTATATGAATATTTGCAAGTGAATGTCTCATAACTCAGGCCCAGAGTCTGACTGCCCTTATGTTGCTATAAATCAAGAGGAAAACCTTTGGAATAACTGGAAGTTAGTACAGAAGCAGAATAAACTGGTGTCATCATTTGCCCATAAATGCATGTGATCAGATACATTAAAGAAAATGCAGGCAGCTGTTTACCGTGTGCCCTGACCCAGCAGCAAGAAAACCCCATGGAAAGAAAGAAGGCAGGTGAAAGGAACACAAGCTGTCACATTATAACAAAGAGGAGGCTGGATGGTGACTTAGCTGGGGATTAACATTTGCATTTGCAAGAAATACCTCTGTTGTAAATGGATACTCTAACTTTGAAGAGACAAGTGAGAAAAAAGAGTGAACTCTAATAATTAAAATAATTTATATGGTGTGCATTATGCTTATCAGAAAGAACATGTAACAAACATCCCATTTCTCTTTTTTGCTTGATTCAAATTTTCTGTGTAAAACTCAGCTTTTTTTATAGTATAATCATAGACAATAAACACTATGACTGACCCCATTCTCTGAGAGTATTTTGGCATACTACTAAAAGCAGCAAAATCTGAAGAAGCCATTATAAGAAAAGAGAGAAATAAGCCAACGTCAAGAACAGAAAGGGATTATTGTCAAATCTGTGTCTCTTACGTAAATTGGTCTTGTTTAGTAGCATCAGCCATGTTCTGCCCTAAAGAGGTGTTTATGGTTGGAGTTTATGAAAGCTGAGAGTCCAGCCTCTGCTTCTCTTTTCCCCCAGTTCCTTTCTGGCGTGGCATCCGATTCCTGTGAATCTGAGGGGAACGGTGGCTCTGAGAACAGCTGCTTCCCAGTACTCCCACAGCATGGGAGCTGCTGCTCGTGTGCTGGTGCTCTCACTCAGAGGGGGAAGAGAGCCTGCTTCCCTCCTGTCAAAAAAATAGCACTAGTACTATGTTTTCGCTCTGTTCTGTGTTTTATCAGATCAACCAGCAGCAGACATGGCCTGGCTTGTAAATACAGGACGTGATCCAAAGCCCACTGAAGTCCCTAGGAGCTGCATGTGCATCAGAACCATGAATATTAGCTTATCCAAACCATTTTTATACAGGGCTTTTAAAACTTATAAGAAAAGGGTTGGGAGAAAAACAGTCTTCTGATAGTTTTGGGTTGGGCTTTTTGGGCCAGATTCTGATCTAAAGTACACTGTGGGAGGGAGAGTCTTTTTTCACTACTCTTTGGACCAGACCCTTAAAATACAGTCACAGCAATATCACTACCATATAACATGATTGCTTCTTTGCACCCTGCACTCAGTTGGAAGGTATTCAAGACAAGCTCAAATTTACACCAAAATATTTGCCATGTGTTTCAGATAAGGTATGACAAACTTTGAACACAGCAGAACAGATTTTATGCCTGACATTTCCTTTTAAACTCACTTAAGTTTCTCCCTCCCTCTTCACACTCACACCCCTGCAACCTCACATTTTATGTGACAGTGTTGCTTTAGTACCTTCAGTAAAATAGCCTCAGCCAGTGAAGCAAATACAAATATCTTACTAGGTGTGACTAACTTTTGAGTGCAGCCTTTTTCCTTTGCTGCTGTTTATAGGTGACAGAGGAGCCCTTGTTGGCCCTGCAGCTCACTTAATTGACTTAAGGCTGGTAGTGAGCAAGTGAAACAGAAACATGGCATTTGTTAACTTTTTGATCCCCTGCTTTGTGATTGGCACTGATATCGCTTTTTCTTGCCAGAATACTGATGACTTTGTGGGCGCCAGTTCTCCAGGGGACATTGTTATTGGAGGCTTGTTTGCAGTTCATAGTGAAATGCTGCGTCCAGACGAATATCCCATCAAGCCAGTAATTCAGAATTGTGCTGGGTGAGTAATACGGGAAATTGCATATATATGGCAAAGAAGAGATCACTAACATCAGGCATATGTACTTCTTCTATTAGGATCAACAAAATCTGGTTCTCTTGCATTTCTTAGTCTTTAAAAAGACCTTGGACATCACATAAATTGCATGTAAATTAATACAGGATGACAAAGTATGGCAAAGTTACAGTAAAAAATACTGTGGCGGCCTGAGGAAGGGAATGAGCATTTGATCCTATTTCAGTCTTCATATATAATCAAATAGCCCTGGAGGTTTGTGCTGAAAAATCATTTGATTTCCATGTAAACGCTAATTTGTTGCTCTATGTCTGAAGTACTCTGCTGTGCAGTTGTTCTTTTTTTGTTATGAAGTTGCACCTGTGCGATTTGAACACAGGCAGACTGTTTCATTTTACCTAAGCACATACTAAAGTATGTCCCTCACCTCACAGGGCAGATCAGTTGTAATCTAGGACAGTACCTTTACTGACTAGATTGTAATTATTGTTATAATTACTGTACTTATTACACTTTGTATAATAATTGTGGAATTGTGTTGTAGGATAGACTATATATAAACACAATATCATGTATGCATTCAAATTCAGACTGTGCATCAGAATATTTATCTTGTTGGCTCCAAATCCTACTGTGCTTGAAACATCAATTTCTCTGGAAAGAATGCAAAGGAAACCTGGTGAAGAACTTATTTTTAAGTATATTAAAGCTTTACTAAGCCCAGGAATTCCAAATATGTATTTTCTTTAATTTTAATACAGGTGCAAATCCTCAAATTTTATTTGAGGCTTGCATGCAATTTAATCCCTGAATCTAATAATCAGCTGGACATGCAGGTATCCATCTGGACTTATTTCAAAATTATGATGAAGTTGTAATTTTGTCAGTCTTCCATTATTTTTATATGGAGTCATAAATTTTCTCAGGTCCCTTTGAAATTTAATTTAGTTAGTAAGATTTGTAAAATTCAGAGAAACTTGCCTAAGAGGATGGTTAGTTGTATTGCAGACATTTTATGCTAGCTTCTGATTAAGCATCTGTTATAATATCCACTGGAGGTAAGGGGAATAGCTGTACTAACTTCATCAGGTTTAGAGGTTTTAGGAACATCGATGCAATCACTAGAAGACCTCAACCACTGAAGTATTTTCTTCTATTCTGAAATATTAGTCTTTTCTTTGTTTTATGCTTTTGATGAAAGTAAATAAAATTTTTAAAAAGCTTACTGGGCAGATAAAGTAAATTGGAATAGCTTCCCCGACTTTGACTGATGCTTCCTGAAGATATCACTTGCAAATTTTCATGTAACATGAAAATTAATTTTTTTAGTACCTGTTCTGGTTTTTGGTTTTTTTTTTTTTTTCAGAAAAACACTTTTATTCAGGTATATTTTAAGTGTTGTGTTTATTTCACTTAATCTCCCATTTAGGTGAGACAAAAATATATGGTTTCTAATCTTTTGTACACTAAACCCCAAACAAATCACACAAAAACATACTCTCCATCACTTCTTTTCAGTAGTTGCCAAATTCGAAGGGATATACTTAAAATGGACTTTGCTTCAGCCTTGTTCCCAGCAATGTTTTTTCTAAAACAAAAACTTCTGTGTTTCCTGACAGCTTTGAAATTCAAATTTTTCTTCAGACACTTGCAATGATACATGCTATTGAAATGATCAACAATTCAACACTCTTATCTGGAGTTACTCTGGGCTACGAAATCTATGACACGTGTGCAGAAGTTACAAAAGCTGTGGCATCTGCTCTGAGGTTCCTGGCTAAATTCAATTCTTCTGAGGGTGTTGTAGAGTTCAGGTGTAACTACTCAGACTATGTCCCAAGAATTAAGGCAGTCACTGGAGCCAGCTACTCGGAGGTGTCGATGGCAGTTTCAAGGCTGTTGGCTTTGCAACTAATCCCACAGGTAGGTTTGAGGGAATTATTTCATTTTGGACAGAAGGACAAATTTACCATGCTTAGAATAAAGGTGTAGCGCTGATCACAGGGGTTGCAAAAGCCACCTGCTTGCTACAGGGCAGGATTCAGCTCGACCTAAGGACATCAGGAGGGGTGGGATTGAGCTCCAAATGGAGGACTTGATTCACTTGCCTAAACAAAGGCAGTAAGGGCTATTTTATATGCCCAAGGCGCATGCCTCTGAGTGCTATTTCAGGATGATGCTGGGCTCTTGTCAGCCTAGCAGTGCCATTAGTCAGCCCTGCACGGCTGTGCCAGTTGGTCCGGCATGCCCTGGATGACGCTCAAGGACTTTGTTGAGGCAACAAAGTCACACCCGCTCCTCTGGCTGGTGGTGAATATGGCAATACCCAATCTCAAGTTGAAAAAAAAAAACCAAAACCAACTCCAAATAAAAATTGGCCAGAAATTTGGAAATTCTCTCCTGCCTGAGAGGGATGAGATGTTGGAGTCTGTTATAACTATGGACAGGGCAGGGAGGAATATTGCTCTAAAACAGAGTTTTAACTCCTGTCCCTCTTCAATCAGTTATAGAAGAGAAAGAATACAATTCTCTAGATCCACACTGGTCCTTCCCAAAACACCCTTCTCTATTTCCTACCTCTCTAGGACTAGTACAGTCTCACACTCACACTTAGGCCAGTGCTGGCATTTCTACTTTTGCCATTGTAAAACAGCTGATGTCAAGGCCGGGACCAACGTGGATGAAGGAGATCCACTTCCACACCATCCTGTGTTGCACCTTGGGTTTGGAAATTTGACATAAATTACCTCACTGCAAAGTAGCAACATAGTAACCAAACATGTGGAAAAGACATAAAATCCGAAGTTAACATAACTTCTAACTGAATCTTTTCCTCTGCAATGATAGGAAGTAATTATGACCTCCAGCTCCACCACAGGAGCTATAGTAAGTATGAAAAATAAAACGCCACAGCTGAATGTAATCAAAAGGCAAGTGATGAAACAAATCTGCATTGGGATGTAGGGATGGAAAAGGTGACACTGCAGATTTTTCTCGTCAATAGCATCTGTAATCTTCTGATATCAGTAAGATTTGGTATCCCCTCCAGACAGATGACTCTCATTTTGGAAAGCTTAGATTTATTTTTTAAGAACTCTCAAGCAATGTAGTAAATATAACTGTATGGAAAAAAGCTCCTACGAACAAGTAGAAAAGGATTAAAAATATAGAGAGTTAAATAACAATGTTCCATTTACATTTTTTCTAGCTCATGCACAGGAAAAAGGCAATAAATCTTTTATATGAAAATGATAGCAATTCTGTAATAGTGGTAACTTTGTTTTTCTGGGAGGTTCTTCTAACAGACTTAATGATCCTTTTAAAATATAATACTTAAATCTTGGAGAGAAAATATAGATGTGGGTGAGCCATGCTAACTTACTCAGTGATAGAAAAATACTGTAAAATGTAAGAGTACTAGGAATGTGAATAACTCCTCAAACAATGGCTGATGCTTCCAATGTTTAAAATATTGTTTTCAATAGCGTGTTGATGGTGGCTGAACAGAGTAAAATAAAATCCTTATATCAGCATATCTGTCATATCCATTTCAAAAGGTTTTATCCTCTACCTTCACTGAAGTAATTAAATGGATGAGGATGAAAATAGTGGAACTGGTACTGGGCATGAGCCTGCATCCTAAGAGCAGGGTGAGGGAACCTGCTCCATTTGGCTGCACCTTGTTGATGCTCACTCGCAGGAGGAGGGAGCCTGGGTCAGGCTAGATGAAAGAGCAATCGTGGCAGCTTTGGATGTCTTGGTGTCCTTTGGAGGAGACTGCCTCCATAACTGAATTGTTCACTCTTCCTAGGTCAGTCCCGCATCATCAGCTGAAATCCTCAGCGACAAAATCCGGTTTCCTTCTTTCTTCAGGACTATCCCCAGTGATTTTCATCAGACAAGAGCAATGGCCCACTTGATCTGTGAGTCTGGGTGGAATTGGATTGGAGTAATAGCCACTGATGATGACAATGGGCGGTTCGCTCTGGAGAGCTTTGGGGTCCAGGCCATGGCAAACAACGTTTGCATAGCTTTTAAAGAAATGCTGCCTGCCTATCTCTCTGACAACAGCTTTCACACAAAAGTTGATCGTGCAGTTGAGAAGATTGTCAAGGAAACCAGAGTAAATGTTATTGTTGTCTTTATGAGACAGTTCCATGTGCTCAAACTCTTTAAGAAGGCAATTGAGAGGAACGTAAAAAAAATCTGGATTGCAAGTGATAACTGGTCAGCTGCAGTCAAAATCAGTACAATTCCCAATATCAGACAGCTGGGAACCATTGTAGGATTTGGATTTAAAAATGGAGACATGTCCACATTCCAAGACTTTCTGAGAAACCTTCATGAAAAGCCCACTGACAACAACAAGTTTTTACGTGAATATATTATGCTTTTGTCAGTCTGTGCACACCTGGAATATCATGATTTTCAAATGTGCATTTCAAACCAGTCCCAGGATGATCTATTGCAAAATGTTGAGAATAAACATCAGATCTGGAGAGATGGTTTTTTGAATGCTAACATTGAATCGGGATTTATCCATAGTACTATACTTGCAGTCTATGCCATTGCTCACGCCATCAAAGGGCAGTGCAAGGACAGAAACTGCAAGGATCCCTCTGCCTTCACTCCCTGGGAGGTATGATGTTAATTTTTTCAGGTCTCATTCTCTCTGCATAATTTTCATCTCATTTTCCCTCCCTCATTCCTGAATTTACTAGATTGGTCCTTTTACTAAATGACTCTTTATTCCTGTTCCTGCTCTTCTTCACCAGTTGAAATCACAGACTGTGGGCTAGAGCAGCAGTATCTAAAACTGCTGCAGCAATGAGAACTAGACTCCAGTTTTGTCTCCCTTTTTTTATGGCCCATGCAGTTGCAGAGGTTCCTGGTGCTAAGCCATGGCTGTGTTCTGCTGTAGATAGAGAATGATTATTACACTTCACATACAGATAGATAATTGATGGTGAGTAATTACATACCCACCATCCCCTTCTTCATGGGTACAATAGCAATGGCTGTAAATGCTGACTCTGCAGGTGCAGAAGGGCTCTTTAGCTGCTGTGCTTCATTAGCGACCCTACCACTTCCCCCATCACCTTTGAAGAGCACAGAGAGTAGGCACCAGCTTGGAGGAAGGCTCCAGTCTGTAGGCTCCTTGCTGGAACATCTTGCTAGCTACTCATGGGATAGAATAAATGTACAGTCAGTCTACAGCTGACTTACCAGCTGTTCAGCTACTGGTGGTTGGTCCTGTTGCTGCAAACCACTGTAATACACAGTGATGAGTGCTCTTGAGAGATGGGGATATGGCAGGATAGGAACATTCACCAAAGCATTTCAATTTTCCTCTCCCTTTCTCTCTCACCACTGTCTCTGTTTTGTCTGAATTCAAGTATTTTCCTCTACAACAAATCTTGACTTGAAAGTTAAAAAGCATCAGGCTATTCCTCTGTCTGATCTTGATTTATACCAAAATGACTGGTAGGAAAATTAGACACAATCTTTAGGATGGGTGAGGTACTTGTTATCAAACTCTGCTGGGTGGGAAAAGAAGAGGGAAAAATCAGACAAGTAAACCTGACCTGACCTTTTACCTAAGAACCTGCTCAGGAGTATTCACTTTTACACACTTTTACTCAGAGGATTAAACAAAAGTTCATTTAAAAGTCAAACAACCACTAAAGCACTCTGACTTGCTCTGACCTCTTATCCTAGGGCAGGGCAGGTCAAACCAAGATAGGGGATTTTAAAAAAAACAAGCCAGTAACAATCAGACTCTTACATGAATTTGTAAATGCAAATGGGACAAATGCAGGACTGCCCTACAGGGAATGCAACTTTATGGAGCTGCTTTTACATCACTGCTGAATTAAATCCCAAACCACCCAAATTAAAAGTCCTGTTAAGAGGCTAAGAACTCATGAAGAAAACTGGAAGAGATAGTTTCTGTGCTGTTTTCATAATACATTTCCTCTGTAGTAAATTTAAACCCTCTAGAAATGGAGATATAGACAGATAGATAGATAGATAGATAGATAGATAGGTAGATAGATAGATAGATAGATAGACAGATAGAAAGATAGATAGACAGATAGAAAGATAGATAGATAGATAAAGCTTTTTTTCTTGTTAATTAATCCCTGTCACCAAAAATCTTTAGGCCTGCAAAAGGATAAACCCTTTGCTGCAGTTAAGAACCACAATAGCTGATGAAATTCCTTTTACGGTTTCCCCATCCCCATGAATTGGGAGTGGGTTATACGTGCCTTGACCTGTCCTTTTCTAGATTCACACAGAACTTTTTGATCTGGCCGTTTACGATGAGGGAGACAGAAATTTCCCCCTGTTGAACGGAATGGGTTGCAATGTGAAGCTGGATAGTTGCCTTATCAAAGCATGCTTCTTTTGATATTTCCTATGATCCATCAAATACGGCCTTGCTGATTATTGCCATTGTGCTGGTGATCACTTCATCTGAGCAAACTGGCATGCACTGTTGGTTTAATAGTTCTGAGTCTCACCTCACAACACACAACATCAGTCTGTGTCGCAGCTGAAAACGATGTTAAGATATTTCCAGACATGCTGCAGGAGGTTATTCTGGAAGCAAATCTTGCCCAGATCAACTCTGGTGACAGTAAAGTAACAACAGGAGCATCATTCATGGTTGTTCTTTACAAGAAGGGGAGTTCCAAAAGGCCATTAGTTCTTGCAAGAAAAAGTCTTTTCTTTCCTATTATTGTACCAAAATTTCCAAGGCTGGAAAAAAATACTAACATAAGTATTTGTACACATTGCGTAGAGTTAAAAAATGATTTTTTTTAATGAATAGATTTTTAAGGTCAATAGGATTGTCTGAATAATGTAATTCTGTGTTGGACATCAAATTAAACAGTTATGAAGATGAATTTTAATTTTAAGTTTTCTTTTACTCCTCAAAAACAACATTACTTTTTAACTTGATATTATCATACAGATGTTAAACTATTGATTTTATCACACTGACATGATACTGATGTATGTTATCGCTCCTTTTATTTACATTCAGCTCCTCGAAGAACTTAAAAAAGTTACAGTCATTGACGATGGTAAAGAAATCCAGTTTGACTCCAATGGAGATATGAGCACCGGTTACGATGTACTTCTTTGGAAAGAAATTGATGGCCACATGGAAATCACCACTATGGCAGAATATGACCCAGAGAAAGGTCACTTCATCTTTGAGGATGAAGAGAAAAAAAAAGAATTTCTGGATTTAAAGGTAACTTTTAATTTGTTGACATAATATGTGAAATTTGTTTCATGTTTTTTTCTCCCTCCAGCATTTGCAACTGAAGTATGTGTCAGCTAGAAATTTCTCCTGTGGTTTCATGTTCCGCTTTTAGAACAAAGAACCCTCTCTGGATATATTTGACCACTTTCATGCACCTTGAGAAGCACATTAGCCTATAAGCAGGCTCAGTGATTTGAAATTGAGTTATTTCTCCAGAATGCTCCTAGGAGGTTTCCTAAGATGAGAAGTAATGTCTGTGCTAAGGATGCTACTACAGAATCTTGAAAAGGGGTTTTAAAATAAAAAATGGCCATGTATAAAAGCCCCCATCTTACGTACCAGCACTATTTATTTTGTACATGAAGGATCATATCTGTTGACTTTACTGTTTAAAAAAAAGAAAAAAGGAAAAAAGTTTTGTTGATTGTTTGCTCCTGTTAGAGCTGGGCTCAGCATGACTACCAGAGTCTGAGGCAGGTGGTACCACCTGGAGCCCTGGCATTGGTGTAGGCAGGACTAGTGGGTGGCCCTGGCCAGTTCCAGGTGGGCAATCTGTCAGCTGTGCAGGGGTGGGGGTCTTAGTTCATTGTGCAATTCTGTGCTGCAGAGTATTCACCACTAATGGGACAGGGAGAGGTTGCTTACTAGGTGGGCTGAATTCGAGTCTCAGTGTGTGGACTCAGCTGCTAGAAAAGGCTGAGGACAAAAGAAAACCTCAGATCTTGTTGCTCTTTGTGGTGCTGCCCAGGGTGGCAAGGACATGCCTCCACCTCCTTGTGAGCACCGTCCTGGAGGGAGAAGAAATAGCAGTGTCCCTCAGGACCGCTTCTCCATTTTACAAAAAATTGCCTTTGTAAAGAGGACCTGAACTCAGACCTCGGGAGAAGGCTCTGATCGCACCCCCCAAAGTCACACTTCATGAGCCAGGGATGAGCTGCCGGGGGTCAGGAACGTCGGAGCTGCAGTGCAGAGCACCCGCCAAGGTGTCTCCCCCGAGCCGAGGTGCCTGCCCCAGGCTCGGAGCAGCCAAGCAGGGTTTCAGGACCTCACTTGTGAAGTAGTCCACTTGAATTCCCCCATCAGATGCTTCTGGGCTTTGGAGCTGAGCCTCAGCAGTCTAAATTCCAGGTTCAAAGCTGGATGAGACACTTTGATCTGGATTTTAAAGGTACAGACAAGTCCACTGATTGGCATTCAGGGCCAAAAAATAAAATCATCAGGTAGATGATGCCCCATCCTGTCACTTGCTGACTGGGTGAAGAAAATACAAGAAACATGGAGCCTACAAAGTCTTTTTTCAGCATCATTTTCAGATTTCCTTAAAATATGCTAGATACAAAAAGAGAGTGAAAATTGCAGAATTACTGGAGGTTTATTTTAATGTTTCTTAGTAGTTATTTGTGCCTGAGCTGATTTTTTTCTTTGTTCTCTGCACACTGCAGAAGGTTCAGTCAACATGCTCCCAGCACTGCAGGCCAGGCCAGATGAAAAAGGTTACAGAAAGTCCACACACGTGCTGCTATGAGTGTGTTTACTGCCCAGAAAACCATTACAGCAATCAAACAGGTAAGGAATTGTGATCCAAATAAAGGTTTATTTAGACATCAATACAATTGTTTTGTTTGGGTATAATATGCCTTGGTAACCTTGGGTATAACTTTGGAATAGGATTAAAATATTTATGCTCAGTTTCACAAATACGAGTGTTCAGCCTATAAAACTTAAATGCTTTTTAGATGACCGAATGTGAAGCAATTAGATTTTCCAGTTGACTAGCATTATTCTCTGTTAGGATGGAAAGTCTGGCTGATTTATCAGCGAGACTGACTCTCATTAAAATAGAGCCTTGCTTCCCTGTCTTTCTGCAGTACACCCAGTCCAATAAGGAAGAAATTTTTTACAATGAGGGTGGTGAGGCACTGGCAGAGGTTGCCCAGAGAGGTTGTGGATGCCCCATCCCTGACAGTGTTCAAGGCCAGGTTGGATGGGGCTTGGAGCAACCTGGTCTGGTCGAAGGTGCCCCTGCCCATGGCTGGAACTAGGCGATCTTTAAGGTCCTTTCCAACCCAAACCATTCTGTGAGTCTCTGAAGTTCAAGGGTTATGTATTTTGCCTACCAGGATATTTTTTGGCTTGCCAGGGAGTACCACAAAGTTGGATATAACTGTAGAGTAATATTTTCTAGTATCAAATCTGATGCGTACTTTATCACTGGTTCATTTATATGCTTGAGCAAAGTTTTTTAAAGGGGGAAATTAAATATGGAGGAGAGAGATGGAATTAAGAAATTTGGGGTACAATGTACTTCTAATGTCCTGAGAGCAGAAGGAAATTCAATTTTATCTTTTTAATTCAAATAATTGTGAAATTTCTCCGAATCAGAGGATGGGAATTTTAAAGCAAAAGTAACCTTTCAAAGCATAGTCTAAAGCAATGTTTATTCTTGCTGTTGCATTTCAAAAGCAGTCTGTAAAGAGAAAGTTGGGGTTTTTTCTTGCTGGGATAGGTAAATGAAAGAAGCATAGTTCAAATTTCTGTAAGATAATTCATTTAATCTCAAGCCATCGTTCAGTTAAGGTTTGCCCGTCCAGAGCTCTGGCCATGTCACGTATCACCGGTGAGCGATGACCAAGGCAGTTTTAGGAGCCTGGTCCCTCTCCCTGTCCCCTCCCTGCCCTGGCTGCAGGCAGCCCCTGCTCCCAGCTGGCAGCCATTCGTCCTTCGGTCCTTCTGCCTCTGCCACCGCTGCCACCTCTGTGCCACGGCTGTCAGTCACCGCTGCCCTGCAGCTCCTCCGCCTGGACGGCGACAGCAACAGTGGGAAGGAAGCAGCCCCGTCTATTGCCCTTAGCATCCCTTCCCACGTGGCTCCTGCATCTCCAGCCTGGATAATCCACTTTGCAGTTTATTTACTTCGGGTTTCTAAGTTATCTTCCCATCTTCTGCTTTCAGATATGGATTACTGCTACCGATGTAACAACAAAAGCTACTGGGCTCCTGTCAACAGTACCACATGCTACAGAAAGACAATCCATTTCCTCGCCTGGACTGACTGGTTTGCTATTTTCCTCCTCCTCCTCTCCACTTTTGGGGTCGTGTTGGTTTTATCCATTAGTGTGATATTTACTAAAAACTTGAACACGCCAGTTGTAAAGGCATCTGGAGGTCTAACTGTCTGCTATATTATTCTCTTCGGCCACTTCTTAATTTTTTTAAGCACTGTCTTCTTCATAGATGAACCCACAGAATTCAAGTGTAAAACTAGGCAAGCCCTCTTTGGCATAAGTTTTGCACTCTGCATTTCATGTATTTTAATAAAGTCACTAAAAATTTTACTAGCCTTCAGCTTTGATCCCAAGCTGCAGAATTTCCTGAAATGCATGTATAAACCTATTCCCACTGTGGTCACCTGCACTGGAATTCAAGTTATCATTTGCACCTTCTGGCTAATATTTAGGACACCTTTTGTAAAGCAAAATTTCTCCATCCCAAGAGCAATAATTCTGGAGTGCAATGAGGGCTCCATTGTGGCTTTTGGGATTATGTTGAGCTACATCGCTGCCCTGGCCTTCATTTGCTTCATATTTGCCTTTAAAGGTAGGAAGTTGCCAGAGAACTACAATGAAGCTAAATTCATCACCTTTGGCATGCTAATTTACTTTATAGCGTGGATTGTATTTATCCCTGTCTACGCAACTACATTTGGCAAATACCTGCCAGCAGTGGAAATCATCGTCGTTTTAATATCCAATTATGGAATCCTCTGTTGCACTTTTCTTCCAAAGTGCTATATCATCATTTACAAGCAAGAAACAAACACAAAATCTGCCTTTCTCAAAATGATTTACACGTATTCCTCCAAGAGTGCAGGCAGCGTTGCTGTTAGTCAGATTTCTTTGGATTCAAAGTCTTCCAGCTCCCGAGCAACTATCTCAGAGTCATGTAAATCTGTGAATGGAAACTGCCATTTCCAAGTGCCTGGGCAGACACTAAGAAAAGGGAAAGTTCTTCCTAAAAATACCACAAGGACTGTGGCCAGGAAAAGACTCTCCAGCATATGACTGGCCAGCGTTAAAGTACTAGAAGATGAAAAGCCATCTTAGGGAGCCATTTCTCTTTTGGGTCTCTTGCCTTTTGGGATCCCCGAGGCAAGCAGGCCATACGAGATGCCTTCTCCTCCAGTACTTAAGCAGTTATCCATTACCAGATTTGCAAGGTTTGCCTTGCTCACAGAGTGCAGCCCCTGCTCCTGTGGGCACCGTGAGGTCCTGTCCCCTCCAGCAGCTCCCTCCCTTCCCCGGCCCGCTCACGTAGGCTGGTAGGAACGTCTCCTGCGCTCTCACTCCTCAGAGTGAGGCAGAAGCATTAGGAAATTATCATTTCTCACAGACACGTAGGCAGGGACATATCTGTTTAGCCCACTTTTTTTGCATCTTTGATGCCCAATCGTTTAAGGAGCTCTTCTTCCCACCTGGCTCTGTTTTACAGATCAAACAGAACCCTCTCCCAGCCTTTGTTTGCTAGGATAAACAAGCCCAGTCCTTTAGTCTCCACTTTTAAGATAGGCTTTCCATTCTCCTGAACATCCAAAAGTAACCCTTTTCACCTTGTATCAGTGAATCCTTTTTTTTTTTTTTTTTGCTCCCTAAAATTGCACGCCTTATTCCACAGGAGTGCTGCAGTAACTTTTGAAGTTGCTTGTATTTACCAGGATGATAATGAACTAGAGACAGGTCTATCTAAAAATTAAAGAATTTCTCTGGAGCTCTGTAGTTCTATGTATGGTCATCTACTTTTTCCCCCATACTCAGAGGAAATACACTGATTCACCTCATGCACCTCCTCTGATGCATGAGGAGAGAGGACCCACTACATTTGTCCCCAGGGGTCCTTTTAGTTGAGTATGGAATGTCAATGCGTAATGTCAAAAATGATAAACACTAACTGATTCCTCTTGTTAGCATAAATAATGTAATGACCAGGATCGGCATGAGTGCATCCTGGGAACTTTAGCTTTTTTGGATACATATTTTAAAAATCTGATTTTCAACAAGAAAATGACAATGCACCATTCTGATACATAGAAAGAGCACAAGAATGAACTGATTTGAGCTGCACGGGATGAGTCTCTGCTCTGTAGCTCCATCAGTACAGCTATGCTGTGCCTTCTGTATGAGAGGCAAAAGGCACCTTCAGAGGAGGAGGAATTTTTCTGCCTGGACAATGGTACCACAGAGCTTTTTCAAACCCTAAACAGCTGAGCTATGTTGCCAATCCATGACTGTGAAAAATACTTCTCTGTGTTCATAAAGCCCAGACCATGGAAACTCTGCTATTTTAACTTCTGTGCCATGTTACTATAAAATAATACTAAATTCTCTGATTTTGTCCATGCTTCTGTTTAGATCTGGAATAACTGGATGTTGTGGCAGGCCAAAATAAAGTTCAGTAGATTTGATGTTACACAGGCATGTTGTATTATTGTTATGTACAATATATCTATTTTTTTATCATTGCTATTTATATGTTGTAACCCTTGTCAATATGATTTTACTACTCATATTTTGTTAGAAATAGCTATAAATCACATTTCAACAATGGACACAGGCAATGAAATTACTGTGACATAGACTATATGTGTACTATGTACCTGTGAAGACATTTTTAAAGTAATTTAAATGGCAAAGGTGCAATTTACATACATATTTCAGTAATTATGTAAGTTCTGTAGCTGATTGGAAGAATGAAGGTTTATGCACATGTATTTATATGATGAATGCTGTTCATACATCAGTTGTTGCAAATACTGTTTTGAATATGAAGTTATGTACCATAAGGTTAAAATTCCTGAAATTTGGCTAGCAATGCAGCAAGAAGTCTCTCCCTAAAAAGGAGAAGCAAAGCTTACATTGCACAATGACTGTCAGCACTCAGCTGCTTAGAAAAGTTAATTGGGCTCTACCATTGTACCTGTATTTATTGTTTTAAAAAATGTTGAGTGTATCATGTCTTGAAGATATATGAAAGGGAATGATTAAATCCATATTGTTATTTAAAACTGAGTTTGCTTACTTAATTTCCTTACTTCTACTTGTGAACTTTGATTTAGCCTTGAAGAGCAGCAATACACGCATCTGTGCAGTGTTTCCACTGTCGATCTCAGTCTGCTTCTTAGAAACATCCTTTAGGTTGAAAGCTAAGTATGGTAGGGAAATCCCCTCTAAGGGACAACGAGGAAAGTGTCTGGAGGAACAGGGCGTGGTGACAGCAATGTGAGGATCTCTGTGGAGGTATCTTTAAGGATTAAAGACCTCACAAAGGGCAGAATTTCCAGGGAGTCCTACATGCTACATCTGCCTCTTCAGCTGCTCAGGTCTTCTGCATAAAGCACGGTCAACGGTGGAGCTGAGAGGATGTAACAGATTTGCTAGCTAGACTGGGCAGAAAAAATAGATGCTGTACCAAGCTGTGTTACAGTTGTAGTTCACAATATGTTTACAATATGTTTTTAAAGGCCTTGTCTGCAATAAGCAAGTGATCATATGTAGGTAGAACATAAAGGGATTGTGCTACCCTATATGGGGGATAAAAAAAAGCTGAAAATAGGGGTTCATGATACCAAAGGGAGCATTTGTGTGCATTATTCCCCCGCCCAGAACCATAAAGTATTCCAGCAATCTGACTATTCCTGTTACCAGGCGCAGGGACATTAAATGAGCCTGAAACAGATTTTCATCCCCAGAGCACAGAACAGGAATCACCTTCCTGAGTCAGAGCGAAGTCTTGGCATTGGGCCCCCCAGAGCCATGGCCCATAGGTCAAACCATGCAGGACAAAAAGGGTCAGCTCTTCTTCTTCTTCAGCTCAGGGCATACTCTGCTCGCTTACTTTGGAAAGATGCCGACACCACTTCCCAAAATGCTGACATCTGTATGCGCCTTCCTGCACGTCTTCCATCTCCAAGAGCAATAGAGAGGACAAATGTCCCCCCACACAGTGCTGTCCACAGAGAAGCCAAGAGTGGAAATGCCGT
Organism: Elanus axillaris; assembly: GCA_026212715.1. Lineage (NCBI taxonomy): Eukaryota > Metazoa > Chordata > Aves > Accipitriformes > Accipitridae > Elanus > Elanus axillaris. The sequence goes on from JANZLQ010000013.1 coordinate 22,172,796, forward strand.
TTGTTGAGGTCAGTGGGAAACTGCTCTGGATGTAACCACTATTTAACCTTTTGGGGTTTTATGTCGTTCATTGTTAATGATGTATTGTGAAGCCACTATCACGCCGTGTATAGTATCTTTGGAGAGAATAAAGACTATGGAAGTCACCAAGTTTTTCAAGTCTTCTCCTCCAGTGCATAATTCCTTTCAGTAGCTCTAGCTGTGCAGATGCCTTTCAGCTGCCCATAATCTTTAGAGCAGTTCTTTGGCAAGCACTGGGAAGTATTTTTGTGAACTCCAGGCTTCCTCCTAGCAGGTCTGCGGACTGCCATTGGAACTACAATGATTGTAAATGTGTGAGTCACCAGCATGACTAGTCACTAACAGCAGCGTCTGGGATGCTGCCCGTAATGTACGATGCCGAGCAGGCCAGCCCAGACGTGCTGACTCTTCCTCCCCTACCCAGCTGTGTGTGTCTCCGGAGGCAAGGAGCACTGCTGGACACTACGCCGCTCTCTTTGAGCAGGACGAAGGCAAAGGCAAAGGGGCTACGGGCAGACTCTCACCCCAGTATCATCCTCGAGGTCATTTCTGTTGATGTGTCTTCATCTCCCCAACAACGTTCTGAAATAGGGCAGAGCTGCTCGGGGTGGGGAGGGCTGTGCAAAGAGGTGCATACTCTTCCTTTTAGTTATTTTTAGAAGGTCAGTGTGGAGCCTTGATTCAGGGACCTGGGTTCTTCTGTTTAAAGAATGGCTCATTTGCAAACAGAAATTTTGTTCTGAAATAGAACGTGGGAAGGTTGATGTCTTTTTTTTTTAAAGTTGGTATGAGTTAAATGGATTGGAATGGCTTTGATGTTCTACCAATAATGACATTTTATTGCTTGACATTTGAATGGAAACTGTACACGTGTGAATAAGAAAACACCAACATGGGACTACTTAATGGAAATAAAGTGCTTTTTGGAATATCTTTCTGGAATAAAATATTGTTCAAACAGCATCTCAAAAAGAAAATTTAATATCAAGGATGCTAGAACTCACTTTGGTGACAAATTTCTGATTATTTCCTCTACTCAACAATTTACTTTCTGAAAAAGCTGCTTACTTCTGGCTCTGCTCCTGAAAATAGATAACTGGAGGTTTTGGCTACAAAGGATTCAAGGCTCCTCATTCGTGCCGTCATGCTGAGGACAGGACCTTAGCTGATGCCAGGCAGTGATCCATCCCCGGGGAGCGGGGCTTGCTCCGTCCATCCACAGGCGCACCGCCGTTGGTGGGTGGATGTAAAATCTTCCACTCTTTGGTGCATCGGCCACGCTTCTGGTGAGACACTGTCACTGGCACTGTGCTGACACGGGCTGTTGCTCATTAAACATGTGTTCTGTCCTGACCTTTCTGATATTTTTTTCCCCCAAGCGTATGTTCGTACTGATTATTTTATATTTTATTTTGCTTTATTTTATTTTGTTTTGTTTTATTTCATTTTATTTTGTTTTATTTTATTCTATTTTATTAAGAAAGGTTTACTTTGTCCAGGACGCGAAAGGAAAAAAACCAAAACCTGTCAGCTGAAGTAAACGGAAAGGAGAATCAGTGGGGAGAATCAGTGCGTCTGGAGCTCCTGAAGGCAGTGAAGGGACAGGAGGAGTGACGGGGGCAGGTCTGTCCCACGGGACTTGATCCCACCTTCCAGCTGAAGCACCGCGGCTGTTTCTTGAACAGCGTTTTGACTTCAGCGGTCAGGTTTCTATGTTTCTATGCTGAGAGGTACCAGCACGTCACTGCCTTCGGGGAGCGGGATGCTTGCCTAGAAGGACCGGCCCCCC
>JANZLQ010000013.1:22174889-22202352 GCA_026212715.1 Elanus axillaris
AGCGGCGGGCGAGCAGAGACGCAGAGAGCGGCACGGCAAGCGGGGGTGCTCGGGGGACCGAGTGGAGGGAACTCTGCGGGGCGGAGGTGGGGAAGGTCGGTGCCGGAGTTACGCTTCCACCCGCCGGGACGGGGCAGGGGTCTTTTCCCCTCCCACCGCTACTGCCACTTGGCGTAGGGTTTGACGAAGCGGGTTTCTTCCTATCTTCAAGCTGAGCAGGCTCACAAGGTGGCTGCGAGTTACAAACCTTCGAAGTTTGACAAAAAAATCCTCCTCTGGACTGGACGTTTCAAGACAGAAGAAGAGATTCCTCTGAGGATCCCGTAAGTGTGCTTGTCCACGGGGAACGTGGAGCTGAAGGGAAGGCGGCGGCCTGAGCCTGATCTAAAGCTTTTCCACAGAGTTTGAACCAGCCAGTTTTTCAGCACTGAAAACTTGGAAGCAAACTAGAGGGCAAAAGAATTTCCTGTCCTGGTTAGAGGTTAAGATGAAAAAATGTTCCTTTCTGGGGTCCCCAGAGTCTGGGATTAAGAACTGGATCCATCTGAGGAGATAGCCTTGGTTACGTTTATGTACTGGCTTGTTTATTTTGCTTATTCCTAATGTGCAATTAGAGAAGGATGTTTGTTATTGGTAAACAATACTTTCTGTTTATAGCTCCCATAAACGGCTCTAAGGGAGCTGACTGTCACTCAGTGACATTACATTCAGCAAATCACAATTTATTATAGAAATTGAGGAAAAATAGAGAAGGAGGGTATGAGAGAAACTTCCCCCACCAAGGAAAACTAAGTATGTGGCATAGCCTTAGCCTCCCATTCTTGTTGACCCACTGGACTAGATGATCTTTGAAGGTCCCTTCCCACCCAAACCACGCCGATTCAGTGGCTCCCTGACTCGCTGAAAGTTAGCGTCCCCCAAGGGAGTCAGTCACTGAACACATCAACCCCCTCTAATAGCAATTGCTGCCTTTTTCCTAGGATGTTAGATAGTGTGTTAGATGTCTCCCTCCAGGATACCACCTTTTATCATCACCGTACGTCCCTGTCTTGGGTGGTATGTTAAGCGTAAGCAGTGTGCCAAGCTGTGTCAAGCAACGGATATATCCTCTGCCTGTTCTTGTTGGTTCCGACCAGTTTCACTGGTTTTTGCTGAGCTGGACAGTGGCTTCCTAAAGGGTCTAACCTCTCTTGCACTGTGTTAGACTCACCACCTTTCCCTAGAGAAAGGTTCAGACAGGTCTCAGAAGCTCTGAAAGCTATTCAGGTCATCAGGAGGCATCCATAAAGACACATGCATTTGCTAGTCCGTTCATGTACACGCACACAAATGGCTGATTTCTGAGCAGTAGCTGGCCTGGCAAGTCAGTGTCACCACTTTGAGCTTTCTGGGTGAGCAAAGTCTTTTTAGAACTGTAAGATCATAAATAGTAATATACTAGAAGTTAATTGTGAGACATTGAAGCTGAACTGTGTCACTGCTTTAACTATTAACAAAAAAAATTTGTGAGATAGTTACCTGTGAACACAGTCTAGCTGCTGAAGATAGTTCAGTCAAATCTGCAGTCTTTATTCCAGGCTGATGTGTTGTTGTGGTTCGTTTCTTTTTAAAACCAGCTCTTACTGACTTCAGCAGAGGTTTACCCAGTCTTGATTGAGCAGCAAAGGCCCTAATGTACAATTAGGGAAGAACATAACCAGGTCTGTTTTCCTTAAAGCAGAGGCAGAAAGCAGGGAGAAAATGAAAATCTGCTTCAGAAGAGTTTCAATTAGTGCATTGTAAAATATGATTAGGTTAATAAACCAGACTAATAACACTTATGGTTTTGCTTTTGTCGCTACAAATGGATTAGTGGATTAATGATTTCATGTGCTAGTCCAGTGCGCGGTTTGTTTTAACGATGATGTTTACCACTGTACAAAACAAAAGCAGTTACGTAGAACCGTAGGCATCGTCAGTCACCTGCAAGAAAGGTGGCATGCAGAACACGTGCTTGTGTGTGTGTTGGCAAGGAAGGGGCTAGTATGGCACAGCCGCTCCTCAGACTTGCTCTCGTTCTGCTGCATTAAGCCTTCGAGAGGAGCACTGCAGCCCTCAGCCTCGGTACAGGCCTCCATGGGCAGAATTTCCATTACAAAAACTCCATCTTTGCCCCATCCCGCCGCTCATCCTCTTTAAAGTAAAGCTAAAGGTGTTTGGGGGAAAAGAGATCATTACAAGATCTTTACTCACAATGTAAAATCAATTCTTTATGCAACTATCCTTTTTACATATCTATGTATAAAACCATAACTATATATTATGTATATTTATAGTCTGTATCTTATGAAGCTGTATCTTTATATAAAGCATTCCCAGGTGATTTATGAAAGGCAAAAACAGTGCACAGCCACCGTTATAACGAACATCTTAAGAACTGCAATCCCAAGTATAATGTCTGACTCAGAAAAAGACGTGGCTGAAAGTTCTGAGACAATTCCAGTGGTAACAGAGAATGAATGAATGAATGAATGAATCATACTGCTGGTTCTCCCAGGCATGCAGCCTGCTTGCAATGGAGGAGCGCGGGAGCTGTACCAATGCAGCTTGCTGGGCCTCTTGTGCAGCGACTACTGCCAAACACAGGGCACAAGTTTTCATTCCTTTTGGCTTTGATGACCAGCAAAAATAATCACGTAGACTGTCCTTTAGGTGTGTGTTCCTCTAACAGTGAGAAGGCTGACATCGGCTGCCCACTTTAAATAAAGCTGCTGCTTTTCTAAAGAACTAAAAACTTGTAGCAGTACAAACTCTGTTTTAATCACCTATCCAAATAGGTAAAGTCCCTAGCCTACAGTATACAGGACGCCACCTGAATAGGTTAGATATGACACTAATTAATTTCCAAAGTTAATTTTTAATAAAAGGAACTTGCTTTCACCACATCAGAGTGACACCACATATACTTCTCCATCTGTTTAAAATACTTAAAACCCGTTAATTTTCACTGTCTGAATGAGCATAAGGTATGCTTTCTGGTGTATTTACCCCAAGTATTTAAATGCAAGTATTTATTGCATAAGCAGTTTTGTTTGGCTTTTTTAGCTTAAAAAACCCAAACATCTTAAATCCATTAAATGTTGTTTTTCCACTGTAAGGGGATTAGGGTCAGAAAAAGCAAAGCTCTTGGGTGGTACGTAACCAATCATAGCAAGCTGAGGATGCTTGTTTTAGAAGCCAATTCTATTTTCATTTTTCAGTTGTGATGTTACATCTGCGATGCTTTGAAGAATAGGTACTTCACAGTTTTGTAATGATTCAATTCAATAACTTTAATTACAGGCCAGAGATGCTAGACAGGGCAAGAAACAAAGCTCGAGTTAAAGCTTGTTACATCATGATTGGACTCTCAGTTGTTGCCTGTTTTGCAGTGATTGCCTCAGCTAAAAAGGTGAGTACAGTGCTAGCTCGTTATCACATAGCATACTTAAAAATGAATTCTGTGAAAAGTAGACAAACCTAAACAAACAGTAGCAGCTTACACCCACCCTAGTTTTAGCTAACCTATGTTCCTGTCACCCCTGCCACCTAAGTAGTTGCTGGCTGTTGGGTAGCTTTCCCTGAGGCGCATCGTTACTCCGATGATGCTACTTCGCGTTTTACTTCCACAGGCTGCTGCTCGTCATGAGTCCTTAACAAGCTGGAACTTGGCAAAGAAGGCCAAGTGGCAGCAAGAGGCTGCGCTAGCAGCGGAGTCGAAGACAAAATAACTTCATGTGAAATGCCAAATGTCCTTGTAGGAGCAAAATTAACTGTTGGTGAGAGTGATTAGTGAATTTCACCAATAAATGGACACCTGCAGTATTACACACGCTGGAGCCATTAAGGGTAGTTACAGCATCACAGAAAGAAACGGAGGGTCTCTTTTATTAGATATCCAATGTACTTGTTGCATACAATTAAAATTAGTTAGAATGTTTTGCATATGATTAAAAGCAGTAATTAATTTCAAAGGTAGTTTCCTAAGAATGTCAGGTACGTTTGGATAGGTATTTACAAAGTGTATTTAAAACCAAAAAGTTTTCTGTCTGGTGACAATGCAGCTTTACAGCACAGAAATCAGCCAGTTTGAATTCATTTGCCTCAATGCTGTATTCAAAATGGCATTTGCGTTTTTTAGCTGAAGCAGCCACAGTTATTGAAGCACTAAATAAATACAGTAAACGTCTGTAAAATAGGTTTTATTGGTTTCTGTATGGTATTTGGAGATTTAACATTCCATAATATTGCATACTACTCATATGTCTTCTGTTACAGTAATGGGCCTTTGGCCTGGATTTAAAGATGCACTATTACTATCTGAAGTTAATATATGTATTTTAGTTTTCACACATTATATGAAGGTATTGTGCCATAACTAACTGAAATTTCTCATTCCAGATGTCAATGAACTCTTGAGGTCACAGTTAAACTTCATATACGAATGGACAGACCTATTAAAAAAATCCTCAGTGGTACAATTTAATAAATTTAAACCAACTGAGAACCAACCGTGGAGGAAAGACAATAGTGCATCTTTTCTTTTTTTTTTTTTTTTAAAGACAGACCCAACAAATATTTTCCAGTTGCAAACTTGTTCTACAGCTAACTTACTCCTGTGCCAACATTATTACTGTTTTCTGATTGCTGCTAGCAACAGTGTTTAAAGCAAATACTAGAAAATTAAAAAGCTGTATGAACCAGTCCTTCGACAAAAGTGCAACAATGAAAAAATTAGATATGATTCAGTGTATCAAGAATAGGGAACTAAAAAAAAAAAAATCTTACGCTTTGCATAGTTGCATAGATTAGCTAGTTAGTATTCACACTTAAGCAGAACAAATGGTACCCTTTTAATTAAAACCAAACCCACAAAAACCAAACCCCTGTATTTTGAAACAGACTTTGTAACTGGTGGGGCACTTCAGATTCCATATAAAATACCAAACCTAAAGGGATTTTCTTCTCACAGTTAAGTTTTTTTTTCTCCACATTGGTTTCATCTGTTTAAGCATCATCATATTATGCCCTAATGACTATACCAGCGCTGACCTTAAGTTATCATCTCTAGTTTTATAGTGTTCATTTATGTGCTTTTGAAGTGTGATGTAAACCCAGTGATAAAATAGGAGAGGCCATCCTGTACATTTATCCCTTGAAGAAGAATTTTCATTATTTTTTAAAAATTTTAGGGTAAACCAAATGTTGAGTTTAAATAATGGTTTTCAGTAGCCAAAGTCCATCAACTTTAGTTCCCTTTTAAACTGTTACATTTAAATGTATCAGGCATGAAATATAGTTTATCTAAATGCGTAAAGTGCAGTCACTAACCATTCACACATATAGAATAATATATCCACAAAACTGAAGACATTCTTTCAAAACAAATATAATACTTTAAATGTCCCCTCTTTTCTTCATTTTCAAGTCTTTTAATCAAGATTTTTATAGTTCAGATTTGGTTTAGAGAGGCTTATAAATGCAGTTGTTACAGGGTTGTCCAAATAAAAGCAGGCACAGCTGGTTATGTTATCAAAACAAAGTTGTTAGAAACCATGGAATACCCTGTTACCTGAATTTTCTTACACTAGAAGAACATTGAAATTCAGCATTTACTAGTAATCCTGGTAGACTTCCATGATTATTACCCTGTACTTTGAACAGATGGGGCAGAGGGGGGAGGGGAAGAAAGAAGGTCAGCATATGAAAACCTAAAACTATGAGAGTAGAAAGGGCACAAATACAATCACCTAACATTGTATGAAAATTTGGCAGCTGTACTCATTATCACACTATTCAAAACTGTTGTATGCTGTACAAATCTAGGTTTAAAGTGTCATTTGCTAAAATATCTCATTATTCAGAGTTCATAAAGTAACAGCACTCCTATATACATCTTACACTTCTATCTTCCACTAAAAAGACTTCAAAAAGAGGTTTCTTCCCTCCCGGTTACATCTTAGTCAAAACTGACCAGTAATCTTAGAAAATCCACTTCAAGTCCCACATTCAATTACAATATAGTATATATTGCTGTAACATCAAAGTGAAACATCTTAGAATCTTAACTTGCATGTAAAAAAAATTCTAAGTATAAAATGGTACTGTAAATGATATCACCTTTAACCTGTATTTTTCAGTGCATTAAAATACTGTTTAGTGACAAGCACAGTGCCATGGGGTAAGTAATTTGAAGTTTAAATTGCAGCTTTTTATGAAGCATGAAATGCTCTCATATGTCAAAGATTTCACTTAAATCAGGAGTTTGATGTTAATACATTAATTACACGTAATAAAAAATAATCATACTTCAGAGTTAACCCAAAGTATTAATTTCTCCAAATGGGATATACTACTAATACACCAGAAACACTACTTAGATGCAAGTCAAAGCAGAGCATACATTTTTCTGTATTCAAAACTGTTAATGTAAATATTAGAATTCTTTTAGTGTTTAACAGCAAACACTGTATATTGTAGAGCCTAAATATTTAGATGACAATAACTTCTAGTTAGTTTCAGTGTCCATATACTTAATGCTATTTACAGTACAACAAACTTTTTCTTCAACTGGAAAGGAGTGATTCACTATTCATTCTTCACTGCAGTATTTCTATTGTCTTACCAAAAGAAAACCGGGTTAGTTAACTTAAAGAACAATTCAAGTGGCAGTAGCGTATTTGGTCAAAAAAAGAACACCTACTGTCAAAACTTTTAAGAAGCTGCTGTACTAGAAAGGCAAACATTGCAATGTTTCTCAAACTAAAGTGTTGTTACCAGATTTTGACAGGAGACAGCTGTAGACCATCTGCTTGGCTATTTGTGCAAATCACCATCTCTGTCATTCCTAATTGCCAGCATTCTTGTGGTAACTACAGCAACTGCTTCCACTGCAAAGAACTGTATTTGTGGCTGACTTTTAATGCCATTTAGCAGCTTTAATTATAGAGCCAGCATCAAATGACCTGCAAGCTCTCTGCTGATTCCAATCTGAAAACCTCTGAAATAGTCCTCTTCCCACATAATTCAGAAAAGGCTTTTTCATATATTCAGTATTATATTAGGTAATTAGCATTATATATGTATGTTTTATGTCTTTAAATACATTTTATAAATAAATTCCAACAGTGTGTTATAAAGTAAGTAATGCATAAAAGTTTCACAATTTAAATAAATATTTTTCACATTCCAATTCAGCTTCTTACAAGCTCATCTTTATTTCATGCCTTAGTTCTGAAGCAATGTTTTTGCTTCAATACAAGAGGTAGATTTGATAGAGACTGGGCAAGTCAAGCCTACTGCCAAAAATGCAACTGTCAGTAACTGTATTGCTGATACGCGGTTTGAGACTACATGAAAAATTCAGAACCACTACCTAAAATCCTACCAAGTCTTAGCTTAACAGTTCTTGTTAAATTACATTTAATGCTTTAGACATGATTACTCACAGTTGTTTTCTGTACATAAGTGATAATGAAAAACACAAATACAAAACAAAGAACAGTTGTATCTAACACAATATATAAAAGTGCATGAGCTGCTTCTTCATCTATTTCTGCAAAACATATTCAACTTTTCCTCTAACTTTGGCCATAAAGAAAAAACCTCCAGGGGAAAAAAAAACCCAAACCCAAAACCCTACAAGTGTTTACATTTTATGCTTGTCTTCAGCAGTTTACAGCTGAAATCCTTCCATTGGAGCCTCCTGCTGTTGAAACACAAACTGCTGCTGACTTTCATCCACCTGAGGTGCAATACTGGAGTCCTCTTCTTCAACACCAAAGTAATGTTCTATAAGTTCAAAAGCCTTTTGGTAGATCTCTTGGTTTTCATGCCTCTGAAGAAACTCAATTTTATCAAGTCCTAAATTCAAAACAAAACATTTTCAAAATCTAGTTGCTTAAATGAATAATGTATTCAAAGGGAAGCAGCTTATACTATAACTTATAGTATAGTGATACTTCTTAGATTAAAAAATTGCAATCCCAAATCATTTCAGTTCATTCAATATCACTGATGCTTATTTAATTTCCTGACTCACATATTTCTAGTCTTCATATTCTGCTGCACTTTCTGCTGTCCAAACTAATTTTTAAACTATGCTAAAAGACTATCAATTAAACTAAGGAGGAGACTGTAGTATCTACAAAGAAATATGCCATGCCTACAAAGAAACTGAATCTGTATAGAACTAGGATAGCAATTTCCAATATCGCCGTGTCTTTTCTTTTACTCTTTCAGTCTTCCCCAAATCTAAATTCCATGCCCTATCATGGAGTCATCACTGGGCACAGTCTGGTATCTTACTCAAATTTAATTTTAAGATTTAAGATACTCTCTTTCCAAAAGCTTATGATTTGCAAGCTAGAGAACATAACCTCTGCTCTGCTGGCAGAATTAAGTGCTTGGCAGTCAGTTATGTTGATTCAAACCTCCTTTTTAGCTATATAAGATAATTCAGTTTTCACTTATGAAATTAAGTGAATTAGGAAGAGCTCATACAAACCATATCTATTTCTATATAGATATGTCACTATAGAGGCCAAAGCAATGAGGGTGATATAATTAGTTGTTTCCCCTACTTGAACTTACACTCTACAGCTTCAGCAGCCTACACTTAACTGGTAAAAGCAAAAAAGAACCTAAACATTCAATAGTTGAAATTATGAACAGACTCAAAATCTGGAACAGAATAAATTATATTAAAGTATTCAGTATTTATTCCTCTTACACATTAGATTGCAAAGTAAGTCTCCAAGTATGCACTTGGTTTTAGAAATGAAACTCTTAACAGGAAATTCAGATTTAAAAGCTTCTTTACAGAAAAGTTAGTACCATCTAATCAGATATAAGGGGGTCAACTAGAATCATTACTAGCAGTTTCTGAAACACAAACATCTGCCCATTTTGTTCTGCCAGAGCTACAAAAAGATAACCCTCCATAAATAATGCCTGCCCATTTTGTTCTGCCAGAGCTACAAAAAGATAACCCTCCATAAATAATGCCAGATTTGTTAAAAGCCACTTTTAACAATAGTTTTGTTAAATCAAAAGCATCTAGTCATGAAATTTCACAGTCATTTTAGTTTTGTTACTCTGCCTTTAAAAGGTGGTTTAATTCAACAACTCTTAAAAGAAGAAACAGAACAAAATACTTTCACAAATTAAGTACAAACTTATTTAATTTTATGATCTGAACTTGATTTTGCTATTACTGATATTTACTATGCTAAAAAGTGATCCAACTTTGGGAATAAGTAAAACAAACTCTGATCTTGCATCCCTGTTGGTAATGAAACTGTACCAGACAGGACTATATATTAAAGTAATAAAACTATATTTAGGATTGACTGATAAACTTATGCAAATCATGGCTCCAATAGACTAGGTCAACTGTGTGTTAAATTTTTCTGAAAATGCTTCTCTAGAGGGACATTTCATAAACTGACCACAGACAAACACCCACAGGTTTTCTGCATGTAAGTACTCTTCCTACCATGTTACATTACTTAATTTATGATACTCTAATGTCCACTTATGCTAGAAGCAATTCTTATATTAAACTTACCTACAAATTTCAAAATGGTTCACAATGGTTTTGTTTTTACAGCCTGAAATAAGGAATTCAGGTATGTAGTTTTACAAGAAGTAATTTCTTACCATATGCTTCCTCTATAAGAGCACAATAAGGATTAATGCCCATTCCATTTTGCTTAGACTCTTGTTCTCCAAGGCGCAGAATATTTTCAAGTCCATTTAAAGCCACCTGTACTATTTTTGAATCCATCACAGTCAGGAGGTCACAAAGAGGCTTGGTACAACCTAGTGCTACCAAATACCTTTATAAGAGCAGAAAAACAGAGTGGGGGTGAGGGGAAAAAGAAGGACTGATAATCCATTTATTCTGACATACCAGTCTATCACTATTGGTCCTTAATTTTGCTAAAAGAAGTGGCTGAAACAAATTTTTAAAACATGCAACAACGCAAAGACAAGCTTAGTCTGCAACTGAATAAATATTCCAATTTATCCTAATGAGAAAATGTAATGTGCATATTCCTAACTGGAGCATGGAATTTGTAGTCTTTTCAACTCCTTCTAACTTAAAATAACTGTTTAACTGAATGTAAAAGAAAGTTAGTTTTAGCAGTACGTTTTCTCAGGCATTTGAAATTTAATAGTGGCAAAAACTATTGAGTAAACACGTTGGAGTGCTCTGTGTTAACGCAGTTCTCACTAGTAGTCCATTAAGGTATTAACATTACCTACTATAAAGGGAAGGACAACACTAAATATAAAAAAATACTGGGATTCTTATTATCCTATTCCTTTTTCCAACTTTGCACAAAATTGTGTATGAACTTTTGGAAGTCAGAACCTGTGTCCTTGCTTCTAGTGCGTAAGTAAAATGAAGACAGTAGTGTTTGCCTGCATCAAAAGGTTGCTTAAATATCATTTATTTAGTGGTTTTAAATTATCCTGCAGTTAGACAGTAGTAACTTGAGGACATTAAAAGGGCTAAAACTTCCTGACACAGCTAATATATCTGTATTTTGTGATGAGAAGCTACTTGTATGGTATTACATTCACATTTAGTATGTGAAGATCCTGAATTAAAATTTATTTTAAATACACTAAATTTTAAGATGTTACATTATGCAAGCAATCAAAATAATACCAAAAAAACAGCAACAAACTTTCCTTACCTCTGTTAACAGTCATTATAAGAAAACAAGGATTGTTTATGTTTTAAATAAATAAGCACGCACTTATTGCAACAGATCTCCCAGATGTGCTGGAAGAGTTATCACATCACTTTCAGTTCTGACTTCCAAACAATACATTGTCACTTATAAATCCATTTATCAATTACTGATTCAAACTGATCACTATGATGACAGTATTCAGAGAAACCAGAGAGTATCTTCTAGTCATTCAAGAGGTCCAATCTTTGCATCACAAACAGCTGCTCACAGTAAAATTTTAATCAAACTCAATTTTGAAAAAGGAGTTTACCTATCTGCTTTAAAATAATACAGATAGTGAGTATAAAATATGTGAAGAAACTACTAAGATTCCTGAAGTCTCTCCCCAAAGATACAATCCCATTGCACAAGTTTTCAAAACAACTCTCCCAAAGTTTTCCATTTTCAAACACTGAAACTGTTCATTAACTGTTCTAATTGTCTTTGACAATACAGTATCAGGTCTGGAAGATAACCTTGTGAAAGCTTTAGTTAGGTGTAATACCACTGAAACAAAGCAGTATCGGTCAATTTATTATTATTTAGTCTACTGTACATTTTTCACTCATTTTTCTGAATTTCTACATATATATAGTCCCTGTACAGAGTTTCAAGGAATTACAGTTGTGTTTAGGATTTTGTTGCTTTGTTTGTCAAGATTCAAATGCAGAAATAAAAATGCCTCAGATAAGATACTTAGGCAAAGAAAATAGTAACAGACAAACTTACCTGATCTGTTCAGGGGTTCCTCCTGATGTTGCATTAGTTATGGCCCATGCTGCTTCTTTTCTGGTGCGAAATTCAGCTTTTTGAAGAATTTCAATCAATATTGGAAAAATATTTGCATCTATAACAGCCTAAGAGATTAAATTGTAATATTTTATGACAAAAGATTTAGTATACACAAAGAACATTAATACTCTTCAATACAAGAGTCAGTGATGCCTGTTGATATCAAGGCAAACAAAGTTTTGTTAGAAGTCACCACACAGACTAGAAATGCTAAACTGAAATTCAGAACTATTCCAACATTGCACTGCAGCAGCCATCAGAACATCTTCTTTTTTGATTTCTCTGTCTCTGGTGGACAGAATACTGCTTACTGGATAGGCCCATTTAAAAATCATATGACATAAGCACTAAACCTGAGTTCTTAACTGGCTATCAAGCCTCAGAACAAAACTTCACTTTGTCCATTTATCCAGGTTTGCAGTCTCCACAGAAAGACTATGTCTATAATTAATTATATATATAATATATAATTGTATATAATACATTGTATTGTGTATATACAATTGTATATATAATTGTATTATATATTCTAAATGATATCAAGTAACATTTTCATCTCTGATTGAAGTAGAGGGGGGAAAAAAAAATTATATTGAAACATGTTCTCCGATTCAGAATTCTCATTTTATCAACCAGAAGCTTTTTTCAGGTAACTCCAGACACCTGGAGCAATAGTTGGGATTTAATAAGTTTCCACAAGAATACAACTCAATATTGATGCCATCATGCAGGTTTTTTATCCAAGCAAAACATTCCAGCATTTCCAAATTGGTAGAATTGTCTACTTTTCACTGGACTAATTTGTGCAAGATGTTTTGTTTCAACTTTTAAGAAAGGAAAATTGATTATTACTTCGACGTGTATATTACAACGCAGAACAAAATTAAAGAGAGTATACCAGCAGATGATCCTCCCACAGGGAAAAATAACAACTGTTGACATCGGATCTAAGAGAAGTATCCTTTAACTTGTTTTATAAGCATCAACCAAATCCCCATGAGAGAAATTAATCCATTTCTCTAGTACAAATCATGACAGCTATTTTTTAATCATTATTTTATGAAGTTATTTATAATAATATTCAAATTTAGAAGAAAACATTTAAATTAAGTAAAATTATAGACAGTTAGGATTAAAACAAATAATGCAGAGTCAATATAGTATCTACTTATTTCTCCTTGTGAAGAAAAAACAAATGAACTAGTAAAATGAAAACAAAACCAACCAAGTAACAAGTATACAGGCTTTACCTGAATCTGAGCTCTGTTTCCTGCAGTAATATTAGAAACAGTCCAGCATGCTTCTTTTCGTATAGATTCCTTGGGACTACTAAGCAAGTGCAAGAGACAGGGTAATGCAGAGCAGTTTAAAATCACCTAAAATAATTTGAGAATTGAAAATTGGGCTGTACTATATGTATATGTAAGCACTTTATAGATGACTTCAGATTTCGCAACGCATTTGTATTATACAAAGTATCATAGATAACATCCTGCAAGATTGAAGTGTTCAGTGCTGTAGTGTGCAAACAGACAATCCAGCAATTTGAAAGAATCTGCCCTCAATTAAGTTCAGACCAGAAGACTGACAAGAGCAAGTCTAAATAAGGCTGCTTAAGGCTAGAATATGAATAACTGAGAAGTGTAAATTTATTTGTAGTTAGTTGCTCATTTGTTTTTTGAGACAGATGTTTTCTATTTAATTCCTTGGCAAAATCCTCTCCTATAGAGCTCACAACAAATTATGTAATTAACTTATTTCCTTATTTTCCCTTTACACTAGTTCTCTCAGCCTTTTAGACACAGATTTCTTTAAAGCAAGACCTATCTGAGCATTTCCTGCATTGCTTCAAACTCAGTTCCATAGCCTGAAATTAAAAAAATAAATCTTTAGAACAAACTGCATCAGTAAAACTATCACACGCAAATTCACAGACAAATCAAGTATGACTGATGCTTACAAGTGAAAACTTTGACTGTATTTGAAGACTTTAAAAAGGGAACTATAAGGAATTGAACCCCCACTAAGGAGAAAAAATAAAAATAAAAAATGGGAAGCAACAGTCAAAGTACCATACAGGAATAAAGCAATCGACCACATACAGTGCTGTAAAAAAAAAAAAAAAAAAAAAAAAAAACAAAAGTTCTTTCTTGCAGTAATTTAATGTTTAAGATAGCAGCCTAAACTATCAAATTAACAATACAGATCTTTCACTAACATAGGCAGGTACCTCTACTGGACATGTATTTTGTCACAAATTTTACAAAGTTCTTTCCTGCCAATTAATTTTTCTTCAATCAACTAGTCTTACCTGTGTTTGGATATCATCCCCAGTAACAATATTTCCAACTGCTCTTAATGCAGGGGATACCACCTTGTAATCATTATGCCTGGAGACAAATATTAAATTGCTTGATATTACCAAGTGTTAAAATATAGTTTTGCATTTTTAGTGAACAATGGTTTACTTCAGGTGCTAAATTTTTAGTTACAGAAGACACTGCATTACTTCTTACACTTTCTCCTTATTTAGCCAAATTTGACAACTGCAAGCCCACAACTGAATTGCTGATTCAAGGAAAGGGCATCTCTATGGAACAACACAACTTAGAGCAATCCATCTGTCCAGCGGATTAATTTCACCCAGCTCAAGTATTATTGAATACAATACTGGAACCTGCATCATTCAATAGCCACAGAAACAAAAGGGATGATGTTAGCTGTATACTTAGCAGCCCCTCTTTGTAAATGAACCCCACCTTTTGTAAGGGAATAACCCTAGAAGCCAGTGCCTGAAGCCTGCATCCCCATATTCAACTGTCTGAGATGTAGGGGAAGGAATCTACTCAGTTGTCCTAAAGCTTCTACAGAAGAGAAAGCAACCCCACCCTCTCCTGACAGCTATACAAATGAGCTTTTCACAGGGAACTGTGCTGAGCTGTCAGTGCTGGGAACTACTACCCCAACCTACTCTGCACTCCCCATGTGAACACAGGGATTTAGTCTCCCTTTCTAGGAAAATAATGAACCATAAACCAAATATACTGGAATGGTTCAAAAGTGGCACAAGCCTGCCTTTGGACTTTGTGAGTCTGAGAACTGTCTGTATTGCAACTGCATCTCCTAGAAAGATAAGAAAACAAAATGCAACAATGAAATAAAATAAAAATTTAAAAAGTTTTTAAAAAGCTGACAAATTAGTTTACAATTCAAGCTTGGTCTTCAGTCTTCACCTTTCTAATCCCCCATGTAAATGAAATCCTACATTAAATTTTAAAGAATATAAAGAAATACTTTGGAGAAAACTTTTTTCCCACTGTCAATCTCAGGAAAAATCCCAGGAGCCAAGCAACTTAAAAGGTTTCAGGCTGAATTCACATTCATCACTTCTCACAAAATAAATTCAGACTTGAGGTAAGATAAACCAACTGAATTTTAATTCATTAACAGCACTTAAGATATTTATTTGGTGAAGAGAAGACTTACATAAGCAGCTCTACCAATCTTCGACACACTCCAGAATCAATAACAGCTTGAATTTTATCATTGGGACCATCTGAAAGGTAAGAGAGTGCCCAGCAAGCATCTGCTAACACATCCGGGTCACTGCTAAACAACAGTCTTGATAAAACATTTAAGCAAGGAGCAACCTAGTTGAAGAAAAATATTGCATGAAATTAGATGTTTTGCATTTTTCAACTTTCAGAGAACATTCTGCAAAGGCATAAAGATGCAAGACTATTTACTGCCAAAGCACTTGAGCTCATTAATGCATCAGGATCTAGGTGGAATACTTCCTGATTAAACTAGATACCCAATTCAAACTGGTAAAATTAGATAAATTCTGATTCACAGCCTATTTATTTAGAGATACTATATTAGGTATATAATTATTCAGCTTAAACAAAAACCATTACTGATGCTTTCTTGAATCACTCAGGGAACAGAGTATCAAACATTTTTTGATATTGCTGTCTTTGTAGGAGTACTGGAGGTTATTTGTAATAGCCAATTTACAATTGCTTTACCACAAAGAAACTCAAGAGTAATTCACAGAAGACTCAATGTTCACTGAATCAAATCAAACAAGCAATGGCTGACTTCAGGTGTCACTGCAACTGTAGTCTCTGGCCTTAATCTCCTACAAGCTCCACACAGACAGAGCCAGATGAACTAGACCATCTTAACACCACTTGGAACCTGACAGATTTCAGCTGTACAGCTTGGGAATTTCATAGTCTCTGAAGAACTTTAATTCTTTATCTTACATAAGTTATGCAATTCAGCCTCCTTTAAGCGTCCAACTGGTGCTATTGCAAAGGGCAAAAAGCAGCAGCTGCTTACAGGGCATCCTTTTCCACTGAAGTTGTGTTTAAGCAGCAAGAAGTCTTACTGGTTTTTTACTACCAGAACAAGACACTACTGAAGGATATAACTTAGGCAGAGCAAATGTGAGGTGATCAATTAATTGGCATCAGAAATTGTCCCTTTTTGCTAATATATCTCCAAGAATTATCAAGTAGCAATGACAGTAATTACTACCCCATAAGGTAAACTTCAGGACATGTAAATTCTCTCGATTATCATTAATGATCATTTAACCTCAGACTCTTCTACCACAATATCCAATGTTCAGTTCTTTTAATGTCATTAACCTTACCAGAAATTAGATTTCGTACTGAAAATAAGGAGCTAATACTCCTATTAGCCTCTACAGTCTTCCTCTCTTTATAACCACATACTGGAGAGAGGAGGAAGCGAAGGGGAGAGCATACAGGCAAATCATCCCTGTCACCTTAGTCTGATTTAACAGCATCTGACAGAGCAGAAAACTCAAAAGCTTCATTCCTGCAGCATGCACTTGCAATCATAAAATAAACAAACAAACAAAATTTTAAAAGCTTCAGTCATAACTCGCATCCTCCAAAACAGATCTGGAGAAAACACAGCCCCAAGAGGTTTACTGCTGAATATGTTATTTGTCCATTATTTCATACCAGTGAATGACTATTTGCATCTGACTAACTACAATCTCAAGTTTTTAAGTAATTTAATTTTATTGCTGATAGGTGTCAAAGTAGATGATTTTTTTCAGATACAACAGATAGACAAGACTGTGTGATTATATTAAAAAGATAAAATTGAGTCTATCTCTAGATTCAAAAATTCTGTGTGTTATGACATGTTACAAATGTAAGTCATCTTCAGCTTTCTGATTTCTCAAAATGAGTATTTTATTATACCTTACTGAAGTCCGGAGGTGGGTTCTTTCCTCTACAGAGATTTGAGAGAGCCCAGACTGCATTTCTAGTTGTTGTAAGACGATTTGAATTTGTTAACAGTCTGTCCAAGAGAAACAGCAATAATAAAAACAATCATTTCTTATTGAAAACATAAGTCTTTTTATGTCTATTATTACCAACAATACCTCAAATCAGGAAAAGACATCCTATTATTGGGCACTAATTTCAATGTATTTCTCTTCATAGTTTACATGCTGCAAAATTTTCTTAGAATCAACTGAATGTGAACAGATTATTTTGTGTGGACGTCTCATTCCTAAACCAAGTATACGCATATAAAGTAAACCATTGCTCATATGAAAAATCATTCAACTAATCTTTTTTGAGGGTCTCCAGAAGGGGCTAGGAGATGCAATCCTCCCTTGAATTAACTTTGATATTTTCAGAGAATGAAATTAATAATAATAATAAAAATAGTTCCATAAAAGGTTAGAACTTAAAAGATCTTCTAAAAAAATTAATACTGCACTGTTTTTGAATAGAATGTCAAAGATTCAACACCTGAAAAATCAGGGTTGTGTCTCAGATACATACCAAAATATCTGAAACTATTAACCTGTTAAATCCTCGAGGAAGGTAATCACAGTCTCCTCTATTATTTTAAGCTATTTTACAAATGTTTTAAGACATTTATTATTTTAAGCAATAATAAATTGAACAAAATTTGTGTTGTGTAAATTTTTTCCCTGTTGATGAAGCTACCTTACATCCTATTGTAAGCGTATAGTAAATGCTGGAATGATATTCCTAGTGAAGGGAAAACTTCTGGTGGAACACAGCTCCTGTAACAACTACTCTGCCAGCTCATTTCAACAAGCAAATGGATAGATAGCAATACTGGAGCTTGGAGTTAACTGGACAAAGGTGAGGAAGCCAGCCTATTGCCCAGCCAGTTGGAATCCCACAAATGCAAGTGTGAATTGAATCATCTCTCTCACCCTATAGATCCAGAACTCTGGCAAAGCAGAGTTCTGCATAATACAGAATTTTGTACCTGTGAAATAACGCTTCTCTGCTTTTGCAAACTCTGGAAAGCTTCCAGTCATGGACTAATTAAAGATATGCATGAAGCTCTGGTAATCCAAACCATTAGATTCATAGTAATATAATAAAAAAAGAAACATTCTTAATTTAGCAAAAAGCTTGTACTCTTTTCAAATAAATTTTAAGTTGAAGTTTACAGTTATCTACACCCATACATTATAGTTATAGAATTAATTGACAATACTTACTCCAAGAGGGGTGGTAATATTCCACAGTTCAAAACAAAGTCTCTGCATTCTGCATTATCACCGGCAATGTTACCCAGAGCCCATACTGCCTTAAAAAGCAAAGAAAGCATCCAAGTGAATTTACACATGCTTGCCAATCAATTTTTACAGATCATCTATACATTTTTACAGCAAATATTACAGAATTAAAAAAAAGCAGTATCATCCCAAATATAAAATTTCAGGAGGCTACTGATTACTAAATTGCATTTTTTTGTGAATTCACACAAAGTCAATAACCTATACTTGAAGTCATCCATCTTTCACAGGGAAAGAAAGTCTTCCGATACAAAAATATCTTGATTTGTGTGCTTTTCAATAAACAGGATGCACACACTCTTTTAAATATTAAGATTTGCTCACTATTTGTAATAGATTCAGTAAAACTGACTCAAAGTTACAAACAACGTATGAGGAATAAAACTTAAATCATGAACTTTCACTATACAAACTTACAACCATGCAAATAAAAGCCAACAAATTACAGCCTCTCTTAAACATAAACAGAAAACCCCCAAAACCAAACAAAACAAAAATCCCGAAGTTCAGGAAGATTTTAATGAAGACCGTAACATAGTAATGAAGACCATAACAAGATGGAAGAGCAGAAGGATGCAGGAAATAAAGCTTCAAATAATGTAGGGAAAAAAATCCACATTGTTTTCTAGTCTATTATTTCTATTACAGTGTTTTGGATGCTGTCCACCTGTAAATGTCACAATAGAAATGAAGTGCTTTCTTCAAATTACTCAATAACATGAAATAAAGAACAGGTTCAAAGAAAGCTGAAAGAATCAGAGGGAAAAAAAAAACCAAACCATGAGGGAAAAAATACATTGAAGGTAAATTTTTATCCTCCTTAAGCCAATGAGCAAATGAGGCTCAAAATCTCTCTAATCATACACATCCCAAAAAAGACACTCATAAATGAATTTTAAGTAGTTATAAAACACCTCAAGAAGAGTTACCTGCTCCTGTACATCTTCATGCTCTGAACTAAGCAACTTAATAAAAATTGGAACAGCTCCAGTTTCAATTACAACTTTGGTGTGTAGAAAAGTTCCGGATGCTATATTTGTCAAAGCCCAAGCTGCTTCAAACTGTTTGAGGGGCACAAAGACAACCATGTTAAACCACTTAGCAGTAAAACTTAAACTCATGAAAAACAGCTTGACATGAGAGTTGCAGAGGTTAATTTTTCAACTTTTTTTCCTTTCTACTGAAATGTAATTATTACTATTATTGTACTTTCTATACATTAAAATAATTGGCATTGACAAAAAATCTCTATTTTAGTAAACTTGCAGCACTTACTGTAAGGAAGATTTCAAATCTCTGTTAACTAGTACAAATCCCTTTTGTTTACTCTGTATTAAGTTTAATTCTTCCAGTCTGTACACAAGGCCTAAGTGCCATTCCATGAGCTACCACAAACAGACAGAACTAGTTACTCCTATCATTGATTATATATTTTCAAAGATTTTTCTAAATGGGTTTCATACAAGCCTTTCAGTTTCCTGTACTTTTTTCTCCTTTTCTAAGATTTCAACTGAAAAATACTACAATATATTCAACACAAACAAAACAGATTCTGCTTACACATCAGTGCTGACAATTTTAATATACCACTTTGGAAACCCTCTTAAACACATTCCACTTTCAACACCCAAGTATTTGACCAGCTGAACACATAACCCTAAAGACTACTACAAAATTGGCAAGAGTAAAGTCACAATTTCAGTGGCAACAACTGACAGTTTAGACAATTAAAATTTACAGCTTCAGTTAAAAATAACTAAATCTGACTATTCAAAAAAAAAAAAAAAAAAGAAAAAAATCACATGCTTTTCAAAGCTCTTTTGGGGGGTTTTTAATCCCATTCCAAACCCCCAATCAGTACCAGGCAAACTCACTTGCAGAGTGTAATTCTCATTCCTCTCTAGAAATTTCACAAATCTCTGTACTACTCCTGGTTTTTGTATGACTTCATCTATAGGTGGATTAGGTTCTAGGGAATAAAAAAAACCACACGTGTTTAACAAAAAAGACCAAATAAATTACTTTTTCAATATGACACAAAACATGAATACGATTCTCAGTTCTTAACATAATTTTTAGCATTGAATCATTTTAATCTCAAATGAAGGAGCTAAACTTTTGACTTCAGAAGACTGCAGATCATCTCCATGAAGTGGTACAATTTAGTAAACACTCGATTACGTACATGAATAGTAGCACATACTACTATCCACTGGCACATTAGTAACACACTATAAAACACTGCTCCCTCAATCAGTAGTTCAGGTCAGTGGAAGAGGGATTATGATTAGGTACCATTTTAAATGACAGAGCATACTTTTACCTATCATGCTATAGAAATGCTGCATTGATTTAAGCCTGCATGTCTTACAGTCTCAACAAAAACAAGTTACAACTGTTCTTTGGCAGCCAGATAATTTTTCTCCCTGCAATTACAGAATGCAAATCAGAAACTTAAGTACTGCAACAAGTACTCTAAGTAATGTTAGTGTGCAGTTAGTTACTGCCCTGAACACTTCAATCAAAATATCCTTGCTTTTGTTACTTTGTCTGAAAGACTTAACATTAGAATAATGAAGCTTTCTGTATTTAGCCATTAGGTCGGAAGAGATTAGGCACAGTTTCTCTATAAACAGAACTGGAAGTTTCAGCAAGCTCTATTTTAAAGTAAAACAAAACTAAAGGTTAATTGACTCTCTCCAACTAAAAACTGTAGTAACAACACAGAAGGAATGAAAAAAATCAGGCAACATTTATGTACCTTTAGATAGCAATTTTCTGAATTTCTGAGTTGCTGTGAGTTGCTGATCAGGATCATCCGAAAAAATCATCTGCACCATATCTACAGTAATAACTTCTTCCTAAAAATGAAAAGAAGATTTCTTATGTCTAGTACTATGCACATTAACAGATAACATTCTAAAGGCACTCTAAAGTAATTACCTCTGGAATAGGTACAGTAGAGCTGACATCAGGATCCTGAATTGGACTTTCTACCATAGATTCTTCATTTCCCGGGAGAGAAACGTTTCGGCGTTTAAACAGCTAAACAAAAAAGAAATATTTGGGAGACATTAGAACTTACCACAGAGTGTGTACTGATGACATACACTTGGAAGAAATGCTTTCACCGGTCAAAGTATTTCAACTATTCACTGTCCTACTCATCCATGCAAATGGAATTCTACATGAAAGTTTAAAGAACATAAAGAAGAAAAACACTACTGTATCGGTGCTTGGATAAACCGCACTGCAACACTTCAGAGACACTTAAAAACTGAAGTTCTTTTTAATTAGCAAAGATCCATAATTTTTTCCACACAGATCTCTCTACTTTTAGTCTTTTATACCTCATAATTAGCATTTATTTTTTAAGCAGGAAACAGTATGCTACGAGCTACTTTCTCCTTCTTTAGTTTATAGGCTAAAATCATCAACACAAAGCCAATGTTTGTGTTTCAGCACTCTGCATTCCTCTCTTCAACAGAAGGTCTAAGATCTATGTACTTTCTTTGCATAACAATTAAACAGCACCTATGTTTCTTACACAGTTGCAGAAAGATTAAAACAGAAACGTTATTTCAAAATAGTTGGAGAAAAAATGGCATAGCTTCAAGGTGAACTTTCAAATTATGTAACATTAAACATTCTCTATGTCCAAAAATCGCTTTACAATTGGCTGCATGCACTGCCTATGCTCAAAATACATACCTGCACTGTAGTATTTAATAAGGTATGTTTAATGAGTGCCTCTTCATTTTCTGATATACAAGCAGAACATTCACATCAGCCTGTTTTCTTCTAGAAACCAAACCTAAATTTTTATCTTTAATGCAGTACTACACTTAGAACTACTATAATTAATAATTCTAAGAATATTATGTTGGCATGTTTAAAAATAAATGTTAGCATCTCAGTCCACTGACTAAGATTTCACCTTTAAGCATAATAATGAAACCTCCTACTAAATCCTGATGGTTTTGTCCTCTAGGTGTCTACAGACACCTAGATTTCTGTTACTGTACATGCCCAAAACTGCAGAAGCAACTCCATGTTTACATCTACCCATATTTCAAACAGGAACCTAAATCAAGGCATTCTCTCAATCTTCAACACAATTCTGAATTGGGCACAATCCTGGACACAAAACAACTGCAGAATCCTTGACATAAACAAGGTTTAATTCCATTTAAACCTACAAAGGAAGAAGAAACAACATTCCTCTTTTGGCAGACCAGCCATTCTTTCTAGCACTTAACAAGGACACAGACACTCTTGGTTGAAATGTATAAACTCTTTTTTGTTTAGGATCATGGTCTATCTACCAGTTATAATTTCTTCTGGAGCAAAAGCAGTCTCATCTCCCTGCATAAACTTGTTCTCCCCAGTTCAAGAAAAGCTGAAAAACACCAGTCCACCAGATTAAGATCAAGGAGAACATAGAGTATTCTCATTGTTACAACAGTCAGCATGGGAGAGGAAACACCCATTATTTTCATAATTTATCTTGGGAGTATCTACCAGAAAATACACAAACAAAACTTTCAGCAGGAACTGCAATGCAGTTACCCATTCACAGGTAAATGCTCCAGTATCATACTACTTCTTACTCTTACCTCTCTGGCCCAACTAATTTAAATTCTTTTTCCATGCAGTAGCACCACTTTCCCAGGAGAAGGGTAAGCATTCCCACCTCAGAGAAGACTGTAGATCAGTGCCTGGGACACTCTCTAGGTTGTGGGAGACAAATTCAGCCACTTTAGACGAAGCAGAAAAACAAACTACATTCCTTACTTTCCTGGCAAGAAACTACTAAACATTTTGGGAAAAGGAACTGACACAAACCATTAAATTATACAATGCTCCATGTACTCCAATCACTAAAAATTCAATGAGGACAACTGCAAATGTTACATATAATAGTTCAGGGATCACTAATTGGTAGCTACTTTACTAAGTTACTGTAGAAAAGCTCTTGGGCAATTTGAAGTATGGCTCCACAGACGAAAATAATCCTCTCCCTTCTAACAGTACAATTTTGACCCAAACTCTGAAAGAGAATGCAAGGTTTCTAATTCTTACTGGAAATAAGAGTATCCTTTCAGCCCAGTCTTACATGTTTAAACCTAGACTAAGGATTAAACTTCAGATGTGGGTCCCTCATCTGTATGCCCTACTGACTTAAGAGGGCTTCTGTTCACTTTTTTGTTTTATGCTCCTATCAAGAGCTGCTGGGTGCTCCCCAAGATTGCACAAAAAACAGACATTCAGCCTGACGCTCTGGATTCAGCTCCACAGGAGGAGACTGCTCAAGACCTTTCACATATTTGAATTTAGCTTCACAAGCACTTAACAGTTAACAGCTCACCAAGATACTTACCTGTTCTTCCCTTTTTTGTTTCCGAAGCTGGATTCCTTCCTCCTCTCTTCGCCTGCGCATTTCTTGGGGATTCAGTGCATTATTCTTGTAGCTTTTCATTCGGAAGTTATCTTTACCTGGGCTTGCCATGTTGTCTATTAAAAGAGAAAAATTAGTGCAAAAGGCCAAACCTTGCAAGGCAAACCTGCTATCTCTTATACTACAAAAGTATCTACAACAGCAGTATCTACACCTATTCCTGTAGCTGCTTGCAATACCCAGTTCATCAACAAAAATCTCTAAGATAGAAATCAGAGAAAAACCTTTGCCTAGATAGGCATTTCTGAACTGCAGATTAAACTACAGTTCATCTTGAGGATCAGATACTTCATTAAAGGACATAAGCTACTGCAAAAAGAAATTATGGGTCTTATGAACTAACTGAGAAACAAAAAGCAAAAACATTACATTGTTAAATTCTGATTCTGTCAGCAAGTGAAGGAATTTGCTCTCTCTTCTCATAAAGGAGACATTAAATGTATTAAAAAGTAAGGACAAATCCAAGAAGAAAGCCCGCAGTTAATTATTGCTTCATTTAAAATCTTGCTGCATTGTTTCTTTTGGTAGTTTTTTTTTTGGTTTTTTTTTTATGATACCTATCTTGCAAACGTAACACAGGATCTAAAGATTATGCTGTGTTTCCTTCTCGACTGTATGCAGAAAAACAAATTAAGGGTCAGTAGCACCCAGACAGGCATACTTTTTTCCATTTTAAACTAACAAAATGATTGACTCATTCTAATTAACAGCTCTTTTGATGGATTAGGGGATTATAATTTGACTGTCATTTCAGGCATATCAGTTGTAAAAAGATAAAAGTGATAAAATATAATTTTGTCACCGAAATGATCAAACTGACTGACTGGAAAAGGTTGCTAATAGCATGGTGCTAGGTTTGAAAGCTAAAACTAGCCTTCATCTGAGAAATAACTGTCAAAAATATGATTTAAGACTCTACACGAACTCTAATTGTCTGGAATTCTTCCACAACAAGAAAATAACTGAACTACAGCTCTTGAGCTGTGCACAGCTCTCTATCAACCTCCATGATGGAACTGTTTTTACTTTTTTTTTTTTTTTAATAATATCAGCAGTACTAAGGACTGCTGAGCAATGAACACAAACTGCGAGAGGAAAACAGTCCGTAGACTTAGGCTGACATCAACAAGATACTCTGAGGACTCAGCACCCTGTTTCATCTAAACACATTTACTTCACAAGAACCTTAGTAAACTACTGCCATCTCTGGACTGCAGTGCTAAGTTTGCCACCGACTAAGGCAATTTTCTAGTAATTGTCATGTTAACCTTTGAGGTACAATTTAAGAAGATAATTTTTCCAACAACAGTACTGGCTTAGCTAGTCCTAGAACATCATCACTTCCTTAATCATTCATGCCTTGCTAATTTAGTTGTGCCAATAAACTGTCAAGCCAAGCAATGAACCAAACAAGAGAAGTGTGCGTGCAAAGTAACCCAGTTTAGGTCATCGGCTCAATAGCATTACAGAAGCTCAACTGGGAGGAAGCTCTCATCAAGACTGTTTTCAAAAAGAAAAGTTTATGAATTTATAGCTTCATTCTCCACGCAAGGGTTTTGGTATAGACATCATAAGGGCAAAACCACTAGCAATCCCTGATCTATTCAGGCTCCATGACTTCCGCATCTAGATCCAAGGAAGCCTGTGCTTCTGCTCTCCAAAACTACACTCGTTTTAGCACTAAATCCCTCCACATCCTGAATCTCGCCCATTTGTTGTGCCTAGGCTAAGACCTAGCCTACATAGGGGTTTTTGTGGCGTTTACTTTTCTTTCTTTTTTTTTTCCTCCCTGCCTACAGCAGGCTCCCTAAATACCGCGCCTTGCTGTACCATCGCCCCCTCCCCGACCGGCAGCGCGGGGGGAGGCCGGACGCTGCCCGCAGGCCTCGCACCTGCCCAGACCCCGCCGCGGGGCCGGGTCAGACCCTCGCTCGGCCGAGGACACCCACCCCGGCGGCAAGGAGCCACGAGCGCAGCTCCTCACCCGCGTCCCTTGAAGAGGGGGCGGAAAAGCCCTCTCCGTCAGCAACAGGGCATGGCAGGGAGGAGAGGACGGCAGCCCTCTTGCCAGAGGAAGCGGCGGAGAACAGCGCAGCAAAACCCCGTCCCAGCACCTACCGCCGCGCCTGGCGGGGACCGAGCTGCCGTGCGCGGCAACGCCCCGCTGCCGCCGGCCGCCCCCGAGCAGGTGGGAGACCGGCCTGCGCCGGGGAGCCTTACAGCAAGGGGCACCGCACCGCGCCCCAGAGGGGAGCACAGCCCCTCCTGCCCCTGGCCTGGCCGGCTCTTAGCGCTCTTACCCATCGAGGCGGAGACGCACGGCGCCGGCCGCCTTCCAAGCGAGAAAGCCCCGGCTCCGCTCCAGAGAACGGCACCGGCAGCGGTTCACAATTCAAGATGGCGGACGCCGCCCCGCCGCGCTCCGCACTGGCCGGGGGGCGGGCCCCTCCGTTCCCAGCAGGCTCCGCGCCGCGCAGGCACCCGCCCCGGGCAAGGGAATGGCTGCGGCGGGCGGGGCGGGGCGGGGCGGGACGTGACGTAACGGCACGTGACGTGACGGCAGGCGGGTGACCGTCCCGCTTCCCAGGGGAGGCATCGGGCAGCGAGCGGCCGTTGGCGGGGTGATGCTGGTGTGCGACCTCTGCGGGCAGGCGCTGGCCGTCTTCACCGCTCCGGGCTGCGACGAACTCCGCCGGCACATCGAGGCGGTTCACCCGGAGCTGGGGCCGCCGGGCGCCCGCCGCCGCCCCCCCCTCCCCGAGTGCCCTTTCTGTGGGGAGGCGGCGGGGCGGGAGCTGGAGGCGCACGTCAGGGCGCGGCACGGGCTCCTGCTGGGCGACCCGGGCGCAGGTGAGCGGCGGCGTGGGATGGGGGGAGGGACATGGGTCGTCGCGGGTGGGCCCCGCGGAGGCTGGGGCTGGCCGTGCTCGCCCGGGCGGGGAGCGGAGAACCGCCCTGCGGGCCGGGGGTGAGTGCCCCTGGGGCTGTGTTGTCATGCCGGTGGGGGCAGCCGGCGAGCTGCGGGACCGGGGGTGGGTGCGCACGAGGGGCCGCGGCTGAAGGCGGCGGCGAGGAGTCGCTGAGAGAGGGCCGGGGGGAAGTCACCGGAGGAATCTGCTCCAGAGCAGGGCTACTGACACTAAGGCAGACGAGCCCTGCAGTGCTTGGCGTGCCCAAAATACACCGTCCATGTAAATGACAGCAAATCATAAGGCTTTTGTGGGATAGGGACGTGGTTCTTACCTGCTTGACGTATGTTTGGTCGCAAAGGTTTGTCTTTGCCTCCTGAAGTCTCGTCTTGGAGAGGATCCCCTAGAGCGGTTGCAGGACGCGTTAGGGAAAGGTAGTTTTCAGTTACAAGTAGAGACTTAGGAAGAATCCAGCACCGAAGCACTCTGAAGTACTAAACGCTGGTTTGGAGACCACAAGGATGTTTTGGGGGATAGAGCTGGAGTAAGAAAAATAGTTATTTATTTGAATACTTTATTTTATTTTAAGCTCAGTCAGAATTTTATTCTCACTAATTGCCCAAAGTTGCTGGTAGCTATTTCAGAAACTTAGTAGTGGTATCTCTGCTGGTGGGTAGTTCTCTTAGAAGACTAGGATTCTTGATGTAACAAGGTGTATATACTGACAGGAAAAACAAATGAGGATGCAGAATGTGGCAGTATAATCAACCACACTGCATAGTCTGTGATTAAAAATATGTTTTTCTTAAAGAACAAAACAAAACAAGCCCCCAGCTGTCATGGTTTAATCCAGCCAGCAACTAAGCACCACACAGCTGCTCGCTCATTCTTCCCCATCCAGTGGGATGAGGGAGAGAATTGGGGGGGG
>JANZLQ010000013.1:22203459-22218182 GCA_026212715.1 Elanus axillaris
GCGGCGGGTCCATCTTAGAGCCGGCTGGTATTGGCTCTGTCGGACACAGGGGAAGCTTCCAGCAGCTTCTCACAGAAACCAGCCCTGTAACCCCCCCCCACCCCCGCTAAGAAAACCTTGCCACAGAAACCCAGTACACATACCATATTAATGCCTGTATTTTATGGACCTAGGAAGGAAGGTGCAAGTAAAATCTAGGTACTCAAAAGGAGGTCAGTAAAGATGGAATCAGGCTCTTCTCTGTTGTGCCCAGTGACAGGACAACAGGCGGTGGGCACAAGCTGAAACACAGGAAATGCCATTTAAACACAAGAACACATTTTTACTGTGAGAGTGGTCAAACACTGGAATAAGTTGTCTGGGGATCTTGTGGGGTGCCTATCCTTGGAGTTATTAAAAAACTGACTGGAAAAGTCCCTATGTAACTTAACCTGTTTAATCTGACCCTGATTTGAGGGACAAGATGATCTCCAGAAGTTGTTTTGAACCTTACCTATTCTATATGGTACTCTTCAACAATAATACTAAAACTGCAGAAAGAATATTTATTTAAGTAGATGCAGAAAGACCAACAAAGTAAAGAGTGGCAACGCATTTTACTTTATTCTCTCTGCCCACTAACTGCTGTGTTACCACACTAATATTAAAGTTTTGTAAGCAAGTGTTCTTCTCTCAGCAGGATAGATCTTTTCATTACTGATATTTCAGACTAAGCATTTCTTAATACAAATATTATCACAGCAAATTGTGATCTATAAGTTAAATGGGGCAAAACTTGATTAATAGAAAGAAGGAAAATATGTCTTAAAATTGTCAGGTATTTAGATACAAATTCTTAAATGGTTAAGAGAGTAACATCTGTTTTGAATTTTCTGCCTTTCACTGGGGAATATCAATGGCAAAAAAAATATTTATTCTTGTGTTGTTATCTCTGACTGTGTATCAGTTAGGGGGTTGATTCTCACAAAAACCAGGAACTGCATTAATCAAGAAACCGCATTTCTTTTTCAGACACAGGAAATGGTGAACAGCTATATGAATGTCCAATGTGCAGTCTTACCTGTACAAACATTCAGATTCTTGAAGAACACGTGGATCTACACTTAGAGGAACATAGCTTTTCAGAAGGTACATGAAAGGATAATACTTGAATTATTAAAGGATAATACAGGCTTGATAATACTTGAAAGCATTTACAAGTATTTGCATGTTGCAGTATAGAATCTTGGACAAAATTTAAACTAAATATGTTCTTATTTAAAGAGAGAGCTGGACACATATATAATGAAGGTAATGGTTAATAGCAAGTCCTATCACTTGCCCAAGTGCTCTACCTAATTGCACATGCTAAAAGAAACATTTGTCTATGCATGCTTTTTAAGTAAATGCACTGTATGTTAGCCAAAACTAAAACTTTCAGTGAAAAATGTTTAAAAGACAGCCATATTACATATTTTTTTCTAGCTCTACAGAAGGTGTACATACATGGCATTTAGTGTCACATTCCAATGTGATGTGCTGAAAATCTATAGCTTATGAAAACTTCAATTTTTTTTCTCAGTTCTTTTCTCTAAATGCCTGTGCTGATTCATTAGTCATAGCAGTAAAGGAATCAAAATTAATTTTATTTATTAGCATGGATTCCCTATCCAGTTCTCTGATCCTAAATTTGTTTTTGTCACTTTGTTATGAGGCTGCTGGCAGTGATCCTAGAAGCTAATAAGTGTGTGGTATTCAAGAAACTGGGACTTCTTGCTAACGATGAAGTGAAACATAGTAACAAAACCTGGTTCTCAGTAGTAGAGGTACATGCATTATTTGCCAAGTAGTTGCTCCTGCATAAACTTTTTGGAGTCAAGAGTCTTGGTAGACTGAATACAATCAGTTCTGTTCATTGCTAATAGCTCAAAATAATGTGGGATGCATCTCCTAAAATTAATGCCCAGTTGTGTTATGTATGTCTGCTTAGAAAAGTTTCTTTAAAAATTAAATAAATGATCCATCAAAGCATTGTTAACCTCCTGATCAAGTCCTCTGTCTTCGGAATGTTATTCCTGGGTAGGTGGAAACATAAGAGATCTAGAACTGGCTCAATGGCTCCAAACTGAAGAATATAAATGGCAGAGGTCAGAAGAGGAGAAGTGTGAGAGGGAAGAATTTAAAAAGCTGCAGGTACAGTAGTATTTCTAAATTGTAAAATTTTGAACAGTTGTGCCATTAGAAGCTGAGTATCTTGGAACTGTAATGACCTGGAATGGCCATATCAGGTCAGACCTATGCAGTCAGACAGGCTGTGTTGAGCTTGTAGTGCAGGAGTGGGTTGCAGGCAACCTGGCTCAGATTGGGGCTGGGTGCTTTGTGTGCAGGCTGTACCGCTCTCACTGGGGGCCCTGGCATGCCTGCCGCCTCGTACTGTGCTCTGCCTAGCTCTAGCGCTCTGCCTTGCAGTGCAGCCTGGAGTGTATTCCCTGGAAGAATGCCTGAGGCCCTGAGCATCCTGGCTATCCTCTTCCTGGATACCGTCACCTGCTCCAGTGACCAGTCCCCTACTAGGTCCCGCTCCCCTCTCCCTCCCACCTGAGAGCCGTGATAGCTCATTTCCCACTCTCACTATCTCCTGGCCATTGACTGTCTCTGTACCAATGGCTCTCTGCCCAAGAGGGAGGAGCATAGAGATGTGCCTGCTCTTCCAGGTATGGCTTTCCTAGTTCCACATTCCTACTGAGGAGTGAAGCTTGGCCTTCAGCTCTAAAATAGCTTAAAACTGAAGTTTTTATGTCTCACAGTTCACTGTTTTTCAAAGTTGCTGGCTGTACATACAGCTTCTCGAAATCACTAGATATGAATTTTTAAAAAATGTGATTTAAATCATGCACATTCCATCCCTAACAGAGACAGTATGGCTTGGATAATTCTGGAGGCTACAAGCAGCAATTCCTAAAGAATATGGAAAGGGAAGTTAATAGAGGAAGGATGCAGCCTTTTGAATATCACAAGAGAAAAGCTGACATGATGGAATGTTTGGCTTTTGGTATAGATGATGGGAAGACAAAGACCTCAGGTAAAAATGCTGAAATCGTATACAACTAAGACTACTTTCTAGACCTAGGTTGTAGTGACCAAATGTGTCTTTAACAAAGCATATAATTGGTTGTTTAGTATTAGTTGCATCCTAATTCTAATCCTTATTTTCTAGATCAATCTACTCCATTTTAGTCCTAAACTAATAAGCAAATTAGCTTGGTATGTTTCTAATCTTTATTCTAACCTGAAGACTTTTTTTCTTCTTTTTTTTTTGTTTTGTTGTTTGTTTGTTTGTTTTCTATGGGACCTTGGAACCAAGTTGTCTGGTTAAGGGTCCAAATACAATATCATAGAATCATAGAATGGTTTGGGTTGGAAGGGACCTTAAAGATCTAGTTCCAACCCCCCTGCCATGGGCAGGGACACCTTCCACTAGACCACGTTGCTCAAAGCCCCATCCAACCTGGCCTCGAACACTTCCTGGGATGGGGCATCCACAGCCTCTGGGCAACCTGTTCCAGTGCCTCACCACCCTCACAGAGAAGAACTTCTTCCTTACATCTCATCTAAATCTACCCTCTTTCAGTTTAAAGCCGTTACCATATGTATCAAAAGATGCAAATGTCTTACTACAAGTTGGTTGTCCTTGAGTGTATGCTTGTTTACTACTTAGTACTTATTGGTTCCTAAGCTAGCGTAGTTGTTAAAGTTTAGAGTAGCTTTTTATCTTGTGTTTCAGTTAGGCATAGTATCATGTAAGCTGGTCCCAGGTAAGCACACTGTTCACCTGATTACAAAGTCCAAGAGAGCACAGGGAGGAGTTGACATCTACCTGATATATCTTCTTTGAAATGTTTTATAATTGGTACAAAAATACAGTGCCAATGCATTTCTGTGTCCCTTTCAAAAGCCTTCCTTGTCTTTACTTGCCAAGGCCACAGTTCAAAAGTCATTTAGCTAGTTGCTAGTGGTTCTAGCTTACAAAATACTCATTTGGTTCTTGACAAGTAAAATAAAATTTCTTCTACAAAATGTACTGAGTGGAAATAATACATTTAAAGTTTTCATTCATGGTAATGATTTAGACTTCAGAGAGGAATTCAGAAAATGATGGCTATGGAATGATTGTCTTCACAGTAGCATGGCAATAAAGGGCCTTTGAGTATTTACATATACAAATTGGAGAGAGCATTCCCAAGCATGTTCTTTTATGTAACAAAGGAGGATATGGAATATACTGCCAGTAGATTTTTTTAACATATTTACAGTAATTCTCAAATTCTGTGCTATTCCATTTCTTGTCTTAGTTTCTCCAGGACAAATAATTTGGGGGGAATAAAAGGATTACATAGTATGCACAAGTATTTCCATGTTTTTAAAGGGATATTGTACTGGAGGTGGCAGTGGCATAGAAGTGCTTTATTGGTGACATTACTTTTCCTGTTTCATTGTAATAGTTCCTGTGCTTATCACAATTTATAATGTAGCCCAAGCTGTTTAGTTTAAAATATTCATTGTGTAGCAGCAGTGGAAAAAAAATAGATTGAATTCTGAAAGCTTCATAGTACATAAATTCATCAAAGTAAAGACCATTGAAATGAAATAGGTGCAGTGTTCACTGGTTTTGTGATTTGGGTTCTAGATGTAACTTAGGATCACTTAGAAGTTTTAAAATAAATTGTCTTATTCTGTATCTGTTCCAAGCTGGGGAAAGAATCTTTTTCTGGCATATTTTGTAGTCCATTTTACAGATAAACTTTGTATTTGGTCTTCTTTTAGGAGTCATTGAAGCATTGTGCAAGTACTATCAGAGTGAAAACAAAGATGTGAGGCACGTATGGCTTTCAACAGGAGTAGATCACTTCCACTCATCTTTGGGCGACAGAGGCTGGGGTTGCGGTTACAGGAATTTCCAAATGCTCCTTTCCTCACTGTTGCAAAACAGCTTGTATAATGACTGCTTGAGAGGTATTAAACAAAAAGCTGCCTGTTTATTTCACGTACCTTGGTTGACAACCTACTGACTGATGGTTTACATTTTCATTTACATAGCAAGGCTTACTAGGTCAATGTTACCTATTAAATGCTTGTTATACCACTGGAACTTGCTGTGGAAAGAATCAGAGGGGTGAATACTGGCAAGGCATGATGTGGTTGAAGTTTTAGCTTTAGGTTTTTTTGATGCATCTTTGTGTTATCAACTGCCTCTTATAAAACAAGCTGAATATTTTTAATTAATAGACTAGTTCGGTAACTGTAATCACAATTCAAAAGCTTTTCTGTTCCAGATACTACACTAATTCCTAGTATACCAAAGATTCAGTCGATGATTGAAGATGCCTGGAGAGAAGGCTTTGATCCTCATGGGGCATCTCACTTCAACAACAGGTTACACGGTTCCAAAGCATGGATAGGAGCATGTGAAATTTATTCACTGTTAACCAGTCTCAGGATAAAGTAAATATTACTTTTTTTTGTTGTTGTTATTTTTAAGTGCTGATTTAAGTGCTGTACCTTTAAAGGTCAGAATTGCCAACAGTGTAATGACAAAGCCACCTTAGTGGCTTTAAATTTAACCAACCTATAACAGATCTGATTTAGCACAATGTAAACCTGTGTAACTACTTATGCAGGTACATGAAGTGAATAACTGCTTAGGTCATTGAGACTTGGTGAGACTATATGCATAAAATCAAACTTTGATTAAAAACTTAATTTCTTTTAGAAGTTTATTCTGAAGAAGAATCTGAATTTCAGCTATTCACTTGCATAATTGTGAAAGCTGTTATTTAGATTCTCTAGTGTACATGTATCACACAAAAAATCAAACATTTTAACTTTTGGAAACTTCACAAGTTCTTGTTAGACTGAACAGAGTGTTTCTTTGTTACAGAATCAGTCTTCCAGTTTTGAACAGTATATATTGCATTGCTTTGTAACTGTGTCCCATACTGCTGTATTTAAAAACAATAACAGTGGTAATGACTGCTTGATGCCTGGAATTGCTATGTTTACAATTACAGGAGGAAAGGATTGAGAGGTGAAAAAGTTGTTTTAACAAACAACCTGCTTGAAATTTTGTTGTTGTTTTCATTCTAAATGTTCTGTAGGTGTCAAATCATTGACTTTCACAAACCAACTGGCCCTATGGGTACACACCCTTGTTTATTCGAGTGGGTTTTGCGTTACTATTCTACAGATAATGAAGGTGGTGCAAAGGTAGTATGTACTTCCAAACCACCTATCTACTTGCAACATCAAGGTCAGTATCACAATATGGTAGTTTCTTTCTCTTCTCTTTCTTTATATGTGCTGCAATACAGAGCAGCATTTTATGTTCCTTCTTCATTTAAATGAAGGCATGGCTTTATTTCCTGTTATTTTTTATTTAGTAAGAGCAACATTAAAGTTTGTATTTTTATTGGATGGAAGAGCTGAGTGTGACTGGGATCTCAACTTTTTGACATCCTCTCTTTACTTATAACTACCTCATTCAATTTCAAGTAATATCTTCCTTGACCTGAAAATAAGTAGTATGCTACAAGGAATGGGATTTATGTGGTTTTAAAAAAATGAAACTCTATTTTGAAATTAGGTCATAGTCGTACAGTTGTTGGAATAGAAGAGAGGAAGAACAAAACCTTATGTTTGCTACTGTTTGACCCGGGATGCCCTTCACAAGAAATGCAGAAACTGCTAAAACAAAACAGTGATGGTACTAATCTCAGACTCCTTCGGAAATTTGTGGGTAGCTTAAAAGAAAAGCAATACCAGATAGTGGCTATAGATGGTGTACTCTCATTGGAAGAGAAAGCTGTAAGTATTTCAGAAAATAGT
Source organism: Elanus axillaris (assembly GCA_026212715.1). Taxonomy (NCBI): domain Eukaryota; kingdom Metazoa; phylum Chordata; class Aves; order Accipitriformes; family Accipitridae; genus Elanus; species Elanus axillaris. The sequence continues at coordinate 22,210,321 of JANZLQ010000013.1, forward strand.
TTGTCTAAGAAAATTAAAGAGAATCTGCATCTCTTCTCTAATACTGAAATGCATATGCATGTGTGGTTGCGTGGTGAATTTTTTTCATCTTTTCACTTTCATCATTCTTCTTTGCTACTATTTGCTTATTCTCTGTGAACTGAGTAATCACAGGATACCAAGACCAAGGAAGTCTTGCATGTAAGTGCATGGCACCTTGATGTAACTGACAACTTCTAAATCTTACATGAAGCTTGCAGCTGTTTGCACATGTAAATTAGGCTTTTTTTTTCCTTTTTGTTTTCTTACAATGTTTTATCCTAAATAACTTATTATGGGCATATAAGGTACTTGCAAAGCATTCATATTCCAAAATTATCTTCAGGGTTTTTTATTGCAGCTTTGTAAAGCTATGTGGTGTCTATCAGACTTTGACAGTTGAAGAACAAGGCATGTAGATAATGAGGCCTAACCGTCCGATGTCTCCTCAGCTTTGACACTAGAACTAGTACATTCTGCTTTCTGGAAGTACTTAGAACTTCATATATTCAAAACACAGCTCTGAGCAACTTGTATGTTTGAGCTGTTGGGATTTTTATAAATCCAATCCACATGTTTCACTTTGGGCTTTGTAACTTCTTAAGACCTTAGAAGTTTTAAGCTGAATGTCAGATGTAATTTTTGTTTCTTAAGCTTTCTCTTTCCTACACTAACAAACTGATTCTGAGGACCCATATTCCAATTCTGTGGAACTATTCACACTATTCAGTGTGGTCAAACTTCAGGACAGACTTTTATGTAAACTACAAAATAACTGGTGACTGAGTCACCTGCTCATCTATATTTAACAACTGTATATTGAAATGAGGTATTGTCTTAAGTGTTTTCTGGCTCCAAACATGTCAGAAATACCAGTGAAACGCAGCCATCCTGTCTTCCTCCTACTGGCAAAAGCTTTAAAATTCAGGACACAGTAAAAAGAAGAGTGTTGTGTGGGATTTGTATGTGGGGTTTGGTTTGGTTTCATTTTTTGTTTCATCTTTTCAAAGATTTGAGTTATATTTTAAAATAGCAGTTATTTAGAATTTTGTCTTGAAAGCTGCTACATAATTAAGATGAAGTAAGACCCCTTATACTTGTTAAGCTTACTAAACTACTAATTTGGAAAATGGTCTTTAAAGTGATATTTTTGTTCATTAAACTATTCTCTTTCCCCTCTCCCCACCTATTTTTAGGCTCGCTGCCATGATTCTCAGGTGTTAACATCAGAGAAGATTCCTTAAAGGATGCCTTTATTACCTCTTTCTGGATTTTGCTGGATGCAAAACATTAAACTTCCAGACTGTGACCCTAACTCAACAATTTCTAGACTTAAACTATGTCTCCATAAATAGTTGGGGGCTCTGGAGAAGCACAACACTGGAGTGAACCTGTAGTTTTGATCTTCAATCAGAACTCTGCCCTCCTGTTGAATCTGTAACTGAAGTATTACAAGTCCTTGTCTTACTAGAAAATTTGGTATTTTCTTAGTTGGTCAAATTACCAAGCAACACCTACCATCTCATAGCAAACTATGCACTGTAGTTAACTGTCAATAAGCAGTGGATAAAGATACTATGGAACTACGTTATTGGAGTACCTGGTCATGGTTTCCTCTGTAAATATATTTATGCTGCCTCTGTAGCCAGTGCCCTATTTCTTACCAAATTTGATCAACAAATATCTACTACGCCTCAGCAAATTCTCCTGCAACTATTCGCAAAGTACAGAGACAGTTCAGTGATTTCACAATACAGTCTGTTTCACCAGGGATTGGTTTACTACTGAACTTGTAAACAGGAACATGTGCGCTTATGAGGTAGTCCAGTGTTAGCATTGGCTGTGAGGTCTAACATAGTGTTTGTTCAAAGTGGGGTGCATGTGCTTTAGGGGCTGTGCAAGAGAACCCATTGGGTATAGAAAGAAAATATTTCTTTTGTACCATGAAAAAAAATTATCTTTATTTTATACTTTTTTAATTTTTATTTTTGTTTTATAATGTATATCCCCTGGGTCTTGGAGGCATCTCAAAAGGACATTTGAACTGACTGTTGACTAGAGGCTTTATTGTGCAAGGTTAGCACTGTTTAAGAAACTGGAGCTAGCAGTATCTTGGGTGTTTGAGGCACCCTGCTATATCTAAGATGTCCTGTTCTGGCTGAATGTAAGAGTCATGCCTCTCTAGCAGGGCAGCTGGAGGCTGGGAGAGATGGTTGAGTGTGTTGCAAATAGTACTAGATGCCTTTGCTTAAGCAACTGAATCATGCTGTAGCATCTGTTTACTGTAGCTAGAGCTAGATCCTTCCCTTTCATTTACACTCTCTTCCATGTTGACATCTAGGTGTAGGTGTAGGAGTCTTACCATTAACCTGTTTCTCTCATGTTTAATGTGCTCTGGCAATAAGAACTAGTAATTTTTGGAAGTAGTGAAACACATGAACATGTAAAGATATTACAATCCCATAAACAAAAAAAAAAATCTGAAACACACATGAAAGTAAAACACTTTACTTATGAAAATGTATTAATTTCAGTAGGAATGTAGAAGTGGCCTGTAACTTGTGTAAGGGTTAAATATTTGGGACACTGGAGGGGCTGAGACTAAGGACAGAGTTCCTGGGAATTGGGTGACCATCAGCTCATGTATTAGCCCCAGTCTGTATGGCACATGTTCTTAACACCGTGTGAAGTTCTGCAGCCACGCGATCATTTAACTTCTTATGGATATACTTCAATCTCTTTTGCACTGTTCCCTCACCTGCCCTGTGACTTAGGCTGAGTCTATTCCTGGCTAAGGCTCTGCTAATTCCAGACTGAGCATGTTCTTTAGTTGGCTGACACTGCACCCAGATGCATAAGTGTAAGAAGCAGGAATTGCAGCTCAGCCCCAGCTCTTCACTTAAGTGTTCAAACTGCCATTGGGACTAAGCTGGTGTTTCAGTGAAATGCTTTAATGTGCCCAATTTGAAATATCTCTTTGAACTGGCTTGTACGTGCTGTTTGATTCCTCTGTAATTGCCATGGGGCCGCTAGATTATAAGTGAGCAGGAGAGTGGGAGTCTCACTTGATCCAGCTGAAGATGCCTCTGCAAGGGCTCTTGTGGTGGCGATTCCTGTCACCACCTGGACAGCAACCAATAATTTGAGATACTTGGTTCCTTGTGTAAGCATGAACTTATGCCAAGGTCCTCCAAAATTTTGGTGTGTTTTGTGTTTGTTTATTGGGGGGGTGGTGTTGTTTGTTTATTTGGGTTTTTTGTTTGTTTGTATGTTTGTTTTAACAAGCACTCTGGGATTATAAGAGCAACACAGGTCTAATCACAGATTTATTAAGGTCAAGTTCCTGGTGTCACTTGTTTTAGCTTGACCCCAGGAATGCCATGTAAAGGTCCAACCAACCAAGGTAATCGTGATTGAACAAACAATGGCCTTTTCAGGGAATTGCAGCTGGGGCAGGATAATGGGGTAACTTTCAAACATTAGCTGGGCACCACTGGAAAGAAAACTGGGGGGGGTAACAAAACCTTACAACAACCCTAATGAGACCGAGGACTTGCAGCCTGAATCGCTACCAAAAGTTTGCCCTGAGAGAGAGCAAGTGCATTTGAGCTCAATGCTAACTAAAATAACTGCTTAAGGGATGTTGCCTCTTATCACCAGCTCCCCTAGGTTCACAGAAGATGAACTTTTTATCTTCTTTGCAGATAGTTGCCTCAGAGAAACAACAGGATCCTGTTTGGATCCATTTGCAAGACCCTAAGTATTTGGTTAACCACTTGGGTGAAGAAACTGATGGTGTGTTCCTGAAATTCCAAGAAGGACTTTGATCCACTTTTCTCTTCTCCGGCAGCAGAGCAACAGAAGGAGTAGTACACTTTTGTAATCAGAAGTAAATCACAGAGACTTGTTGTTGCTGGGGGTCCTAGCTGCTCGTGTTTAGTTGCAAATTGTACTCTCTGAAAAAAGCAGTGAAGGAGTGTCTGTGAACATATGCAAGACCGAGCATAAACTGTTTACTGAAAGGCCTTCTGAGTCTGCTATACATCGAGTGCTGAAGCAGTTTTTTTCTTTACATAGAGTAAACTAACTCTTGGAAAAGCTTCAGGTGAGTACTGTGATAATTGCCACTCAGGTTTGTCAGAAGCTATAATGGTTTTACCATGATTTTGAAAATATGTTCATGTCTCCTTGGGAACAATGTCAAAATTCTTTGTAAATTCAAAATTTTGGGGGCAAAATGTTTCATTCTTTTTTGTCTATTTATACTCCATTTATCTTATATATGACTTGTCCAAGTGCTTTTTAATATACTATAATACTAAGAAGTTATGGAGACTTTAATGTGAACATTATTTTGAAAATCAAGTAATCTAATTCTAGTATGCTAGTAATATTCTACTAATTCTAGTATTTAATTCTAATTCACATTGCTTTATAGATAAGCATTTTCACATTACATGTTCCTAATTGAAGATTCCAGTGAAAAATTTGGATTTTGGTGACCTGTAGGTTTTTCTTACAGAAACAATTTTAACTTTAAAAATAATTTTAATAATTCTCTTAGGCTATCTGGCAGCGAATTTTGTTGCATCCTTCAGCTCTGAAAGTGATGATTTCTTCTGTGCAGACAAGAGCTCACCTGTACGGGGTGTTTTCGAGCATTTTATTTCAGTACTGTTCCTTGCCTTTCTGCAGGTGGCATGGGGACATCCCAGGGAGTTGTGTAGGAGGCATCTGTAGACTGCAGACAAGTGATAAGTTTTAATTCCGTCTCATGATTATTTTGTAATAGGTTTCATACACAGAGAAAGTTCAGACAGTGCTGCGTGGGTTACACTGTGTTTTCGATGCAAGCACAGCAAAGAAAGGTTTTTTTATGTTTTTTTTAATGGCAGTCAGATTCTAGAGAAGAAGAGTTTAGAGAAGGGTGTTGCTATGAAGAACCACTGCCATTTGAGCCCTAATTATAAAAACTGTATTCTTCATACCATATGTATTGCTAAGCAGCAAGTGCTGAGAGGGCTTAGGTTCCAGTTGGGAAGCATTTGTTTCCTAAAAGCTGTCAGGTGTCATACATCACTGCTTCATTATTCTGTAGTGTCAGCACAGTCAGCATTCATCTCTGCCTATTCTAGCATCTTGGGTGATAAATTCACCCTCATGGAGAATTTGTGCCTGTTTCTAAATCACATCTAATTAATGTTTTGAGATAATATATCTTCCCTGAGTTTAAAAAAAAAAAATTCTTGCAGACTATCTGTGTCTATAGAAAATTTAAGGATAGGTTATTCATTCCTTCAAAAGCATAATCAGATTCGAGAAATCAAATCTGGAGGATTTCCTGAAGAGAGGAAAGACAAGAGTTTATCCACTGTCACTTAAGCAAAGCAGTTATTGTGTAAAATACTAACTTTCTCCTAAATAAATAGAAGAGGAAATATCATAAAGCTCTTGCTTGAGGAAGGAACACATCAGTATGCAACCACTCCCTCATCAAGTTTCCTGCTTTTCATGCAGCACATCCAGGACTGACAATGAATCATGGAATTGTGATATTTTACTTATTAATATATTTTTTTAAAGTTGAATAAATAACCTCTTCATATACCTCAGTAAAAAATCGAAAAGTAAGAAAAATTAAAACCTCCTTTAACATTAACTATTTCTCAATTCCTTCTCCCTAGTCTTTATCTCCAGCACTCTTCTTTTCTCTCTGACTTTTCCTTTCCTTCTCCTCCTCATCAAATAAAACCAATGTTATATGGGTGAGGTTTATGGTAGCAGTTCCCTTTTACTGTCCTACGTGGCTTAGGAAACTCGCATACTGTGAGTTCACAGTAGTTCTTATGTTAATAGTTTGTTTCTTTTTTCTCTACTTGTTATGGCAATCTCGTTGTTAGATTAGGATAAAGGTTAGTGTATGCACAGGAATTACTCTTTTTTTCTTTATGAAGAAAGTATTGAGCAATAAGTAGCAATAAGCTACTTTTACAACCAGATGTGCCAAAAGCACATAAACAGCTGAGATGGACTTAATAAAGTGTTGATAGTGGTACAATGAAATCTATTGCCTCAGATCAAAAGAAGTTATTGAAATGATATGGGAAAACTAGTCAAACTCCACAAAGCTTCATAACAGAAGTTGTAGCCTTTGCATAGGTTCTGTCATGAAACCTAGGTAAGACTGATCCTGCTTGTCTTGACTCTGGTCCCTTTTATTATTTATGCAACTTTTAGATAGTGTCTGGAAATTCCAAGAAAAAAAATAAAGGCTGGTCAGTTTGACAACATGCTGTTGGTTCTGTTAAAAAAACTTTCTCCATGTGTCTATGAATCAGCATTCTTTTGGTTTATTTCTTCACCTGCTTTTGTTCTGATGACAGGAGCAGGGTGACTGAGACTATGGCATTTTCTCTTTTTTACATCTCCATCTGAATGCTCATTCCTCTCTTGAGATCACAACAGTATTTTGTATGTTGCTGTTTTCACCTGTGGCCAGTGTAGTTGGGTACATGCATTTGTTTTGCCTGTGGTATGATAGAAGGAAAAATGTCCCAATATTTACATTGTTTTATTAACATTTACTATTGACATTTCATTTATGAGTTTGTTATTAAAAAAATCATGAATTTATACTGAAGTAACGCCTAAAAGCCCAAATACCTAGGCAAAGTCCAGAATGCTAACAAGTGCACACATAGAGAATTAATGCATTTACAATCTAAAAATAAGACTACTAACAATAGATAGACATAGCCATGTCCCAGAGAAAAAGGAAATAAGAAGACAGAATTAGTCTGTGTGATAGACAATGATCACAGCAATGTCTGTCCATCTGCTGGCAAGTGGTTTTCAGGTATCATAGCACAGGGTCATCTGAAGAAGGGATTTAAAGAAGAAAAATGATCTTGTTTTGTAGGTATTTAGAAGGAATTTGTCTTAGGCATGATGAAGAATATCCTAAGAAGGTGATAGAAAATGACACAAAGATCACTTAAAAAAGGTCCTTCATGCTGAGTGAGGAAATAAACATCTAAATCTTGAAAGTGCAGGCAAACTTCCTTCTTCCTTCTGCTGGAAAAGGGGGATGTGGACAGGCAAATGGTATTTGCTTCACAAGGTTAAGGGAGAAGAAGCCAAATATGTTGATCGTGGTCTTGCAGACCCATTGAATACATTTATATAATTTATATATGTTAATTGATGGCCTCTACATTGATGAACTCTGAAATTTGTTCAACCCTGCTCTTTTTTAGTGGTGACTGTTCCTTATAAGAACAAGAATTGGAAGGTCGTGAATTCAGATGACTAACAAATGATCAGTTTTGGAGCTTCTTTTACAGGAAGTAACCAGAAAACACAGAGCATCTATTTGTTGTGCCTTACTCTTAGTGTCTATTTATACTCATTTTCATCAAACATGCATGAGCAGTTTCATTTGCTAATTTCTTGTTTGAATTTTGTCAAAGGCAAAGATTGAAGACAACTATTCTGGACCTTGTTATTATAGTATAATGTCTAATGTATGACACAATACATAGATAAAACGTCTTATTCTTTCTATTGACTGTATGGAGTCACAGAGAGACGGAGATAGACTGTCGCATGGCTTCCATCCAACCACTCACAACCTCTCGTAGCCCACTAAAAACACCTGGGAAATAACTGCACAAACTGCCAGGACAGCTGATTACCATAGTTTGCCATTTTATTTTGCTAGCAGTGGCGGGAAGTTCTTGGTTTGACCATTTAAAAGGCTGGTATGCACACTGTCGTGGTTTCAGCCCAGCCGGTAACAAAGGACCACGCAGCCGTTCGCTCACTCCCCCCGCCCCCCTCCGGTG
>JANZLQ010000013.1:22230141-22340061 GCA_026212715.1 Elanus axillaris
TTAAATCTTGAGCCTATCATCTAAAGTTCTACATGTTCCTACTCACTGATTGTGACCAATTCTTTCGGTCCTGGCACGGGGCTGTACAAAGGATTTCTCAGCAGCTAAATACATATAATTTTGTTAAGATATCTCTTATAATTCTATTTTCCTATAATTAATTTTAACTAATAATAAATCAATAACGAATCAGTAACAGTAGGGCTGGGTGCATGATTGTTGGATATCTGGAATCATTTGTGGGCTCACATGAAAGATGGTTTGGGGGTTGTTGCATCCAAATTACAACCAAGCAGGAGATCAGAGCAAATGTGAGTCAATGATATATACCTCTTTTCAAGGATAAAGAAGTACTATTTACCTACATATCAATACAGGACACTAGTGTGATGAATTCTGCATTCCTATTTCTGAAGAAAATGCAACTGAGCAACCACCTGGCTTCACTGTCATCTTACATGACATCTAAAGCCTTGACATGCCTAGGCCTGTATGTTTCCATGCAGGTTCACTTTATGCTCTGTCTACTCATTTTTTCAAAACTGCATTTGATTAGTGATTAGTAATTAATTACTTGATCATGCATTAAGCAGTGATTTATGACTGAAGCCTTGACATCTCTGGTAACAATCTGTGCTTGTAGTTTCAAGGTCTCTGCTATGCTCTTCTATTTGTGCTCTTGGGACCCTCTGCCATTATCCTTTGGTCTTCTTCAGCAGCCTTCAAGATGCAGCCTTCGGATAACATAACTGGTGTTTTGTTAGCATACATCCTTTTCCTAAGGTCACTGAACATCTTGCTGGAGTTCACTATTCCCTCAGGTATTCAGTGAAATACCTGAGGCAGAAAGACATTCTTGAACAAAGCCCACAAGGAGTGGCAGGGAGCACCAGGTGTGGTTGTGGTGAAGGTAGATGTGATACAAGAAGACCATGGAGGGGTTGCGGGTGACAGAGTGAGGGGACAGGGAGCCCAGGTGATGCTAGCTCATCGTCAGGCAGCACTGGTGTGAGCTGTCCAAGTAAGGCAGAAAGGGAGGATGAGGAGGCAGTATTTAAGGGGTAAAGATGCTATGGCAGTGAGGTGAGCACTTCTTTGGAAGTAGGAGGTTTGTGTTGCAAAGTGATGGGCTACCCCAGGACAGGAAGGAGTTGGAAGATGATTTTGAGTTATGAATTGCACAGAATGTCATCTCTCTGTCATGCACACCTTTTCCTCTATCCTGTCCCACTATCGTCATTCTTCCTCACTAGTTATCAACCTAAGGTACCCTCCAATCCTTCTGTTGAATCTCTACCATTGCGCAGAAAAATTGTCCAGGTTGGTTATTTCAAGCAGAGCAAGACGGTCAACACAGCTGTGAAATCACTCTGTATTGTTCCTCTGAACTCTAGGGCTATTTCTTTTTCTTGCCCAGTGACTTTAAGTCTACAACATCCACACTGTCTAATCTCCAGAACCAAGAGCTTTCTTGCCAGGTGAGGTCTTAACAACTAGGCTTGTTTCAGATACCTTCCTTTCTCTGTGCTTGTTCAGGGTGACCTACAGTAATAATTCAATGCTTTTCTGCATTGATTTGAATTCTATCATGTGTCCACCTTTACTGGCTTATGGTATAAAAGGGGAATGGAACCAGCACTAGTCAAGTGCTGAGGAGGCCAGAGGACCTGGAGCTAAACAGTTCTGCTCATTGCCTAAGTGGGCTAATCATTCAGGAATTGCCCCCCACCATTACCAGCTGGCACATGAACACATACTGGCACAGCAGTCAGCCACCTTCAGGATCCTGCCTCTTTAGGTCATCCTTGCCAGCAGCTGTGACCCAGGTGTCAGACCTTCCACAAGGAACTTTAGAAAGCCTGTTGCCACAAGCAGTATTTGCTTGTGCTTTACAAACATGGTGTTATCAGCAGTTTGTTTCATGACATCTCACAACACTTTGCAGGAGTTCTGGAACCAAAGGTCTCTTCCAGATCCACTCAGTATGAGATATTTTTAGGTGCATGGCCCACAGAGATGCAGCGATTCATGTTGCCACAAGAGAGTGAGGACAGACATAATTTGTGTGGAAGTTGAGTATACAGTGTGAAGGAACTGAAGAAGGTTTAGTTACTGCCCATGGCTTTTCTGCAAGGGTGAAACAAAAATATGCTTCCTTCTGCACTCAGCAGTCACCAAGATAATGTTTACTTTCTTCAGTATGTGAAGTTGCATTTGTATTCACAAAGTAAAACTCATTATAGCTGTGCAGGGTCTCTGTTTATGACAATATACTATCTTTAATTAAAAAAAAAATCAAGCAAGGTTCAAATAAAAAGATTTCCTTCTTAGGAACCGTGTGGACTCAGAACATTTTGAGCTTAATAATTCATGAAGGCCACCGCAATGGAACAGAAAATGTGGCGAACATGGACAGAATCCCATGGCTGGAATACTGGTCAAAACATATGGATTATGCAGCTCTTCCTTTACCTCGTGTTTTTGCCACCCATCTGCCTTACTACTTAGTTCCAAGAGACCTGAGAAACAAAAGAGGACGTGTAAGTGATGTTATTTTTACAATTTCCTTAAAACTAATCATGCCAATTTGCCTCAGTGAATTGGTCCAAATCCTACCTTTTTCCTCTTTCAGTTCCCCATGTCTCACCTGATAAATATCACCTGCTTTGTATATGTGGGGAGGCAAGGTACATTCTAAAGCCCGTTTCATCTGTTTCCTTTTGCCACATCTAAAGTCTTTCACTGAAAATATGAGTAGGATGGGACCACAGTAGGTCGAGAGGGAATTTGAGAACTGCCTTTTCTTGCTCCTCAGTGCTGTGAGTTTCTGAATAGGACTCTCCATCATGAACGTGCCATAGCTCAGGGCCTGTCTCCCATCAAAAATGCCTCTAGAGGCAAACTGTTAGTGCTGCTGGTACCTTCTTCAGAGGTACAGGTGTAATGGGAAACTGCAATGTGCTCACCATTTTCTTCACAGTACCAGTGAAGTTCAGAAGAGAAAGCTCACATGGAGAAGATTGGAAATCCAAATGATGCCCAACAAAGAATGAGAAAATTGCCCCAAAATCACACAGAGCACGCATGTCAGAAATATGGAAATTGTTGTAACTTCAGACAAATATTGCTTAGGGGATATGTGTGTATATCTTCTCCACTTCTGCTTGAATATGTCACTCAGGATGTTCATATTTTGTATCAAACCATAGAATAACCTTTTCTGTGATTTCAGGTCAGAGCTTTTGACCTAGGCATTTATTGGGTTTTCCTGCAATGCATTTAGGAACCCTTATTTTATATACCTTAGAAGTAATGGTTTTGATTTTGCTAAAGATAATCAGATAAATTTTCAATTGAGCAGGAATCAGAAGTAGTCATTTTACCCTGTCAGAAAGGCAGCCTGAGAGCATGATTCTTCTGTCTCTCCCTGCAAATATTTGTAACCTCATGAGGGCAACATGCCAGGCTCTATTTCCTCTCCCTAATTAGACACTAAGTGTTAAGGGGCAGAAACTTAGTAGAAGCTGGCACATGCTGCCAGTCGAGTGGCAGAAGGCTGCCCACCTCACTGGTGGTGCCTGATCTGTGCCTGAGGCAGCAGTTCTTGTGTGGTCAGGAGTCAGCAGGGGCCAAAATAACAGCTCCTTCTTTTAAGATGCCAGGGCTCCCTCTTACATGTAATTCAAAATCTGCCTTTGGCACCAGCACCACAGGCCAGGATTTGAGGTCACGGAGCACTGATGCTGTCAACACTACCAAAGCTTGGATTTACAAGAAATTTTTCATTTCATTGTGACTGTACACAGAAATGTGAAGCTGAATCAACCTAATGATTTTTCTCGTCCTGACTGCCTTGCGCAAGTGAACAGTATCACTGAAGCCTGTAACACTGATCCCATGAAGAGTTAGCTGCAGGCACTGAACAACTGCAACTACAGAAATACCACCACCTATAAACAAATTGACAGCACTACATTATCCAGAATTTACCTAATGTGATTGTCACCTTCAAACTGTCTTCAGACATTTTTAGTGGGACCTATATGGAAAAGTGCACTGATGGTTGGGGTAATGGAGTCCTTTAATATCTGAGACTAGTCTTACTGTTTTGCAGGTTATTTATGTCACCAGGAACCCTAAGGATGTTATGGTTTCTTACTACCACTTCTCCAAATACATATCCACACTAGAGGAAATACCAGATTTTAACATTTTTATGGAGAGATTTTTAGCTGGCAAAGGTAGGATATCTTTTTTTTACTAAGGAGCCCAAATCCTATTCCATGACCGCAGATTGAATGGAGATTAATTATAACAAAAAATATCAATTAGAGAATCTTCAGCTATGCTGTAACCTGAATCCAAAGCTGCAGTGGGTGTCTGAAATTGACACCATTTTTCTGATGAAAGCTGGTCCAAAGGGAGTAGTATAGTCATGGCTTTGCTGCTCCCCAACAATATGCAAGCTGCTTATTTTATATGAATTGGATGCTGATTCAGAATATAACCATTATGACTGAAAATCTCTTTCTGCACTAGGTTAGTGGAGCTGAAACCATAAGAATAGACACTGTACAGCAAAAACAGAGAAGGTTTTTGCTTCTGCCAGTATTAGTTCAGATTACTAGAAACAAAAGGGGGTTTGCCACATTAGCTCAGAGAATTGTCACAAAGACTGTGAACATGCATATCCCTCAAATTATCAGAAAATATTCTTAAAAAAAAACCTTTCAAAGACCTAAATGACTAATGATTTTACTGTTTTACTGCTAGCTTTTAACAGTATTTCTCTTTGTTTTTTTGAATAATTTCCCTTGCTAAGTACTTGCCAGTTCGTGGGTGGATCATGTTGCAGGCTGGTACAGTCATGCAGAGGATTTCAATATACTTTTCCTTACCTATGAAGAAATGAAAAAGGTGAGGTCAGTTAGTATCACTCTATTCAAGATATTATCTTCCTATATTAAGTGCATTTTCAGAAAGCTCTTTATAATTACACTTCATATTGGAACGTGCTTAATCCATTGTGGATTAGATTCAAAATGAGACTTCTGAGAGGATTAAGTCATTCGTTGCTTCGGTTCAAGGTCTTATAAATTGCTAGACAATTACTAGGTAAAACACTTTCCAGTACAACAGACATTATCTTCACTGCCACCCTAGAAACCCCTTTCTGAAATGGTACAGAACTAGACTTTCACAAGTTATCTTCAACAGGAATGTTGTGCTTCTAAGGACAGTTCCACTAAAGGAAAGAAGTGCTTAAGAGGCAGGCTTTAAAGTACTTGAGGAGCTCTCAAACTGCTGACCAGAAGTTTCCTGCTTGATGGCTGCCCACGCCTTTGGGTGGCTTCTCCTTCCTCCAAGGTGGCTGCCCTTCTCCTTGCGGGCAAGCCCTGGAGCACCCTAGCCACAGCAGCGCAGCCCACGGACGTGCCACTACTCCAGTCCATCAGACTGCAGCCTGGAGTTGCTCAGGTCAAGTCCCTTGCTAGGACAAGACTGGCAAAACCCCCGTGGATTGAGTGCCTTCACAGTGACAGGCGCGATTCCAGGGGTGACACGAGATGCAGACTGGGTTTGCAGCATGGGGAGCAGAACACAGAATTCCTCATCTCCAAGGGCTCACTGCTGCAGTGACCTACAATGTCATTGCTCTCCAGTATTCAACTGATGCAAGTGAGACCATACTTGCATAAAAATAATGGTCAGTTTTGCACACAACTGTATGCATGTCCTTTATTATCCTGTATTCCACTACCGTATGCATTTAGTTCTTTGCATCATCAAGACTCTTCAAAGTAACGTTATTGCAGGATCTCAGAAGTGCTGTGCTGAAGATCTGCAACTTCCTAGGCAAGAAGCTGAGCGAAGAGGAAGTGGACAGTGTTGTGAGACAATCTGAATTTGAGAACATGAGAAAAGATCCCAGGGCAAACTATGAGAACCTGCCAGATGACATCGTAGCGAAAGGCAAGGGTAGTTTTCTACGAAAAGGTAAAGTGGAAGGAGTCTGATGCAACAGTTATTTGATCCCACACTTCTTGGTGTGAGATGAGCCTAGGATTTCTGGTCTCAGCTGGAATGCGCCATTTTCAGAGGGAGAGTTCAGGTTAGTGGCAAATTAACTTTATAAAAGCAGAAGTTTTATTGCTGTGGCATTAGCCATTTTACCTATTTTCCTAAGGATAATGAAAAGGTAATTTTTACTGATTGTAATGTCAGTTGTAACAGGCCCATCAGATATAGGAAAGGATTTAAGGGTTGTACCAAGCCAGGGGTAAGATAATACTGGAGGTTTTTTTACTGTTTCTTACTTTTCAAGGCAAGAGTCACCTTACTTGTGTGAGCATAGACTGTCTTGACCAACTACCCTCCAAGTCCATACATGGCATCCCTGGGTTGCTGGGTATTGCTAAAATGTCCTAATGCTGAGTGTAGGAGGAGACTTCCAGGGATTAAAGAGAGTGGTGCACCGAGAGAAAAATGAGAGGTGTTGCTTTTAATAATTTCCTCTTTGTTCTCAATGGAATCAGTAAAACACCATAACAAGTGAGTTGAATAACTTTTATGAGGAGTCAGGATTATAGGTCTACACTGTTTTATTTACAGCACCTAGATTTGGAAGCATGTCCTCAAAGGCGCGCATGGAGACTCAGTTGGCAGGCCAGCAACAGGGAGATGCCAAGGAAGCCAGGTGCTTCCCAAGACTAGCACTGTTTGCAGCAGGCTTCAGAGAGGTGCATGTTCTGCTTCTCACCTCCCTTTGCTGCCTCTTCCCTCAGGCACTGTTGGAGACTGGAAAAACATCATGACAGTGGCACAGAATGAAAGGTTTGACAAAGTTCTCAAAGAGAAAATGAAGACCCTGCCCATTAAATTCATCTGGGATATTAATGATGAAAAGTAAGCTGGTTTTGAGTTTCAGCATCCTCTGGTGTTTATACTGGATGGACACATATGAAGTTCCAGAAGAAGAAAATACATCAGTTTTCAGCTATGTTATAGAAACAATAACAACACATGAACACATGTGGCCTGAGGAAGCTATTCAATTCCACTAGTTTCCTCTTTGTAATTTTACAAGGTATTTTAATTAAATTTCTGAGTAAACTGACTTCCTTTCTTCATGTTTGCTTTTTGTGTCATTGGCTTTAATAATACCAGAGTTATAGACAACCAAGTGAGCACAGATCAGTGCTGCTAAAAACTTTCTGAAAAATGTTTCTCTTCTGCATTTTGTGAGGCTTATTTTGTAGAAACTTCAATGTCCAAACTGGAAATAAGATTGGCCAGCTTATGTATGGTTATGCTTTGATATGTTTGAGTTCCTATGTCCTTGGTAAACACCAATACTCAGGTGTGTGCTATTAAAGTGACTTTTATGTTGCCTTATCTGGTGTTGCCTATTGGCTGAAGCACTTCATTGCATGGTCTGTTATGGTTCTCGAGGTCATGTCTCACAATTTGCTACTTGAAATAATGAGACAAAACACTAGCCATAGTCATAGCAGTTTTTAAGTGAGTGTCTACTCTGTCACACCTGGTGATCTGCTGGAGCTACTTATGTAAAAAACTACTAGCTGTCTATGACTACGTCCTTCCTCATACATTCATTGACTCATTATCATGGTTTAACCTGTCCATGATTCAACTCCATGCAGCAGCTTGCCCATAGGCTTCCCCTGAGAAGCTAAGTACAGAGACTTATCTCAAGATTTTTTTTTTCTATGAACTCAAAAAATGTGCAAATTCAACAACTCCACTCCTGACATGCATCTGGTCTAAAATATATTCACCTTTGTAGACAGTTATGCCTTTTTTGTTGTCTACATGACGAACTATAGTGACTGCTTTTGGCTGCTACTGAATCAATGTCTTAACAACCAGCCACAGCAGGATACAATTTCTAATTTCAAAACCATTCCAAATCATCATTTTGATTTGACAAAGAGCACCTAACCTTGGCTTTCCCATAAATTGTTTCAAAAATGTAAAATATCCTTCCAGTTCATATCATTTTTGTTCATTTGTTTGTTTCTTTCACTGGTCCCAAGGGACCAACTCCTTCTCTTTTTCAATCCACGTATTTTAGCCTTCTAATACATTTTACCTGCTTTTTCCCAAGCAGAATTACTTCATGCACTGCATAGTTAGCTCTTTCTATTAGGTAAAGATGACCTCATATAATTAGCCTACAAGAAGAATGTTTTCATGTCCTTCAACAATACAGGCAGATCATCTTTCCTTCTGGAACTTTGTATCCCTGATACCAAGAAAATAAATGATAAAAAAACCCTTACATGACTTATGTAACAACTGCATCCCCTGACCTTTGAGTTTGAACTTCCCACAATGATGACCTTTTCCACCTGTACGTATTTACCTTGGCCAGAGAAAAGGTAAAACTAGTTCAAAGTCAGAAGCCTAACACAGGCCTTTTGCCGAGTATGCCGTAAGTAACAAACAGAATTCCTGATTACAAGTAGGACCTTGATCTCTACTCTTCTTCCAGTGACAGGAAGTCCCAGCATAGTAATAAAAGCCACATAAACCTCATGCTACACTGTATGCCACAGCCCAACGGCATCAGCTCACTCTGTTGTTGGTTGCAGATTTCATGAACATGCAGTACAGAAAGTAAAACTGAGTTAATGGCATTAAATGCAGTTATGTCAAATAATTGAACCTGAAAAGCTTCTCCCCTCTCCCTCCTACTCTGAGCCAAGTAGCAAGGCTCTGAGGGGCCAATTAAAAAAAAAAACCACCACGCACATATATCAAGCCCTGTCAGATTCTGCAACATGAGAGAGAGCACTCACGTGACAGTCACTTATTTTCTCAGGATCTAGGGTATCAGCATCTTGGATCCAGGCAGTCTGCTGTCTGGTCCAAAAAGCTCTGAATTTATTTCAGCAACCACACAGTTTAAAAACTGGAGACAGCCTGATGGTTAGAAGTCTCTTAGGAGAAAGAGTGAAGTTTATTCTTCCCACAGGAAGTATACTTCAAGCTCCCCATTTTCAGCCAAAATAGGAAGGCAGGCAAGACAGAAGGCAAAGAGAGAGACCTATAAACCTATTGGTTTTGTTTGCCATAACCAGATCATAATGCAATCATAATTTGGATGCAAAATCCTAGATGCCTGCCCAAGATTGAGATTCTGTAGGAGTACAATGTGGTGGGCACCATCCTCTGAATTTTAATAGAGCTCAGGTACCAACTATTCAAAAAGTTCAGCACGATCAGAACTAAATTAGCTCTGGTCATAGTGCAGTATTGCAACTCATAATAATCTCTCTACGTGCATTACAGTGTATGCTTTGGACTTAGAGCTAAAAGCAAGATAAAGGCAAGTTTGTCAGCACAATGATTTTGCATTACTAAAATTCCATCAAAGTTTATCGATGGAATTTTATTAGATTAATATGAATTAGACTTCAATCTAATCCAAAATGCGTAAGTAAACTTTAAATATCTCACCTAAACTTCTTGCACCAAAAAAACCTTACCTCAGTCCATTTCAGCAAACTAAAACACACAAACATAGCCAAGCTTACTCTTAGTCAAATTCCCTTTTATTTCACTGATGTTAATTGCTAACAAAGCTAAACAAATGTGAAGTTCAGATTGCATCACTGAAACTTGTTCCAAAGACGTGGAGGAATGGAATTTACACAATTTTTAATCACTTCAACCCTTATTATTTCCTCTGCTTTGAAATATAAGTGTAACAGTGAAAACGCATTTTAACTTTTTTGACATCATTGTAACATTTTTAAGCTGTACATACTCTGCATGAAAACCAATAAATATGTTAGTGTGAAAACAGACTAGAAAATCTCATTGATCTAGAAATACCATTACAAGAAACTTTTTTCATACAGACGATTCTTACTAGTCACCCACTTGGAAAAACTTCTCAGATTACTACATTTTGAACAGAATACACAGCATTCTTGCATTCAGTCCAGACTCGGAGAACTAATTCACTCCTTTTATGAAAAAATGCAGGTTTTAAACATACATAGCTGAAAATGGAAAGCTGCCTTAGGAGTTAAATGTTTTTTATGCAGCTGAACTGAGACATACCAGAATTTTAAAGCATCCTAGCAATTACACAGGAAGCTGGATGTAGTCACTATGAAGCTTTTAATCCAACCATATCTTTGGAAAAGTCAGGTTTAATATCACACTAGCTCACAATTTTTTAATGTATTTGGTAACTCTGCTGGAACACAGATCCTGCTTATTGCTTTGAAATATACATTATCACTGAAACCTAGATGCTTGTCTAGAGTTCTTAGTAGCCAAAATTAAAAAGATCAAATAGAGGGCAGTAGGAACAAAGGCACATGGTTAATTTATAAAAGTATTTACAGGGTACTTGAACATTTATTTCTATCTACTAGAAACTCATTCATCCTGAATACAAAAAGAAAAGACTACTGAAACATGATAGAGGAGATCATCCTAAACAGATGTTCTCAAGTGATATGAGCAGAGAATCCTATACACCATTAAATTATTTCAGGAATGATATTTCTCATTTTGAATACAGAATTTCCAAATATTAAATTTCATAAATTTATTATTCCTCTAAGCACTATGACACTTCAGTGCAATCCTCTTCAAAGGTTGAAGCTGGCACAGTTAAAGCAGTCTACTAACAGTACTTTAAAATTCAGCACACAGTGTTTAATCATTGAGGTGCCTGGTGGTTCTTTATTTGGAGAGCTGTCTTTTGAAACCTTCATCCATACCATCATCCTTCTAGCTGATGCAGTCTCAAACACAGCATATTTAAACACCACAGTTCTTGCAATGGTTTGGGTTGGGTTTTTTTGGAGGTGGGAAGGGAGAAAGAGTCTAACATCAAGCTGTTAGCTCCATAACCAACTCTGCGGGATGGTTAACATCCATGAGCTGATGGGTATCCTTACTGTACACTGTACCTAATCTTTATAGCCTGCCAACAAAGTGCTTCTAAAACAACACCCATTACATTCAAACCTATAGGCACCCTATAAATCCTGGTACTGTAATCTGCTCTCCACTGATAGTGTTTCAGAATAGCCTGGTGCCAAAAGCAAACTAATTTTCCTAGGGTGGTTTCTTTCCCCCCCCCATGAAGTTCATTGATGCACAAGTTCAAAAAGAAAAAAAAAAAACCCACCTCTCTGAACAAATCAACCAAACATTTTAAGAGGACTTCATCACATTCTACTTTTTTTCCTACAGACTTGAACTAGTCATTTTGAAACTATTATCCTCAACTATAGCAAAAGATTTTACTCTAGTAGTATGGAAATGGTTTCCATTAAACATTAATAAGGCTAAGCCTTACTAAAAGGTGACTAGTGCTGCCTGTGTACAGCTGATAGGTTGGGGCACCAGAACTGACTTGAAGTGTTACAAAATTCCACATAAGAAAAAAAAAAAAAACAACAAACCCTGCATAGCATGTGATCCCTTTTATTCACCAAAGCTGCCCATGTATATCCCAGGTGGAAGACAGCAGAACAGCTGCTCAGCCTTCAAATGCAGGTGTGTTTAGAGCTTGCTATAGCATCTTTCCATCTTGCATGTTGTCACATCTCTTCAAAGGATAATTACAGAAGTGGGATGAAAAAATTAGAGAAAAATAGAACAGCATTTTCAGACAGATCAATAATCTTCAAAATTTTCATTTGAAATATTAATGTAAATTTATTTATGATGAAAGTCATCAGAAGACCATTCTCCTAGATTTAAAATATTTTGGTTTTTCTTCTTTGGAAAAAAAAGAAAAAAACCCCAACAAATACACATTAGTAAAACCACAGATGCTGTGACTTCCCTGCCTGTCCCTCTCTCCTTACATATGTCCATACTGATGACAGAGCCAGTTGAAAAAAGTCTAATCACTGTCTAAATTAACAGGGTTGTAGTCAGGGTCATCTTCTTCATCATCCAACTCTAAATCATCCATTTCTTGGAATAAAGATTCATCAACCTCCACACTGTTTCCAGCTGCAAAGAACAGAAAAATAATTTATTTTCATGTAAGTAGGAAAAAAGTACCTGCACAATAAAAAATACAACACTTTTTCATATTCATGCTTCAATGTAGATAGCTGTTAACTCACTTGGCTTTTTATTTATAAAATGATATGGAAAAGGAAATGCCACATTTTATCTTTTTACAACTAAAGTGAAGCTTTTTTTCCTCATGCCAAAACCCAGTCAAGAGAAACATTACACAGGACCTCAGAATCCATTGGGAGAATGAATTTAACCTTACAGTGCCCAAAAGCAGAGATTCTCTCTCCCAGGCACTGTCAAAGTAGGAGCTCAGGACTTCACAGCTGGAACAGTTACAACCATCATAGCCACAGAAACACATAAGGCTTATAAAAGAAGCCTTATACACCATTTATATGCCTACATACATACATTTGCTTTAAGATTTAAATTCTTAAAGCAAGACGAAGCTTTGCATGCTTTTTCACATTTTCTTCTGAAAGAGATGATGCTGACCAAAGGATAAAACTTGAGGACTACTGCTATTTTACTTGTGTGCATCAACAGCGGCATCTTCTGGGCACTGAGTAAGGTTCTACGCTTTCACTGGATTTGAAAGAGTCTTTACTACCATTTCCATCTAAGAGATAACGCCATTATCCTGCTTAAGTTGTGAAAACTAGTATTACCTATTATACAGTACTGTAATATTAAATTGCAGTTAGTAACCTGTTGCATTTATGATAGAATGCAAACAGCAAGAAGAACAGGGGTTTTTAATCACTGACAGCAATAGGATTAAAAGTTAATACATGAATCCCAAGTCATTTTAGCAGAGCCCAAATACATAGGTCTGTTCCTCCCTTGAGACAGCCAAACATTCCATCAAAAGCCCATCTTAATTTCAGGCATTTTAGAGGAAAAAAAGGTTAAATTATGCCCTCTAACTAAATGAAACTCAACTCTCCCATTACTGCCATTTCAAGTTTATACTCACTGATGTTCAAAAACAACTTTTTTTTTTAAATTGTTACTTGCAGAGAAAATTCTTGGCTCCCTCCTGCATGTGTGTTTTGCAATACCAGTAGATAATGCAGCTACATTAAAGAATTGTCTTAACTCAAAAATCAGTCTTTTAAACTATAATACTAAAAGGCAGTACAGAAAATTAAATAGATATGTGACTGAGTATATTTATTTGATTTATCTCCAACAGATTTTCCACATTTAACTTCGTTTGGCACAGACTTACAAAATTTTCAGCTTGTACCAGGTCAGGCATTTTCGGTAAGATACTAGACAAAACTGCACAAAACCATGAAGAAGAACTGGGTCGCACAGAGGTAAACAGCATTTAATTTGACCTGCAAGATGACTATTGGTGTTGATGTTCAAAGAGAAAGAGACAGAACTGTGCTTAAATTGCAGGTAAGAAGGCTGGCTATTATTAAAAAAAGAAAAAGCAGGGTTTGGTTATGGTTTTTTTTGTTTTATTTTTGTTTTGCTTGTTTTTGGTTTTGCTTTGAGTCCAAACACTTGAATAGAAGCAACAAATAAAATCAACTCAAGCTCAAAGCTGCAAATAAATACGCTTCAGCATCTTGAAAATATTTTGTTTTTTTGTTTTTCAAAGAAGTTAAAATCACTTCTGTTCAATCTGCAAAACAGTACTTCTTAAAAAATTCTTCTAATGTGATACTGAGGCAAGGTGTTAAATCAGAAATATGATACAGAATTTGCTTAGGAATTTTGACCCATTTTAAACCACTGTCTTTCAGTTGAGGAAACTAACAGAAGTTTACCTTCCTCCAAGAACTGGATGTCAGAGGTGTCAAGGTTGTGATCCATTTCAAACAGCTGTTTACCTAGAAATAAAATTTTTAAATAATATATTAAGCAAGTGGAATTCTGAATTAGCTATGAGCCTAAGGCAACAATAGTTAGCACATGTATTTTAGGCTTTTCGAACTAACCAATTTGAGCTTTTTTTTTTTTTTTTTAAGCTGCTCATTTTTCTAAAGTTCCCCATTCTAACTTTTTGACTGTTCATCCAGGATTCTTCCACACCAACAGGCTTCTTCCTGTTACAAGTGAAATGGGTCACTGTTTCTTAGAGTCACTTTAATGTGACTACAGCTTTAATAATGGGGGGTGGGAAAATTTACACCATACTGTCCCACAGCCTTTGCTCAGTCCTTATTGCTTTACTCCTTATCTTGCATTCCACAAGAAATCCTCTGTGGGAACCAGAAAGAAAATTAGCTGCCTCCTCCATCTTTTCCACATATCCTCACCATTTGAAAAGCAACTTGGATTTACACACAAATCAGCATCTCCTACACACACACAAGGCAAAGTAAAGCCTCTCTAACAGAGAGGTAGGGGAAGAAAAGCTTGTGCCTCTCTGCACAAAAACTACCCATCTTCCATCTATATTTGCACTGCTTACGCAAGCTTCTGCCAACAGGACTGGTTGGTGTTCATGGTAAAACATTTAAGACACCTTTTACTCCTACTGGGGTTTCACTCATGACACCTGAGAATAAGCCTGGTTTTAGTTTTGTAAATAAACTTCTATAAACTAGACTTGTATAAAGGAAAATAGAGACAGCATGCTAACAATAATTTTAAGAACAGGAAAACTAGCAGAAGCCTGATTTCTACTATGTCATCTTTGCAGATTCCTAAATGCATTCCCTTCAGAGGGGAATCAAGCATGTCCCCTGCCCTGTACAGCTTTTCACAAAACTTACTACCATTAAAATTTCCATCTCTCTGTCAAATTTCATCAAAACTAGCCAAAAGTTTCAAAAGCCTTCAGAAGGGAGGAGAAACAGTAACAGTGATATAGTGCAATCACACTGGTCACATTTTCTCAGGCAATCTGGTTAAAAAGTAGATCAAACATCACAGGAGAACCAGCCCAAAGCTAAGCCATGGAGAGTGTGGAAGAGGATGCCCACGATTTAATTCTTACCTCCAGGTTGTCATAAGAATAGTAATTTCCTACACTTTTTGACCACTGGATTCAGAGTTTGCTTTCTGCTAGACAAACTATGATCTGCAAAACACGGAGACTGAAACCACTGCTATAACAAGCTCTCCCTTGAAATATCAAAGCCATTCTCACTAGTCATTGTAAGCTTGTTATATGCAGCAGCCAGCCTCTGTATTGCTTCAGTCCAGCAACAGCATCCCAGACTCCTACATTCACTTGAATAATCTGAAGTCACTGTACAATCCAGTGCAATAAAGGCCAAATCAATAAACTGTCTGATGTAGATTCTTTCTATTGCTTAAAAAAACACAACTACATCTGCCAGAACAACACTTGTCAGTAGCAGCCCCAAGTGGTATACTGTCTGGCACAAAACTGAAGAAGCTTA
The DNA here is from genome assembly GCA_026212715.1 of Elanus axillaris. Lineage (NCBI taxonomy): Eukaryota > Metazoa > Chordata > Aves > Accipitriformes > Accipitridae > Elanus > Elanus axillaris. The sequence continues at coordinate 22,245,531 of JANZLQ010000013.1, forward strand.
AAAACACAGTTTGGGAACCTTAATGACTTCAGCAGAAATCCTGAATCTATTAGCTTTGCATTTAGCCCCAAATCAGCATTCCAAGACTTTATGCGACATGGAGGACAATCAAATACTGCATTAAGAGTTTATTTACTATGATCATCATTCAGTGTTAAAATTACTTTTAGGCTTGTAGTTATAGTCCGGTATCATTGCAAAAACTTCAGGACCAGTTTTAAATCATACCACTTAATTTGTTTTTGCCCGCTTGTTCTTCTTCTTTCATTTTTTTCCTTTTTATTTCTAGGAGTTCTGCATCAAACTTCGCTTTCCAATTTAGGAAATTCTCAATGGTAACAGGAGTGCCGTGAAAACGTTGCTGAAAGAACAGAAAACAAGGCTGCAAACACAACTTGCAAAGATGAGTGAAGATGCCCATTCTCTTAATTATTTAAATTACCACATTCCAGAAGCACTGCTTGCTGTGAAGTATTCTGAGAAATTAATCCTAACCCTGAGAATATGTGAAGAACACATTCTTAAATGTTTTTTGTCATGGGACTCTCCCTTCAGAGAGCTGTACTGAGGTGGAAATTCTTATGGAAAACCCCTGCCTACTACTTTAAGACCTAAGATGCAATAGTTAGCAACACACTCCTAATACAGGTTATCCGTAAGTAGGCAGCACTTCCTATCAACTCTTAAGTGCAAGCTACACTGAAATATTTTCCATTAAAATACATTAACCCTTCTACCTTGTTCAGACAGAAAAAAGGATTCTTTTCTTCCAGCTATTTTTCTGCCATTTTCAGAAATACTGAACCTTTTGAGTCCTATCACCCTCTAGCTACTTCTGAGGAAGAAAGTGAAGACTCAGTAGTTGGACTTACCACAGCACATTCCATGAATGGAAAAACTATTCCACAGTGGCTGGCAGAAAGGACACGTGCAGGGAGGACAAACCAGTCTTGAAGACTGGTCCTGCTGCTTCCACACTACTCACTCAGTCTACCAAGGAAGAGAGACTTCTTCAGACCATGCAGTCTGTGTGCAGCATTCCATATTCTAGCCTTTTTTACTGCCTATCCCCTCTTGCTTCTTCAAGCAAAAAACTGGCTACAGCAACTTGATTCCATTTGGGAAAAATCCCTGCCCCTGCCTTAGGAAGTAATGCTAGAAGGGACTGTGAACATGCAATACTTATCTGAAAAGACTACTTTAGAAAATGGAGGGGGGTGGGTGGAAATCACTTAAGTGCACTAAAGAATCTCCTAGTTCTTAAGTTTTAATTACATCAACTTTGTGATAGATGTTCCTCTCCTACTGCAAATGAGAACTGTTCCTGCATCAAACCCACGTGTTTAAAAAAAAGCAGGAAATTTTTATTTGAAAACATTATTTTACATACTTTCTCTTCTTCTTCTGCTTCTCTTTCTTTCTGTTTCTTTTCCTCTTCTCTTCGTGTTTTTATTTGATCCACTATTTCATTTAATTTCTCCTGCACTGCTGAGACTAGAGTGAAGATCATGACCATTCCTAAATTTTCTTCTGCCTACAAGACAAAGAAGGCAACTTCAAATAGCAGAACCTCAAACTGTCAGCATCTGAATGCATAAATATGTTTAGAAAGCAGTGTGCTGTGCAAATGCAGACAACACAGCTGAGGCACTCTGCACCAGTCTCAAAAGCTCACTGTAAAATTCAAGTCAATTGGCCAGTTAATCCTGCTAAGTTACCCTCAGTGTGTACACACCTGTGGTTATCAACATATTCTAGACATCTGGAAGGCTTTTTCATCAATAAAACAAAACCTGTAGTAGGAAGACAACTCCAAGGTTTGAATATCATAAGAGACAAGTCACTCCGAACCTCTCCTCTCCTGAAATGGCTTATTCCTTAATCCCATTACATGCCCCTTTGAAGTGGGACAGTTTCCCAGGAAAAACAAAACACATCAGTCAATGGAAGGAAGGTTATACGAAGTAAACTGAAAAGAAAGAATGCCTAGTGAACATATTATGGCAATTTTAAGGCAGTGAGGAATTGTCGACAATTCCTGAAACCAAAGAATTGTTTCCTTCTCATTCTTTCACAATGAACTGTCACCAATCCCAAATGTTGATGAGGTCCTACCCCCTCCCCCAGTAGTTATGTTATTAAAAAGAATCAAGAATCAATGTACCATTTTTTTAATCTTTCCAAATAAAATTAAAGTGGCTTATTTCTACAAATGCTATATATACAGTTAAACTAATTCACCTTATGCTAGAACTGCAAAAGAGGGGAAGTCCTAGAGCACTTCCATTTCATTATCATACCTGTGCACACTGAATTGATGCTATATTTTACCTCATTAATATAATTTACCTCAATAATGTCATTTACCAAACCCAAACCTCAAAGTCAGTCCCTATGGTATGGAAAAGGTTTCAAATCAGTAGTACATACCTCTCTTCAGATAAAAATTCTGGCTAAAGTGTGAAGTGATATCAAGCTGAATTCAGATATTCTATTTTGCTTACCTGTTGTTCTAGTAGTTTTATTACGTCCGTGACATCGTTATCATCAAGATTCTCCTGTGAGACAATTTCATAAAGTGGAGTTTCATCAGGATATTTTTCTCTGTAGGTAAATTTAAGGGTTGTTTGGACAGCTACAAGATAAAAACCACATATTCTTTATGGTGATAATGCTATATAACTTTAATTGTATATTTTTCTATTGCATCAGCAGCCTAAATATTTTAAAATATAGAGTATTCTTGTCTTAAAGGAATAGTCATCTTACACAGATGTTAAAACTGTATGAACAGATTTAACTATAATGCAACAGAAATTAAGATGATGAAGTCTACCCTCACATAAACTATTACAGGCTACTAATGTCTGAAGAGTCTTTAGAAAGACTGGAAAACCTTCTGTGGTACAGTGGGTACCAGAGCAGTGATCTTTTTTCCCCTCATATTCCACTTAAAGCTGGAGAGAATGAGAAAGAGTCCTAACAACAGATCTAGAGGGAATCTCAGCATATTAATGCTTTAAATTTTGTGTGCCTGGCTGGAGTATCAACCTCTGTGTTGGGTACCAGAGCTCCACACAAATCATATGACAAGCACACAATGTCCTGTAGAAGTCATTAAACAGAGAACTGCCTAAGGAGAATGCATTCAACCTGAAGCCACCCAGAGGTAGGATAACATGGAAACAACACAAAAGAGAATCAAGTTCCTTTCATGCATCCTGCCAGAATACCAGGGAGAAGACTTCCTTCAGTTCCAGACTCACAGTTCTGGCAGCCCAGCACTCTCTTCAACACAGACACCTGCTCTGAGCAAGACTCACTCCTTTAAAACTGAAGGAGACTGCACTGATTACAGTAACCCAGAACAGCAGCTCTCAGACTTCCTTGGAGCAAGGATTGCTTACAACAAATCCATGCAACCATGGATTCCCAACAAATACACAGGGACTTGGGACCCACAGCTCGTTGCTCTGGAACTGTTCCTTAAGGGCTGCACATTCACAACACGCAGACTCACCTCTCCCATTCACAACACGCAGACTCACCTCTCCCGTGTATACATAGAGTTGCTAGGAAAAAAAAATAATCACCTCACAACATGGCTGTGAGCTGCTATGGGGATGATGACAACCCATGCTTTTTGAGGCTATACTACAAAGCATTTAAGATTCAGTATGTCAGAAGGTAGTCCTAGTGAGACAGTGCAACATTTCTGTACATTAAACACAGATCACCAGAATCCTTGAACTACATTTTCTGAGGAATGCTTGCTGGATCAGGACCCTAAGAGGACTTAAGTGGAGATAATACCTAGCTATTGGCAATAGAATTAGGCTTACAGAGAAACTCCTCCTATTTATGTTTAAGATATGATCAACTTACTTTCATCATTTTCTCCTGCTTCAGATGTCACAGTGATTGTGAAAGTCGTTGGCTTTTCTGACAATACTGTTCAAAAAAACAACAACAAAGGGACAGAGAGATTCCTTAAATCAGACAACTACTTCTTCACATGATTAAAACTTAACTTCTCAAGGACTAATGAAGCAAGGAAGCTCTTGATACAGTGTTAAGGGCCTTTTTACCCTATGAATAAATACTTTTCAATTAAAGGCTATTTTCCATATGATGTGATGTTTGGAGTGCTTTTTGAATGAGAGCATATAACATCAACAATACAAAAAAGTTTCTCTTCTGTAAAGTTTTCCCTCTGAAAGTTTTACTTTTCCAAAAAGCGCAAGTCTACCTACCATCAAATGGCTTATGTTAGCACACTAAATGTGTGTAGAAAGCTCCCGAACCTAATTTGCCTTATTGCACTAGAGTGCACTCTTGACCCTGGACTATTTTTACAGCATGTTCACACCGATTTCTGTATTTAGGACAGCTTAATGTAACAAATGCTTCTCAAACAAAAAAGGAGTACATAGCGCTTGCCTTCAAGAATGTGCTACCCAAGTAATGTACAAGAATGAATATGCATGAATGAGGCAGCAAGAAGACAGACAAGTAGCTCTATAGGGTCACACAAAAGGCAAGCCCTGTGATCTAAAATTTCACAGTCTAGCAACCTCATTGCACAACTGTGGGTTGCAGACCATATCCTAAAATAAGGACTGCTCTGTATCACTGTTATAACCTACACCCAATCTAGCATATATGCTCTCACAGTATTAAGTGAAGTTTGCCTAACTGCTAATGCACTATAACTACTACTACCATCTTTCTTCCTCCCTGTTCTTTTGGACAAAAAGAGTATTACATGAATGAACAATAACTCGGAGTAAGCATCAAAGTAATATACTTTGATATAGCCTCTACTATCGGTATCATATTACTTTAATTTAATTTTTATTATCTGTACGAGTGATTCAGCGTGCCCAGCTACCAGAGATCAATTCATTTATCTTTAACATAAAAGTGAAGAACCTAAAAGATTTTCAGATTAAAGCAATGGCCAAATGTCAGTGTGATGAAGTTACTGCTGAGTAAGATACCCTAAGACTTCGGGCAGAGTAGATACTGTGCAGGAAGGAAATAGAAAATGCACAGGTTTTTTCACCATTAAGATCCTTTGGACACTGAGCACCATAAATCACGCTGGATTAGCTAGCATGGCAGGTACTCTTAACTGTATGGTGGTAACTAGGAAGTCCTGAAAGCCTGACGAACCAATGTATCCCTCACACTGAAGTTTTAGCCATACAACAGACTATCCCTGAAAATTAAAGGTTGCTTTTGCTCCACCAGAAGCGGTGCTGCAATGGAATAAGGCAGATACTGGCAACGCACTTACAGAGGGAACAGCGTCTTCCAGTACCCCCAAACAGCCAGTGCTGCGAACAGCCGTTACCAGAAAGGAAATAAACCGGTGGATGCACAGGCCAGTTGCCCAGCGCCCGCCCCGGGCCGCACGTCCGGGCAGGTTTCTCCACAGAGCACCCTCCCACCGGCCACGGCTCGGACACGGGAACCGTATCTATCACGCGCTTTGGTTTCTCCTCCCTAAGGAAGTAAAAGGCGAAAACCCCACCCGACGTCCGCAGCTAAACGCAAGGCGACAGCGGAGGGAGCCGGGGCAGGCCCGGCGGAGGGGGCGGCCGTGGCCCGGCGGGGCCTCCCGCTCCTCCCTCAGACCGGCCGGCCGCGGCCCTGCGGCGGAGCTTGGCGCGGGCCTCGCCGCCACCTCACCCGTGAACGAGTCCGGGTAGATGGACTCCAGGGCCTCCAGCTCGTTGCGCTGCTCCTCGCTGTAGTCGGTCATCGTCGTCCGCAGCCGCCCACGGCCATGGGCCGCCCGCACCGCGAAGCGACCCCCGCCCCACGCCGCTCGCTGCCGGCCCGCGCATGCGCGCTCTCCTCCGACATCGGCTAGGCATGCCTAGCGCCGTCCCCGGGCGCGCGCGCCCTCGATCGGCGGTGGATGCCTTTGGGCTGAAGGAGGGGGCGCGCGCGCGCCTACAGTCGAAAGGCGCTAGTGAGGGAACGGCTAATTAAGCCTTAGCGATTTTGGACTGCCTTCGCAAAGAGTGATCGAGTGCGGCGCCCTCTGGCCGGTTAATTCTAGAACTGGTTCAGCTCAGCGCAGAAGGGACTCGACGTGTTACCCGTCTGTAAAAATCCAAAAATCCTGTCTTCGTCATGGGCGCCACACCTGCTCTGGCTTCCCCAGCCCTGCGGGGAGTAGCGGTGTTTTGAGTAGCTGAGGTAGCCGGGCTCTGTTCCCTGGGCTTGGGAGGGTGTGCGGGCGCCCGGCCGAAGATGCGCTTCGGAGTTACCACAGAAAGTGCGTTGCTGTTAGGCAGGTATTCCCTGTCAGTCATTCTTGCCTTGAAAATATACAGGGCTCAGCAAAAGGATGTAAAACTGTTGCTCTAGGAATAGCATGAGGGTGCCGTGGAGGCAGCCGAGTGCCTTTTCAGCCTGAAATTGGGAGTTCATTTGATGCAGCTGGAAAAATCCATTGGTGGTACAGCTTGGAGTTAAAAAGCCCCTGCAGGCTTTCCAGGAACTGTTCACGGTTTTTTCAGAAGTCATGCTGCATAAGCAGCATCATCTTGTAAATACAGAACAGGAGTTATCGAGGCTAGCAGTACTGGGAGCTCCCGTACTTGGGGGCTACCTGCAAGGATGAATTTAAAACTGTTGAGGGTTAAACAACAGCAGACCCTGATGGTTATTTGGTACACAGGGTAGTTTTAAGGTGTGTCAGTTTCCTGGGCGTGTGGCCAGCACTTTTCCCACGGGTGCATTTTACAAGCCCAGAGTTGCCAGAAAACTTTAACCATGGACATAAAGAGAATAATTTTCACTTAAAGTGAGCAAACTGCAGTTCTAAATTGATTTTGGGTAAGATGACTCAGGTTTTAGCAGGCACAGTTAGACTGTTCAGTACAAACTCACTGATTTTTCTGTAATCATGAATTCTTTTGAAAGCTGTGCCTTCACTACCAATCCATGACATGTTTCAGGGAGCAGAGGAGTGAAGGGAAATGTACCGAATCATTTATAGTACTACAGCTGTATTTAGTACTATGGATTAATATATGCTAACAGGGTGATGATAGTCTGTTTGTGTATTGGCAGGCTGACTTCACAATGGCAGATACAGCTAGTACTTGTGCTCAGTATTTTAAATTATAAACTATAAAAAAGATACAGGGTAAATAGTACTTCCAAGAAAAGGGAAAACATGAGGTTTAATTTAAAAATCAGTTTAGCAAGAAGTTAAAAGAATTTGACAGCTTGGTCTTTCTCTTAGCTGCAAATATTGTGTCATTTTGTAATGGTACTGTAAAACAAGGGAAGAACTGGAAAGAACCCACATAGAATAAAGACAGCAGTTAGTTGTTTGTCATTTGGATCCAGACATCAGCATAGAATTCTTTTTGCCAAAACTTTCAGATATACAAATCAGTTGCATGTATTCCAGATTACACAATAGTGTTCCATCTCGCTTAAATAAAAAACTCACAAAGATTTTAAAAGTTAAATTAGATACTGCATTTACTAACAGAGGTACTTTGCTTCCTAAGGAGTTCATATAAGTAGTGCAGTTATATTAACTTGCACTGGGTTTACACAGCAAGGTTTTGGTAGCAGGGGGGGCTATAGGGGTGGCTTGTGTGAGAAGCTGCTAGAAGCTTTCTCTGTGTCTGAGTCAATACCAGCTGGCTCTAAGATGGACCTGCCGCTGGCCCAGGATGAGCCCATCAGCAACAGTGGTAGTGCCTCTGGGATAACAGATTTCAGAAGGGGGAAAAATCCCCAGCAACTGCAGCCAGAGAGAAGAGTGAGAATATGTAAGAAACAACTCTGCAGACACCAAGGTCAGTGAAGAAGAAGGGGGAGGAGGTGCTTCAGGCGCCGGAGCAGAGATTCCCCTGCAGCCCGTGGTGATGAAGACCATGGTGAGGCAGGCTGTGCCCCTGCAGCCCAGGGCAGTCCACGGGGGAGCAGATCTCCACCTGCAGCCCGTGGAGGACCCCACGCCGTAGCAGGGGGATGCCCAAAGGAGGCTGTGACCCCGTGGGAAGCCTGTGCTGGAGCTGGCTCCTGGCAGGACCTGTGGCCCTGTGGAGAGAGGAACCCACGCTGGAGCAAGTTTTCTGGCAGGACTTGTGAACCTGTGGGGGACCCGTGCTGGAGCAGTCTATGCCTGAAGGACTGCAGCCTGTGGGAAGGGACCACACTGGAGCAGGTCATGAATCACTGCGGCCTGTGGGAAGGACCCATGTTGGAAAAGTTTGTGGAGGACTGTCTCCTGTGGGAGGGACCCCATGCTGGAGCAGGGGAAGAGTGTGAGGAGTCCTCCCCTGAGGAGGAAGGAGAAGCAGAGACAACATGTGATGAATTGACCCCAACCCCCATTCCCCAATGTCACTGCACTGCTGGAGGGGAAGACGTAGAGAATTTGGGAGGGGAACTGAACATGGGAAAAAGGGATGGGTATGGGGGAGGTATTTTAAGATTTAGTTTTATTTCTCATTACCCTACTCTCCTTGATTTGTAATAAATTGGGTTAATTTTCCCCAAGTTGAACCCATTTTGCTTGTGCCAGTAACTGGTGAGTGATCTCTCTCTGTCCTTACTTTGACCCATGAGCATTTTGTTATATTTTCTCTTCCCTGTCCAGCTGAGTAGAGGAGTGATAGAGCAGCTTTGGTGGCCACCTGGCATCCAGCCAGGCTCAACCCACCACATACCTGAAAGTGTAGCATTCAGATGAAATACATATGTGGGAATTTTAGTGATGTAAAATATGCATCATTCTCCAGTTATTCAGCACATACATTATTTGCATTTGCTAAAGTGCTTGCCTTTGTTTAGAAGTTTAAACCTTCAAGACCAAACCCATTTATTAAGATCAGCAATTTTGCTTACTTCTGGCTCCCGCATTTTCTGGTAAAATGTACTAAATAATTCTGGTTTTCCACTTCATTGGTCTGGGGTCATTTATTAACAGCAGATAGCATCCTATAATCTAGCAAATGGCTTTGTAGCACACACATGTATGTATGGATATGGCAAGGCATTACAGGAAGCATTAGGAAAAGCTACAATATACATTTTTCCCCCTTAAGAGTTAGAAACATCTGCACAGGGAGTTAGAGAGGATATGAGATGCAGTAACATCACATCACACTGAATTAACACAAAACCATCATTAAGCCTTCTTTCACCAAATTCAGTAGTTTTTAATCACAGTAATATTTATGGGCATAGTAGTACGACTAAACTGTAAGTTTTTCACAGGCAAAACAAACCTTACTGCACAGAGCAAGATTTGTTTCCCATCCTGATTTGCTATTTGTGCAGTAGGCAAGCGCACAGACAGCTGAGAGATTTTGAAGCATATCTAAATACCATGTATTCTGGCTGAAAGCAATAGCATTTGAACTGTTTTCCACATGAAGGTGTTTGTTCATACAGCTGCTACATGTTGCTGCCCTCCATCCTGTGCCTCTCAGTGAGCATTTTATCTCCATACCAGAACTGAAAATTCTGTCATCAATGGATCTAGATACAGCCTTTCTTGCTGAAATTTCCCCACGTTTCTTCTGTGCTGCTGTAGCCACAGACTTAGCTTGTTGTTAGCTCAGTACATTTTATTCACATAGTAAAAGATGTGGAAGAGGAGAAATAAGGCATTTCTGCTAGGGGTCACTAAGACAAAGCTGGATATTTGCTTTTGCTCTGTACAGAATGGAGCAACGCCGGATCCAATCAAAGTCTAGCTATAAATTTTTAAAGTTTTTTTTAAAGGGAGGAAAGAAAAAGCATTTGGGAATAATTTTTTCTGCCAGTACATACTTATCCTTTTAGCACAAGTATTAGAAAGCAGAGAGCTGCAGCTTGAAACAGCCCACCCTAATCTAGATGTCCCACAGGAGTCAGGCACCATCAGGAAAGGCATCTGTAAGCATGTGCTAAAAGACTACATTAACAAGATATACTTGCTACCATACTTTATATATCAATGTAATAAGGCATCAGAAAGTTCCAGAGCAGCTCAGGTCTGATGTGGAGCTAGACACATTCCTGCTTTTGTGCAAGGTATTGGTGGGGGCTTGGACCCTCAGAGCTGGGTTCTGATCACAGGGTCTTCATCAATCTTCAGGTATTTTCGATTTTCAGATTCCCTGAGTGCCCAGTCATGGAGAAGGCTGTAGTCGTAGTGCTCCTCATCCACCCGTTTTAGAAAGGCCAGTCCAGAAATGGCTTGCCACTCTCTAAGAGATGGGATACGGATTTCCTTTACATTTTCACTCCCTGGAACAAAGCCAAAGAACTTCTTTACATGCTGCATGGCATAGAGCCTGGAGTGCTGGTCCGTCGCTTCATCAAAGAGCTCCTGCTCATTATGGACATAGCTGCTCCAGTATCTGAAATGTAGAAAGCTGAGTGGGGAGAAACAGCTTGCCAGGCAGTAAGACAGGAAGACAGTGATGACCACCACAGCAATCAGAAGCCAACCAGCCACCTTACAAAGAAAAATAAAATAAAATTAAAAAACCTGTTACAGCTGAAAATACTCAATGGTGGTGATGTCCAAGCATCAGAAAATCTGTAAGATGATCTTTACGTGCTTTTCCTGAATAATAAGCTTAACAAGGTATAAGCCTGGTAAGGGTCTGTTGCCATCAAACCTAGTCCCTGTCTACTGGAGGCAGCCATGTAGTAAAGTTGCTTCTGTCAAGTTTAAGGAAGTTCTGTGCATAATTTGTTAAGGATTTTGCCTCCACAGCTATTAGTGGGAGAAGAGAAACCATCTAATTCCTAGCCTATATTAGCTTATAGCCTGTTTAACTCGGTATATAAGATTTTAGAGTTGAGTCTGATCTAAAAACCAAGATTTTAATTTGGTTCACATGAAGCTCACAGCCTGTGCCCTTTAGTCACATATTTCTATGCCTGAATGAAGAAACTTTATACCCTCCCTGGCTTTGAACTTGTATTTTTCTTACTTAATAGTACTTTTCAAGATACTACCCAAGGAAGAATATATCCTCCAGTAGCAGATAACAAATGGGACAACTAGACACAGTAATTTACATAACTAGAGTTCAGTTCCACTTACAAACAAGAACAAAATAGGCTTCAAAACACACAGCGATTTGGCACTCAAGGCAGAAGATATTGATCCTGTTTTATCCTAACACATTGCCTACTGAATCCAGTTATCATTAGTTCCACAGGCAGCATAAGCAATACAAGTAACTCACTTGTGACTGGTATCGGAGTAGGAGGATCACTTCATCTCTTGCCTGGGTCAGCTCCAGAGGAACTAACTGACTGCATGGAAATGCAGCCAGCATCCTTCTGCGTTCGCTAGCAGTAATATTAGGATTAGCTCCATAATAATGCACAGAGACATACTCACTCATGGCACAGACATAATATGAGCCATTTATCAGGGTGACCGCTAGCCATGTTACTGGAGCAACCAGCGCTCTCCCAGTGATACTGCACAAGACAAAGCAGGTCAGTTTGCACTGCAGTAACCGGTTTGGCATAGTCCCTTCCTGAAGAGGAGAAATTTTGCCTGTGACCAGCCTCCAAGTCTGGTTATTCAGAGCATAACCTACAAGAAGAAGGATTAGTGCAGGAACTCCTAGGAAAGCCAGCCCATAGATAAGGTTCTGCCCAACGTGACAGGGACAGCTGAACGTAAAAAAGGAGAAAAGTTGCTGCCCACCAATTGTCAATATTGCAATTATAGCATTAGCAGCAGCAACCTCTTTGCCTTTTAGAAAAGTTAACCACTTTGGAAAGAAAGTCATTCTAGGTCTTACTCTTTACCAGACGCTTTTGCTTTAAGTCAATACTAGCTTTTAGTTATATTTAACTAATGTTAATGGCAGACTAGAACAGAACAAACTCCCAACAGCTTAACAAAAACCTAAAACCAAACAAATCCCCAACCCAAACACAACCTCCCCAAAACCCCTACTAGTCTTTCTCTCCCCACTAATTTTTGATTCTATTCCATGACAGCTAAATGCTTGTTTGCTAGCTTTAAATATACTTACAAACATCCAATCACGTGTTTTAATTGATTCAATAATTTATCTCAGCAGTTCTGGAACATTTAGCTGTTAAGCAATTGTGAACTCTGCCAGCCCCTTACTAATTGTCTGAAACTAACAATAAATTCTCCCTACCTTTTAGATGACATGCAATGCTATCAAACTGATGATTACCCTGTCAGAGTTAATTGGCAAGCTGTTTCCTAATCAATGATAATTAGCAGAAGCATGGTGTGAGACTAGGAAAAAAAAAAAAAAAAAGAGAGCTTTCAGCTATTATTCATAAAAAAACACACCACCAAACAAACAAAGCCTTGTCAAGTGGACTGATTATAAAAAATGAAGCATTTAAAATTAAAATGCTTCAACATTAAAACCAGAAAAGATTCTATAAGTTGCACAAAGTTTAGAATCCCAATTCTGTTCATGTTTAATGTCAGTTCTGGTTCTGAGGCAATCTGGTCTCCAAAGTCTGAGATGTAGTTAACTGCTGGACCATGAGGATTTTAGTGTTTCACCTGTAGGTGGCAAGAAGCTAGCATGTCTCTCTTCCTGACTGTGTTGAATGTTTCCTTTGTAAGGTGGGGTTTTTTTTGGTAACATGTAATCTGCTATTTACACAGTTTCAAGCCAGCTTCAGACATACTCATGTTAAAAGCTGGCATTTATATAGCATGCTTGTGATCCAAAGTTTTAAGGTTTTCTATAGGCATCGTCAATCCTATTCTGTGGATAGAGGTAGATAGAAATTTTTCAGTTAAACATTTCCAGAGCTGTTTTCAGAGCATTGGGATGTATGATCTGGGCTCTCTGCATCTCTCAGAAATCCAGACTTACACAGAGGTTCCTTTAAAATGTTTCACTCCTGATGATTTTCTCCAGGTCACTCTTTGTCTGTGGTCATGCTATCCAGTAGTTCTGTACATTGCATACCCCATGCTGATCTGAATATGTAAATACTTGTGTTTAAGTTCTGAGAGGTCTAACTGCCTGTATAAACATTTTTACCAAGAATGGAAAAAAAAATAGCCAGAAAATCTATGAGGAAAGTTGTCTTCCCATTACAGATGGCTATCTCCAGCATGTGTGTACTTGGTTGTGTGATATAAGTGTCTGACTGCACAGCCTCTTCTCTCCCCTTGCAGAGACAGTTCCTAATAATACCCTTCAGCTCAAAAAGTAGTTCCAGCACCCATGGTATCTGCTTGGAGGGCAGAGACACTCTCACAGATGTTATACATATAGATGGCATGTTATACATGTCTTGCCTGTTTACTAGGCAAGACCTTGTTCCTCCAGTGCGCTGTTAGGGTGGACACCTGCTCGTTGCATCCCCAGTCACAACATGTGAACAAGGTCCTTGCTGGTAAAACTATGTGACACCATGACACAAAATTGAAAGCAATAGAGTAACATGCTGAAACATCCAGCAGCACTCTTCCACAGCTTTTCTGGAACCTGTTGTTAAGTTCTTGGTCATTTGGGCAGAGCAGTAGCACAAGAAGATCCCAGTACTATCTCAACACTGCCATTTTGAAGCTTCATTTTCTTTCAGTATCACAGGATTTTCAATAACTTTTTTTTTTTGTACTAGTGGCATTATATTTTGAGAAAATTTACCTCCTTTAAATTCAGTGGAATAAACGCATCAGTTACTACAGAATTATTTTGAAGATGTGTTTTATGCCTCAGTTAATTTTAAAATCTCTGACTGCTGCTGAGCTTTCTTTGGAAACCCATGTCTTATTTTGTTTATAATGGAGGAAGGCTTTTCCAAGCATCACATGTTTACTCAAGAAACACATTAGATGTGAAACTGAAGAGATGCACAACACTGAAATATTCATAGTCAGCCTCAGGCTGTTGAATGAGGCAATTTATACAATCAATACAACAACTTTGTACTGCTGCATTGTCACTTTGGCATTTGCTTTCATGCTGTGCTGTAAATAATCCTGCTGGGTCATCCTATTATGGAACAAATTACAGGGTTGGATCCAATGAAGAGCTTGGGCAGCATGTCAAACCTTTAAGTACTCGCCTCTGCTGAAGAACCCAGAGTCCTGAGGTAGACATTTAAGCTCTCTATCCAATGCCTAGGAAGAGTTAGGACTGAATGCAATCCAAAATACCCCTATGTGAGGTGACAGCCAGCTTGCCTCTGAGGCAAAGAGATGCTTATAGCTGATGTCTGAGGCAAATAGGATACATGGGAAAACCTTAGCCATGATTTTGCTTCTCATTTTGCAGAAATCTTGTCAGCTTGAATTCACTGCCAGGAACCTCACTTATGAGAATAACTGATTTTTTTAAGAACTGAGAATGGTTTGTCATTTACTGGAAGACATATTGCACCTTCCCATCCTCCCATACACAAGCAAACAGTTTTTATTCTCTTTGCTTTTTATTGAAATGAAGCAGCCATGGCAGAAGGGGGAGATGGGTTTCAGTTCCCTTCTCCACCTGATCTAGTCAAAACTTGCTCACTCATCTCTTTCTTCCAAGAGCTCAGTTAGTTATCATTAGTGATGTGGTGTGACCGTGGTGGGAAGAAGCTGTATTCTCCAGCTTTCCTGCCACCCCCCAGAGAGGATTTTGATCTTTATTGGATCAGAAAAAGATTAGGATTTTGTTATCTAATGGCCAGGAAAAGGTAGAGAGAAAGAGGGAAGTGTTCTGTTTTCCATCTGAAAGTTGCTTCCTGTAAAGTTTGGAGGAAGAGACTGAATCCTGGTCTCTCTGGTCCTGCCCAAAAGTTTTCATCACTAAGTTAGCAGTCAAAAGGCTGACGTTCTGTGCCTCCTCTAGCTGCATTTTTAGTTATGTTTTGCATGGATGTCAAGCCTGCCTGTGCACGTTAGACAGCATGCTATGAAAATACCCGCAGGACAGACTTCCTGTGGGAGCACAGGGGACCACGGCCCATGTCCTGCATTCTGCCTGGTCGCAGGCTGGCTTCGGGCTGCCAAGTCATTTTCATGGTCTCTATGGCCTGGTTAGGAGAGAAGTTCCTGTCCCCTCAACCAGAATGAGCACTGATGAGAAAATTACCGATATACTTTATGTTAAAGCAAGAACAGAAACCTGTTCATGATTCTTTTAAACGTACATCTTTTGCTTCAGAATTCAGCTGTGCTTTATAGGCAAATGCATATGAGATTTTAGGTGCCTGCAGTGAGTTTCAGCAGAAAATAGGCACCTGAATCCAAAACTATCTTTTTGAAAACAGTTCCCGAGATGCCTAACCTAACCAAAGAAGTTTCAGCAGGTCATGCTGGAAATGCTTTCCAGGCAGGGCACTACAGGCAAGGTAGCAGCAACGGGACTGCTTTACTCTGAAACATGACCAAAGCAGCAGCCACACTGGGCTTTGAGTAAAAGCACTCATTTGTGTTGTGGGAAACCTGTGTTCAAGTACTTTTTCCCCATGTAGCTTCAAACCCCAATCATCCACCTTCTTGTGATTTGAAATAATTCAATTTTCTGTGAGTTAAGTATTTAACACAAAATCTATTGAGCTGGAGAGAGAGAGGAAACAAAAGCCTGGTCCTGTATTGTACTAATTTGAACACCCATCCTTTGTGGCAAGTGTATTCTCAGTTTTGCTCAAAGAACTTTTTCAGATATTTTGGGGGGCATTTGACACCTAGTTCATTATTGGCCTTTATATTGCATTCTGCTCTGGGATGTTCATGTTTGGGAGAATCCTCAGATACTAGACTACTAAAGAGATCGTGTACTTAGCTCTACAGGAGTTATTTTACGTATTTTTTTTTTCCAGTTTAATGGAAATGAAGAGAACTGGTGTAGTCTAATGCTCAAGCAGTGTGCCAGACCACCAAGCTTCTTGGGGCTGAAGGCCCGCTCCTGACTGTTGTGCTTTAACCCCAGCCAGCAGCTAAGCACCATGCAGCTGCTCGCTCGCTCCTCCCCACCCACTGGGATGGGGGAGAGAATTGGGGGAAAAAAAGTAAAACTTGTGGGTTGAGATAAGAATAGTTTAATAGAACAGAAAGAAAGAAAATAATAATAATGATGGTAACAATAGTAAAATGACAATACTAATAATAGTAAAAGGCTTGGAATATACAAAACAAGTGATGCACAATGCAATTGCTCACCACTCGCTGACAGATGCTCAGTTAGTTCCTGAGCAGTGATCCCCTCACCCAGGCCAACTCCCCCCAGTTTATATACTAGGCATGACACCATATAGTATGGAATTTTCCTTTGGCCAGTTTGGGTCAGATGTCCTGGCTGTGCCCCCTCCAAACTCCTTATGCCCCTCCAGCCTTCTTTTTGGCTGGGCATGAGAAGCTGAAAATTCCTTGACTTTAGGCTAAACACTACTTAGCAACAGCTGAAAACATCAGTGCATTGTCAACATTCTTCTCCTACTGAACCCAAAACGCAGCACTGTACCAGCTACTGGAAATAAAATTAACTTTATCCCAGCCAAGACCTGGACACTGACAAACATGACAGAAGGGGAAATGGAGGGTGATGCTAACTTCCTTGCTATTCAAATTGTCTTGTATTATTTCTGAGAAGTATATGTTAAGGTTTAAAACAGAAGCCAGATACATGCCAACCTCTACTCTTTCCACAAGGCAGCAAGTCAGATGACAGTTAAGAAGGTGGTTTTGTTCTGTTCCTGAAGATGTGGATGCAGTCGACCATTGACTTGTTTCCCTCACTGGAGCCACTGAATCCCCAGTTTATTTGGATACACCATTTCAGCTTCATTTTCTCAATCACGTGCAAACCTTTCAAAATGTACAGCATTTTGAATTAATACATCATATTATATGCATGAATTTACATGTGTGAGTGCATGTATTTTCCAAACAATGCTGATGTGTTCTTACCACACATTGCACTAATTGGTCCACTGTATTCCTTCATGATTGTAGTATTAATAATGCAGGCTGAAGTAATTCATCCTTATATTCAGAACTGGATAAATAAAATTGTGCTCATTTATGGGTAGCCTTAAGTGCTTTGTGATGGTTTGTGATTATGCTAATGGTAATCTTTTAGAGCTGTTTCTTAAAATGCACTTTCTTATGGAATATGGGATGTCTCTTGCAATGAGAGACGTATTTGGTGCTTGTCACTAGTTGGAGACAATCTGAGAAACAAACCTGTCTCACACTGAATTTAGAAATGCAAGTAACTATCTAGAGAATTATAATGCCTGACTTTTATAATTTATTTAAATTTAGGTATGGGAAGTACCTACACTAGTTTCACTTATAAAATGGAGTTGCATTTTACAGGGCCAGAAAAGTGCCTAGAAGAAAATGGAAGAGGATTATTATATTGTAAAGTTGTCAACACGAGCTCATTCTGTGTAAAAATAAAAGCTGATAGGATGAATATGTTTTCCACAGAAAAAGCTGAAAATCCTTTTATGTGTCCTCTTTTTTGTTGTTGAATTGTGTCATAACTTTAAATTACCATTTTCCAAAGCAAATTATTCTTTTGTATCCCAAATTAATCACATCTCCTGCTTTCTGAGTACCTGGATTAGTAAATACCTGTAATTTTACTTTAGCACTGAATCTTTTAATTAATTGAAATTTAGTAACAGCATGGCAATCAGATGAGGCCATGTATTTTTACTTCCTTTCCTGAGAAGACTCAGTGGGAATATATGTGGAGATAAGTCCTATGAAGAAAGACAGCTACCTGATTCAATTCTAAATTCACTAGTGTCCATAGTCTAAATTTATTGTGAATCTAACCTAACAGAATAGGCCAAATTTGCCTTTAGAGCAAAATTGAAAAAGTAAGCCGAACCTTTCTGGATGTTTATAGCAGGGATGTTTACAAAAGGGGGTTATAATAGGTTAAGAATGATAGAAGATCCTCTGGAAACATTAATGAAAGTGCCATTTGCACAAGCTGGCAGCTGTAGCAGGTACAGAGTTTATTCCTCTGGGAATCTGGGCACTCTAGATGTGTCCTGCTGGCTTCGCAGGAACATGGTGGTAGCAGTGCCTTCTAACACATACTGCTCCTGCCCAGGCAGACATTAAGTCACCAGACTAAAGCAGTCAGAGCAGACAGAAATCTATAACTACTTTAAGTTGAAAGTGATCAATTTTTAATTACCTTGTGCAGCAGTGTCTTGCAATTGTGTTTTTATTCTTCAGAGAGGGAGCTTCTGTTAACTCTCCAAACACCAAAACCTGACAGAAACAACAGAATGAATTTGCTGTCCCTAAAAGCCTAAGACCTTTGACTCTCTTCGGGCTGCCAGTTTGACTTCCCATGGCTCTTTGCCGTGTATTTGATTATGAATCATTCTAATGGATGAAGTGGTTATTTATGTTGTGTCCAGATCTGTTGCCAGTCAAATTCCTCCCAAAGGGCTCGGTACACGTAGAGAATAGGAGGAGCACCAGCAGCATTACAGACTGCAGCAAACACATCTCATGCAAGAGGCAGAAGAACAGAAAGGAGAAAACTTTAGAGAAGGGAAAGAGGAAATACAGTGACTGAGAGAAAACCATGCTGCTTGAAGAAGAAAAGACATAAACTGACCATCAAGTACGTCAAGCATTACACAAGCAACATGTCTCGGGCACCACGAAGAAAGCAGGAAAACCACAAAATAGTAAGATATTTTTCTAATGTGTAATTAAAATTGTGCATGGAGTACGAATAAGCTATTATTGTATTGAACTTATCTATACAGACGTATTTCCAAATAGCCTGAAAGTACTGAAAGGATGGGGATGAGTCTGCTAGTATGAGAACAGAGGTGCTGGCAGCATTTATGGCTACAGCGGGACCCCCTTGTGAGCTGCCAACAAGCTGCCAGCTATTAAGCAGTGACATAAAAAAGCCTTGCCCATAGGACTTGGAGTTTGTTTGACACTGAGCAGTAACACTGAGATTTGCTCTAGGAGCATTCATATCTCTCCAGCTACCTTGCCTATGACATGAAATGGTTTTCATACAGTCTGCCTTCAGCATGAATCCTTGAGGCCAAAACTCTGTTCTTGTGCTGGAGGAAAGAACCTGCACCAGCCACAACTCTGCCCCATGAATGGTTACAGGAAGATATGGTTCATCTGAGGCTGCAGTGTAGCTGGTACCCACTGTGTGCCTCCTGCGTACCAGACCACGTCTTCTTTTGGGGGTTATGTTGCATGGCAGGGGTCCTTCTTCATACTCCTAATGTTGCATTTTTTCTATGCATGGGGAGTGCACCATCACAGGATCTCAACATCTGGCTGTAAGGCCGAATCTGATTCTTGAGGAAACAATGGTGAAACTATAACCATTGTCTTTGAGTGTAGTCTTTGACCATTGATTGCATAGCACAGAATTCCATCAAGTAGAAGCTACTTAGACCAAAACTTCCTTCTTTTCCTGCACTTCATGTTAATATTCTCCTAAAGCTCCAGCAGTTGTTTTAAGTATACTGCATACAAGATTTTCCCAAGAGGCCTTCTTAAACTACATGGTCACAAAAGCAGTATTTTGTACCATTAAAGATACCAGTTATTCTCCTTCTTGTTCTCTGGCAGTGATGTGTCTAAATACGAAAAATTCAGATAGCAAGTTTCCTCAGAATCTCTATCTGTTGTTGAAAATTTCTAACCATTTAGGAATGTTTTACGACAAGTCCAAAAACCCAAAGTGCCATAATGTGGAAATAAGGCCACAGTGGCTTAAAAAACCCAATAATAGTATTGTGCCTTGAAGAGAATATACTTGCATCTAAAAGTATAATTATGACACATGCATATAAGTATACATATGTATAACAAACTGAAGAAAGAGGAAGTTGCTAGTAAGGAAAATAGAACATAGCCAACTGTAGAAGTCTGGTAACAAAACCAAAGTGACTGTCTTGCTCACTGGGCACTTTACTGCATTTTTTAAATTTATCCCTAGTGTTGAGATTCTGAACAGGCTTAGGAAAGATGGGCACAAAGTTTCTGAGACTGGGTCTGCTCAGGAGCAGTGGTCTAAGTGCTTAGAGAGATCTGTGGTCAAAGACAGAAATGCTAGGTAAGTTTATGTACCTCTGTGGTTAGATAGTCATTAAATGAAACACAGAGAGAAAGAGATCTCCATGCTTTGTTTAGATGGTTCAATTCCACACAAGTCTTTCTTCAGGAACTTAGAACCTTAGGGCAGTCTGGATGGTTAACGGTGGTTTTTGCTAGGGGTTGGGGCAGTGGAGAAGTTCCAGAAAGCTTTAGGACAATGTTGTGCCAATTTCTGAAAAGGGGACAGAGATCTCCACTGAAAAAAACCCAGATGACTATAATATAATTAAAGTTAATATACATAAGTTTATGGGGAAAAATACTCCAATGGATTGCAGGAGTGGCTGGAACATACAATTATGTTGATATAGTATGATTAAGTTTCTCTAAGGTATTTGTCTTATTACAACACAGACTTTTTGCTGAGACTAGAATACAGAACCTGTATGACATCCATTTACTCCATTAGAGTGTTTGGCAGTGTGCAATATTATTGTAAACAGGAGTTATCACCAAGATGAGTTTAGGAAATGGTTCCATACTACTTAAGATTTTGAACAGTGACTTGTTAAAATGGGAATGTTGATTAAACTCCAAGATTTTGATGCAATGGGAGCAAGAAGAGGTCTTTCCACCAAGTTGTTCTTCCTTTCCTTGTGTGATTTGTTCTGTTGTTTTCATTGGTATTCACTATCATTTTTCCACAGGCTGTAAAACATGCCACAGGCCTGTGGCACTTCCTTTAATTAATTCCTGTCCAAGAAGTTTAGTGAGAGTCAACCTAGTCTCTCCCCTAAAGGTCAGCTGCTGCCCCAGCTAAATACAGTCAATTCTGCCATGCCATGGACATGATCTGGCAGGGCAGGGAGGGAATAAAACTTTCCTCTGGGTTAGTGCACAGCTGAAGATCCCAGACTAGTGCTTCTGACAGGATCTGTGCAGGGATATGCCTTTACCTCTTCAGTTGCTCTCCATGCTCCTTGGGCAGGCGGCTGTAATCCTCACCCATCCCCTTCATCTTGCTCATGTGGTGGAGCCATACCAACCACATCTTCTGTATTAACATACAGAAATAATGTCACAGAGAGATTATCTAGGCATTTGGAGAGCTAGTATTGATAGTGATTCAAGTTACTTGTAAAGTCTGATAAAGAAGGGGAAATGTCAATGGGACTGATTCTTTTCTACTTTGCTTGTTATTCTTTACACTTGTGCTGAATAATAGCATTTTTTTCATTATTATGAGCTAATTTTTTTTAATCTCCTTTCATTTGGGGGTGGGAGTGGGTAGGTAGGAAGCAGCTTATGATCTGAATCAGATCAACCATACTTTTGTGAAGGAACTGGAACTGCAGTATATACACTGTTGTTCCTATTGTAAAAGGACTAACAGCTAATTGGCTCAATTATTCTTTCTGCGGCTAAACACTTGTCATAAATCTTGGATGGCATTTGACAGCATTTATCAATCCAACATACATATGTGCTGTTATAGGATGCAATAATGTACTTGATGAAAGTAGCTGTATCCCAAGAAATGGTATTTCTGACAAGCAAAATCCCTGCACAGAGACCTCAAGTGATGATCAAGTCAGACTCTGCCACACTTGAATTGTGGATTTCAGTGATTACATGTCCATGGACAAAAGTTTCTTGATTAATGTAAATGTTATTTTTGCTTGCTTTTAATACAGTAGCAGCTCAAAAGTGTGAAAAAGTTTGATTCTAGTTCGCTTCATTTATGGTTTCCACCCTTTCTGGCAGAGCAGAGAACTTTTTGTACTCACGTATGGGGCCTTGGTAGCCCAGCTGTGCAAGGACTATGAAAAAGATGAAGATGTCAACACCTGTTTAGATAGAATGTAAGTGCTGCTTTAAATCTTCAACTTTATCAATAGTGCTGTTTGTCCACCTGTATGTTACCTTTCAGTTTTATGTCTGTTACCTTATGAGTTCGAGCACTGTCTAGGATTACAGAGATCATGGGGAAAAGGTTCAATATTCTGTCACCAGAAATAACACTAATTTGTGAATGAAGATCAACAATCAGCTTTTGAATTCTCAGACGAAAAGTGTCAGGGCTGTTTTGACAGCTTATGCTTGTTCCTTGGTCCTTTGTTAAACTAATTAGTAATACAAGCTTCTAAATTTCACTCCTATTTCCATGTATTAATTTTCAACTTCTGTGTTAAATGTCCTCTTCTATTTCTTCATACCCATGTCATTTCAAAGTAGGCAAGCTTTTTGTTTCTCACGAGTGTTTTGTAGTTAACATGCATTTCTGTGGCCTTCCCATGGCTCCCCCTCCTCTAGCTACACCCCGGGTTTGTGGCTTGGACAGCTAAGAAGTAGTCACAATTCTAGGTTGTAGGGAATTGGCTTAGGTGACTAATTCAATAGGCAGACTCCTTTTGTAAACGATCACCTTCCCTGAGGGTGTAATGCCCGTGTCTCTGAATTGTCCCCTGTGGGGTGGCTCTCTTCTTCAAGACCCCCCACCTTTGTGGGGCTTGGGGCAGACCAGCCTCTCACCTTTAAAAGACCATACAGACGAGTCAGGTAGCACAAATGGTCAACGGGGAACTGATTTTTACATGGATAACCTCTTTGGAAAATGAAGCTTTGATGTTTGTAGGATCCTGTTGTTGACTGAGATTCCTAGGCATTATCACAGTAAAAATAATAATATCACAGAAAATTAGCAAGAAACTACTTTTGAGCTGGTTAACAAGAAGATATACTAAGATCTTCAGCGGAAGAGTAAGTCTTGTGTTTTCAGGCAAAACGGACATGCAAAACAGATTTACAACAATCACAGTGGACAGAATACCTAACTACTTTACTATGCATCTGAAAGCTTGCAAACAAGCTATAGTCCAGTAGCTATCAACGGAAGTTAGTAAAAATATCTTTGATGACAAAAAAGAAAAGAATTTGTTCACTAACTCAGAAGGGACAGCATCCCTCTGGTGTTTATTAGATATTGACCCTCATTCAGCTCTGATGAAAATCATACATTTAACAAATATACAGATGCCTTTCTGATGCTATGGTAGAAATTACTAAAGGGTAGTTTTGGAAGATGTGGAGACATACTTTGCCCCTTGTGGTTTTATTATTATAACTGTTTTCATAAAATCTTTTTGGTTTTCTCTTGATAAAGACTTGATAAAATAGTGAAAGGTTTAATTAAAGCAATATGGCCATCTTCTGTGAAGATGAAAACAGCTCAGCTGGAGGAAGAAACCTTATAGATTAGCAAACCTGTGACAGTTGGGAACAGTATTCTTAGGTCTTTCTTTCTATATGTATATATATAATCCATAGTGAGAAGGGTGTTTGTTGCTGTACAGTTGCCAAATAGCTGCTTGTCAATTTATTATTCATTTGACTTTGCAAATCTAAAGCATAAAAGTTGGAAAGGATCTAAGTAGTCATGTACATCACCAATAAATACCTTGCTAACTGCTGATGACATATTTACCAACATTATTGATATTGATACTTAGGCAATAAATAAATAAATATTTCATTGTTTTCCAATGCATGACATCCTGTAATTTTAAACTTTGCGCTGCCAAAACCACTTTTTGGTCTTGTCATCACATTAGACATCAGATCACTTTTTGGCTTCTTGTCAAAGATGTGGTACAAAATCAGTAAGAAACTCCATCGAGTTCAGGCTGCTTCACTGAGGGTGTAGGGCCTCTGACAAACAGGCAGAGACTGCCAACATCCACAGAAATGGAAATGAAAGATTCCCTAAAAACATTTCTGAGTTGAGTTCACATTCCTTCATAATATTTGTGTCAATCTCTTTCCCTTTTACAAAATATGCTTGGAGGCATAGCTATTTTGCACACTATGTAGTTACTGACCTTTGTTAATGTGTGAGAGCTAGGCATGAATATTTATTTTGTAAAATTTCTATTAAATTCCATCCTTTTTTATTTCATTTCTCTCAAGTTGTAGTGTTTTAAGTACAAAATGAAGGTGGTGGTGTACTGAAACTGTATATTAACTAGCAACTTTTGGGTTTTTTTCTGCAACCAGTAGATGAAGGAAGAAAACATGTTAGAAAAAAAGACAAAGATGGAATTGTGGAGGGAGAGCAGAAAATGAGGTGAAGAGATAGGATCAGGTGTAAGTCCATTTCCCATGGGTTTTCCTGGCATCTGAACACTGCAGTGAGGGTACCCAGGATTTGCTGAACTCCATACCAGTCCAGAGGTGAATGCTCTGACCTGAAGGGGCAGTTGCTTTGTTCTCCTTCACAGAGATGGTTTGAGATGAACTCTGGTGATGACAGGAATGGAGAAGATCCTGTGCTATGTTATCCTATCCTATTTTTAGTGACAAAGCAGTATTAACCGGGTGTATTATTTGTATATTGTTTATATATTATACTCATATATCTAACATCTAATATTTATTGATATATGTAAATAAAAATGTATGTATAGACAATGCGTATATAGACAACATTCATATCATTTTGCCAGGGATATTATGCTTAAAGGAGTGTGATTCCTTAAACGACTGCATGAACAGCAATTCCACTGTGCTGCAAAATGTGGTAGAAAGAAGAATCTAGACCAGCAAAATCTGTTGTCCTGAAAGATATTAATTTACGAACATGGAGCTGTTTTGGTGAGAAAGCACAAGAGACAGGTTAGGAAGATGGTAGGTGGAAATAAGTTCCCCATTTTAAATGTTAACTTTCTTTGGTTTCTCCTTAGGGGATATGGCATTGGCATAAGGCTGATTGATGACTTTTTAGCTCGTTCAGCTGTGAAAAAGTGCCGCAGTTATTCTGAAACAGCAGACATGATTGCACAGGTAAAAAGATTTACATTCTTCAGAGCTTCATCAGCTTCAATGGTCTTAGCTTTTCCCTCCTCCTCTATCAGTTTGCTCCAGAATGATTACCTACGTTTCTGCTATATAATGATTGTCTTATCAAAAACCACTCATCTCTACAATCACACCCATGCTTCCTTTGGATGAAATACCACCTTTTCCTTACCTACAACTTCATATCAACTAGTAGCTCACAGAGGTTGGCCTTGAGAGGAGACATCAGTTTCTACCTCTGTAGCATAGTGCTACATCACGCTGGGAAAAAAACCACATTCAGCAGAACACAAAAAATGTGATATTTAGTGAGATAAGGATTTTGCCAAGGGCCTTAATAAACCCACAGTGATAAGTTTACCACAAAGGGTCATCAGAACCACAGAATTAGTTCACATGGGTATTAGTTTTATATCTGAGTTGAAGACAGAGAACACAAAATGGGATACCACCTGTAAGAGGCTGCCACTCTTGACCTAAACTGACAAAGTCTGTTGCTAAGCTGAGATCAGAATTCCTCTATTCCTAGTAGACTATGAGGTGTTTTGCCATTAGAAGAATTAAAAAGTTTCTTTTTGTTTGCTGCAGCTTAAGCTGATTTCTTCTACTCTTGCCAGAGAATGCAGCAAACAACAAAAAATGATCCAGTTTTAACAAACTTCAAATCATATACTCCCTCACTTTTTTTCTTTTTCTAGGAGCATAAGCCTTAACCATCTCATACAGATCTTAAACTTTGATATTCTTACTCCTGCCATCGGAATTCCTCGGCATCTCCATAATTATCTTAGATATTTTTGAACCTTAAAATGGTAATATTAGGGATAAACTGCAGGATTTTCTGCAAAAGGAAGAATCTGTGGTAGCAGAGAAGAACTGTAAGAAAGGAAAATGAGAGGAACATTTTCCTGACTACCTGCAAATGTAATAATAAAATAAAAAAAAGATAAAATCAGAGTGGGTACTTTTGCATTCTTTGATAGAAATTTCCCTTTTATTGAGTAGTCATTCACACTACTGTCCGCCAAGAAAGATCTAGGAGGAAATTTAGTGGCAATACACAGGTTTCTAATGATGTATTTTTGCCCCCACGGGCAAGTCAGCTTTCCTGGGGAAGCTTAAAGAGAAATCCGTAGGACATCCAGCCTGCTGAGTCACTGTAAAGAAGGTGACAGTTCATAGGTACTGAGTTAGCTCAGACTGATACCTGCTCAGGTCATGGTGAATGATCCCTTTTATCCTTTATGATTTTCAGCTATGAAGCATTGCCAGTGAAGATATGCTTGGCCTTTCCCAATGGCAAAAGTTAACCACACTTCATAACAAAGAACTGTTTGCTAGGTAGTCATTTGCTTTAAGAGGACAGATCAGGGTATTAACTAATTGAACTGAGGTTCATTTCCATTGGCTCATTTTAGGAGACAAAAATATGCCTGGCATACTTTCTGATTGCTTGAGAATTACCAGCAGCATCAGCTAAATGTGAGCCTTATGTTTAACCACTGACTGCAGAACTGGGAAACAGCAGGCTTTCTATACAGTGAACTAAGGCACCAGTATACGCTGGTTATACAGGAGTATCTAAGTTCAAATTGTATGTGGCTGTTACCAGGTGAGCTGTGATCCTGCTCACATTAATCATGTCAGAAATACCGACGTTACATCTGGCTGAAACAGAGGGACAGAAATTATGTTATCATTCCAAAATGCTTGCCATGGAGGAGCTGATGGCTGTCACAGAAATAGAGAAAGAACCTCTTTGCATTTGCTGTTGCTGCTAGGGCTATAAAGTGCACATGTGCACAATACACACATACACCACAATCTGCCAAAGTTTAAAGCAGAAGCAGGTGACATAACTAAAAGCTAGCCAGATCCCATTAGCTCATAAAAGAGTGGAAACTAAATTTCTTCCTGATGTAAAGTGTATTTTGGAGTCTCACGTCAGGATGATGTACGACAAAGCTCCTTCTTTGGAGGAGGTGAGCCAGGGTAGAGGATCCATTGGAGAGAGTGAGGGCAGCTGAAAGGAGACCATGAAACAAGCAGCATTTCAATCCCTGTATTAAAATGTGCTGTCTCATTAAAAGAATAAGACCAGGTTGCAAAATCACATTTTCATTCACTTTTATGTTCTTCTTCAGGTGGTGTTTGTACTTTATTTTCTCTGGATTTTCATGTATATGCCAGATATCTGGTTTCCTGAGTCTTATTCCTCATGAGTCCGTTATTTACAAATGCTTTAGAACAGTTGAACCATCACTGTTAAGTACAGGGGATTCAACAACAAAATAGAATGAGAAATTAAACATCAAAGTAAGGAAAAAGATACTATTTCTCAGCAGGTTGTACTTCAAAAGAGACTCACTCAGAGAAATAAAATTACTTGGAAAGATTGGAACAAACTTTAAAGCACACAGTCTCTTGAAAAGACTATTTTTAGCAAACTAAAAGGAGTTCTGTAGTGGGAGTATAACCTTTCCAAGGCAAAATGTGATATGGGAAGCATTTTCACATTCTTTGGCAAATAATTTTTTAAATAGTCTTCAAGCACATTTTTCTGAGGCACATACCAACAAAACATATGTAAAATGACCCAGCAAGTAACTGCAAATAATGCTGTTAAAGTGACCTGTTCAGAATTACACAGCTGTTTACACGATCTCTTTAACTCTTCTGCAGTAGTGTTCCCAGCCAGGAGAAAGTGCTTAATACTTAACTGCACTAACTCTTCTGAGGTCGAAATCTGTTTGAGGATGAGTGTGTAGAGTAAAACCAGTTCAAAGTTAAGGTAATTAAGGCCGTTAGGCAGTTCAAGTAGTTAGAGCTGAACTTTCTGTAAACATAGCTGTTATCTTGCAGTCCCTTTGGAAAGCAAAGAGAAGTCTGCAAGATCAGGCTGTGGGTGTTCCCTGCAGAAATGGAAAGAGATGAAGGAAAGGAAAAAACATAAAATGAAGAGTACAAAGCCAGCTCGCCATATTAAGAAATAAATACCGGAGAAAAGGTGCACCTAAGGCAGTGGCTGAGGGCTTAAAACTTCAACCACTGGTTCAGGCTGCAAAGCCTGGAATTTACTGCTAGCTTATACTGGACTGGCAAAGGGCCAACGAGTTTTGATGATGAGCCAAAGTGAGCCCTTCTACACTGAGTTCCCATGGTGCTCACTGACTTCTTGTGTTGGTGCTGTGACTTTGCATGGTTACAGTTGGGGTAGAATAAAAAAAAGATAAAACAGGCCATGTAAAAGTAGGCTTTCTGCTCACTGGCAAATTAGGAAAAGAAAATGCCAACCAGTTGAGGACTGGTATTAAGAACAAAGCTCAGCTGAAGAAGTAATGTCCAAGACTGGATTCAGAATTTGGATCCCAGTATAACTGAAGATTACTTTTGAAATGAGGGTGATAATTTTGCTCTATAATCCTACAAAATCAAATTTTTACTTCAATTCCTCCTCATAAGACCTCTAGCATCATTGATCTGATCGAAAGAGATGCAAAACCTAAACAGTTTCTGGGTTTAGATCTAATCCTAGAACAGTGTCACCTTCTACAGCTCAATGTCACCGTGCCCCAGGAGGTGTCTGTGTGTGCTACAGGCGGGAGCAGCCGGCCCCTGCCCTCTGGTCCACAGCGAGCCCGTGCTGGCTCACAGGGTCCATAGCTGTGCTAATACAGCCTGAGGATACATCCCTTTCTGCAAAGCAGTGGCTGGAGTGGTGGGCTTTATGGTGGGAGCTCAGTACCCCACGTACCCCAGCCAACGTATGTGTCTGCAGCTGCTTGTAGAGAGGCCCTTGGGGACAACCAGGGCTGGGGTAATCCAGCCACCTCACCCCCAAGCCCAGAGCTTGGAAGAGATGTCATTCCCCTTCCCATGGAAGGTCCTGCCACACGAGGTCCCTATATATTGACATATGGCCAGTTTGAAAGTCTGACACAAGCTGGCAGAATTTACAAAGCCAGTAAATGTTGCTTTTCAGATCTCAGCAGTGAGAGGGAAATGCATACAGCAGGTCGCTGTGCTGAGTGGTAGACAGGGAAATGAAAAATGAAGTGCTGCACGGTAAAGAGTAAAGAAAAGTTTGTGAGTACATGGAATCAGCAACAGATGGCAAGACCTTTAAAGCGTCTTGCTCTTCCCAGACACTGACTGTGGAAAAGTACTAAGAATGAAGAGCATGCTAGCAAAAATATTATTTTGGCTGCCTTTCCCCTTCTAAGCACATTAATTCTGGTCCTTTATTAATCTTGTTATTATGTCATCTGAAATTATAGTTTCAATTTTTTTAACTATCTGTATTATCACTTACTTTGCAACATTACTTCCGCCTACAATGTTTTGTAGTGAGAAGTTCCCAGTAGTATATTAAGGGACTGATAAGTTAATGTCCTCCTAAATATTTCAGTAATTCTAGACTGTATTTGAGCACCATCAAAATGTTAATGCATTTTATTCTTGCTGCTTGAGAGAGATGGGATGCTGGTCGAGACTTTGAAAAAGGCCAGTGGTACATTTTTAATTCTGACTGCATAGATTTCTTGTTTGACATTAAGCAATATATAATCCCATAGAGTTGCAAGTAACATTTTCAAAAGAGAGATTTTGCTTTATATGGATGTCATTTTAATGGTGAGCCTATGTACTTGCCTAAATACATATTCTTTTTTTCTTTCATTTCGTATAGATAAAAATGAGGCAGATTTATGGATGCGGCTTTCAAAACCACTCATTCTTTTTACTTACCTGTCTTTTGGAGTCACAAAGAAAAATTGAAAAGACCTTTGGTTTACCCTCTGAGAAGTTGTGTATGGTAGTTTTAAAGGAATTTCTGTCCCGTCACAGCCTGGTTTTAAAAAAAATGTTCATATCTATTAATTGAATGACTTATCTATGTACGTAAATTTTTTTTTTCTGCTAAGACTTTTTTACAATTTTCACTTTATAGCTTTGCAATTTTGCCTTAATTTGTTGCCCCACTGCAAACCAGCTACTGGTTTTGCATAGTTTCCATGCGAGTTCTCTTTTACACAGGAAATTTTAAAAATAGAATTTGGACAGATTTGTCATAATGCAAAGTACAGCTGAAAATAAATTGAAAGCACATGAGGGCCTAGCACGGTTAACTAGTTTTTGTTCTTGTAACAAAGACTTGAAGTTTGACGGAGCAGCAATTGTATAGCGGAAGAAGAGTCAAGAGAATTAAATGAGAAAATTGGGTTCTCACAGGGGAGAAGAAGTAGTAAACTGAAGGACAAAGCATACAGAATTGAGAAGTTGTTTCCTGTTTATTTGTGCACTCATATTTTGACAGACATCAGAGTTAATGCAAAAATCTAGATTTACAAGAGAAAATGTTGATTCTACTGTTTGAGTTTTTTTCCCAGTTTGCTTTGGATAGTGTTGATAATAGCCTTTGCCTCTTTCTGAGCTGCCATGGTAGCTGCTGAACTTCAGTTCAAGGACAGTGTTGATACAAAACATCTTTTGCGATAACTGCTTGAAGGACAGGGTTAAGTTTGCCAAAACCAGACTCCAGCTGAAAACATAGGGTCAAACTGGCTTTTATTCTTTTCTGGTTTTATATCCACATGGCAATTGCATTAAATCACAGGCATTTCGGTAAGGTGACACAGAGTAGCGCAGCCCTGGGAACAAGTGTCAGCGAAAGACTTAGGCTCCTACCAAGCACGCGTTACAGCACTTCGTCTTCAGCGGCTGCTCTTGGAGGTGGAGATGCTCTCACCATGCATTCACCTGTCAACAGGAAGCAGGGTAAGGATGAGGAGAGGAGATGCACCTTGGTTTTGCCCCTCCACAATAAAGGAGAAGGTTGCTCTTGGTAAGACTCCTGTTTCAGAGGGACTTGGCTACTCAGGTGCAGAGCTTTGAGCCTTCTCCTGAGGAAAAAGAGGGTGCCAAAAGCCCAACGTGGGATCCCTCTGTCCTCCTACCTTTCCCTCTGCCAACTATGCTTTTGTCTCTGTGTCCCAGCTCTTGTACCCCAGTGGAGACCTCGTCCTCACACCAACTCACTTGTTTCCCATATACCTTGATCAGCTCATTAACTTACTTAGTGTCCTCCCCTTTGCATCCCTGCTTGCTTTGGTTTTCTGTGGTATCAGTGAGAAAGGAGGTGGGAAGGCAGCTTTGAGAAGGGAAGTTTGGTCCAGGCAGGGCGGACGTTCTGTTAGATAGTGTCTCCTCTCCCCTTGCATGTAGGGAGGCGGTGAGATGGGGGCTGGAGAGGAGACGTTGGGGCATCTCTCATAAAGAAAGAGAAAAGCAGAAAAATGGGAAGGGACGTGTACCCTGGAATTAGATAGTTGCTATACCAGGAGAGGAACCTGGGGAGGAAAATGCGTATGTACTAGATGTGGTGTCAGACATGCCTGCTGTTGTGACTTTCATTTTGGCAGTGTTTCCTCTGTGCTTTCAGCTGCAGCAGGTACATTTAGAGCATATAACTTGTTCTAAGTCTGCTACAAAGTGGGTCAGCTGGGATAAAAAATTTTAAAGCATTTGCTAAAGGACCACAAATTCCTCAAATGACACAGAGAAAATTCTAAGCAGTCAGTGGAATTAGGTCTTGGATTTTGTTTTAAAAAGGAGTAATGGTCTATAAATGCAGCTAGATGGTTTTTTTCTGCTGAAGAAGTGTAGCGAGTATGAGAACAGCTGGGCAGAGTACCCTGGCTTGTAGATAAGAGCCTGATTCAAGTAGAGCAAAAATATGATTCTTTACAGACTCAGGGAGACTGGCAGTAAAATGCTGCATAAATGCCTGCCTAGTCACCCCAGGGAAAGAAACTTGGCAGAAGCTTTGTTCTCCTTTTATACAGTGTTTGCAAAGACTCTGGACACCCTGTGTGAGAGCCACGTGGTGAATTCCAAGTAGGTGAGGTAAAGCCCAGGGCTCTGAGCTGAAGCATTTGTCAGAAGCACTGACTGTGCAGTCACCTCACCTGCATTGTCTGCCGGTTCCTCTTGCTCCAGACACTAAATTTCCTAAGCTATTCAGAAAAATGAAAATCAGCCTGTTGCAAAAATATTTTCTTGTCTTAAAATGTGGAATTTCCTTCCAGGCCCTCTATCGTACACTGGCTGCAGGCCCACTACAGGCAATAATACATAGCTCTATAGGCTGCACCCAGTGCCCAAAAGCCACTCAAACCAGGAGCTTTATGCAGGTGAAAAGAGAAATTCTCAGTGGGACAACATAATACCAAGTACTCTACAGAGGTAAAATATCAGTGATGCATTTTCATTGTTGTAACAAAGCACTAACCATGACTATGTTTCGAAACAGCATGTTATTTTTTAACAAAAACATGAAAATGCCAAATCGTTTGGTAATTTCAAGTTCTTGGTACACTTTGGCTGTAAGATTTGTCTAAAAATTTACCTGGCACCTCACTGTCAATGGAGGTTACTGCCTCATGTCTCAGGGACTAGAAGACCAGGGCTGATCACTGTGACCATCTGTGGTGTTCTAGGTGCAACAGGAGTCCAAAGACACTGAGATGCTGTGAGTGACCACAGGTACCTCAAAACAATGCTGTACCTGCAAACAGCCTGGAAATGGCCTGGAAGCAAACCCTCCACTTTCTATGGGCTGTCAGAAAGCCACATACATCTTCTATTACTATATTCACACCTATTAAATGGTGTCACTTTATGATAGTGTCTTGATTTACATAGGTCAAGTATACTGTAGCACCATTTACATAGGATATTGTTAACACCCTCCTGTAGAAGTCATTATTACTCATGACTTTTTGCTGTCAGCTCTTGATCCAGACCCAGCGACATTAGTAGCGCATGAACTCTAGGTGCCATGGAGGACTGCAGCCTTTTCACTGATGTAGGGAAATAATTTCATTCCATCCTTTTGGAGCAAGTTTGTAACCAGGAGGGAACGTGATGAAGAGGCCATTGTGAAAAAATATAGAAATGAAACTGGCTAGAAGTACGCTATATTAGCAAGGTAGAAAAAAGCTGAAAATATATTCGATCTATGGTATCTCCCTTCTGTTTGCAAAGTCCAGCATTGTCTCTCTTTCCTCATTGATTTCTTTCTGTCCTTCTTCAACTAGCTTGTGAATTGTGCTATAATGCTGTTTGCTACTGCTGAAGGAGTAGAGCTGGGAAGCATCTTCCCATGCCTGAAAAGCTGGCAGGGAAATTGCTTCTGGTTCCTTGTTCTCAAAAAAGCACTTCAGGTTTCGCTCACTCAGCTTGGTGGCATACAGCTGGAAAATCTGGTCCAGTTGCTCCTTCTCCTTCTCCGTGTACACCCTCCAGAACATCAGCTGGAGGTGGCTGACTTTCGACTGGCAGCTGGCACAGCAAGTGGTGAGCAGGGAGAGAAGAGCTGTGGTAACGATCACACACCAGCCTAAAATCTGGGAAAACCAAAGAAATGAGCTTCAGGTTAAAAAGGCCCAAGTGAAAATGCTATTTAAATCAAGAGTGTCCAACAGAGCGACTACACTTTGTACGGAGGACCTGCCGCTCCTCTTGGGACCCTACTGCGGGCGTCTCGTCCCAGTTTGCATTCAGTGCCCTGCATTAGTATTAATGGGGCATCCGTATGGGGACCAAAGGGAAGAAGAAGACGTCAGGGTTGAGGCTTCTCAGTAGTGCTCATTTTGATGTCTCTTTCTCAGGAAGGCAAAAGCTGGTTGATTTTTACAGTGGAAGGTAAAACACTCAAGAAAAGTTGGCTTAGACTAGAGTCTGGCTGTGCGCATGTCCCATTTTATAACAAAGGGAACTTGGATAACAACAGCTGAAGTGACATGTCCAGCACAACGGCAATGGCAGGTTCAGGGACAGATGATCTTGAATCAGACCTCAACTACAAGGCTGTGTATGAAGAAAAATCTAACGGAGGTCTAAGTGATCAATCAAATAACATTATGGCTGAATAGAGCTATACAGAGCTATACAGAGAAGACCTGAGACCAGAAGTAGTGTCTGGCTAATTTAGAGAGGATATTGATGAGAGTTTTTTGCAAAATTATAACCATCTGGCACACAGTGTATTGGAATTGCTTACTGAATTCTGTCACACAAAGGGAAAAGTGCATAGGGAGAATAAAATATCACAATCACTAGATGGTAAATGGTTTGTTATCTCCTGAAAGCATTAAACTAAATTACCCAGCAAGAATTAGGATTAAGACACAATTCTTAACTGTGACAAACTACAAAACCAAAAGGGTAAGTAACTTTTGTCCCAGATCAATCAACCTTTTAAACTGTGACCATTTTTAGATGTGTTATTTTCAGACCTCTTTTTAATTAAAAAAAAAACAAACCACAAGCCAACAACTGCATTAATTAGCTAACAGGAATATAAAAGATGGTCTTCAATTTAAAAAGTATTCCCCAATTCTTCTACCAGGAGATTCATTGAAATCTGTGCTATTCTTGTGAACTTTTTTTTTTAATGAATCAGCCCTTTGTAATGGAAAATTATTTTTATGCCAAAACTGGTTTAAAATTTCCTTCTTGCCCAATCCTGTGAGAATGTTGGGAGGAGAGGGCATGAGAAAGAAGAAATAGCATGTGCATTGGCAGGTCTGTGTTGGCACTGGAGTAGAGCCCAGTTTGTCTACACACTGATTAGAAATAGTTTCTGTATTTTCAGAGAACTTTGTTTTTGCTGGAATATCCTTTTCCAACATCAGTAAACTTTTTTTTGTAGCAACTTCAGTGTTTGACAAAATTCTGTTAAGAACATTTTAAAATAAAGAGCTACTTTTGGGATTAGAGCAAGGGCTGAGGGTGGGAAAATGTGCTTGAGATTGTTATTGTGGGATGTTCTCCTCTAAGGAGAGCAGATTGTGAACACAGTTTTTTCCTGCCTAGTGTTGCTGGCCTAGCTGATAGTTTTACCCACCTACTCCACTGCAATGTGTAACATTTGCAAAAAAACCCCCAAACTTGTTTTCAAACAGTGGAACAAATTCCAGTATGGAATAAATCTTCTAAGATTCAGAGACCCATATGAACTGGAACTGATTTCCCATGCTTTAATGGTGTTGATATGGAGAGCTGCAACCTTTCTCATGTGAACTCTTGCACTGATGTTAAAAAAATAACTGCCAGTAAAAAAAATCTCTGTTTAGCTGAGGGAATATAGAAAGTTTCCTCAGGGAAATATGTGAAACAGAGAAGCTTGACAAACAATTATTCTTAGGGACTGGTATGGAAGAATAGCTTTGCTTTCTTTTCTTTTTCCAGTCACTTTGTACTGACTGATGATTTCTAGGGGTATTTGAGAAACTGCTCTTTTTAGCAGGTTTTCACTTTTTTGCAGCTTGGAGAATGAACCCATGTATTCTCATGCTATAAACTGAGTCACTGGTATTTCACCATTTCCTATACATACAACTTAAAGTCTTAAGCACTATTTGTTATTTCCTTCTAAAACTCTCAGATAAATTGCTTTGCCTGCAGTGCAGGCTCTGTCTGCATTCCAGTCCTATTTGCATGAGGACTTGAAAATAAAACTCGCTTTTGGGGAGGAAATAGTTCCAGATGAATACAATTGCCTGACAAAAACTTGCTGGCTGCACAGAGTGTTTTTCCTTCCTGCTGACAATCATCTTTCCATCTTTTCTGTAGCCTTTTTTTTCTTTTTTTTCCCCCTTTGTTCTGATTTTTTTTTTGTCTCTGAATTTATTTACATTACAAAGCAATGAGCAGAACTGTATCACAAGAATATAGTAAAATATAATACGATCTCAACTTTTCATGTTCTGCTTATTTTATTTTAGTGTTTCTTCCTGCAAGCAGGACAAAAACATGCTCTTATCTGGCATCATGAACATGAGGAACACAAACAAACATATTATATAAACAGTCACAAATCTGTCACAAATCTTGTTTTCCAGTATTTTCTACTGTTAGTGACCTAAGATTTCATTATAGTTATCATAATGGTATAAAATAGGAGAGTGTGGTATGGATTTTTTAATAGGACAGACCCCTTTAATTGAGTGACATCTGTTAATTCAGCCTCCGAAACAATCCAGTATGTTTTTCTGTTTAGAGCAGTCTTCATTCAGGAAGAAAGCTATAAGTTATCTGGTCTTATTGATCCTGCTGTCAGTGGGCCCCCCCAGGAAGTACACCACAGCTCAAATTGAACTAAAAGATGGATTGATTGTATTTTGCAAGGCTCCATCATGTCAAAATTTTGTTTATGTGAAATCAAAGGTTTTATCTTGGCATCTGACATCAGGATCTTCCACAGATAAATCACAGCAACAGTACAAACTGCATAATGCTCTTTATTTTTCTTACCTGGGACTGTGCTTGAAGAGTTCGTTTCAGTTCGTCGCTCTCTGAAAAGGGCATGGAGCTTTTGTCACAGGCCACCTTGTGTAGCTCTTCAAAGCACTTTGCAGATTTGCTGTCACAAACTGCATGTAAGTAGGCAGGGTTTTTCAAGCCACTCATGGCACATTCGTAAAAAGTCCCGTTGAGCAAAGCCACAGAGAGCCACATCACTGGGGCTACCAGAGCATTTAAAGTGATTTGTCCAAAGACGTAAAAGCAATGGCAGGTATTGCCTCTGGGGAATATTTTTCTGGGATTCACCCAGCAGCCAGTAAAGAGTTTCCAGGTCTTGCTGTTCAAGAAATATCCAATAACTAGCAAAACAAAAGCTGGGGAGAAAAGAAATACCAAACCGTACCTGAAGTTCTCATTGCTGCAGGGGCATCTGAAAGCAACAAGAGAAAACACACGTTCACCTCCCATTGTCAGCAGCGCCATAAAGCTGTAACCTATAGCAGTTTTCCGGTTCATAAAGAATTTCAGGATTGTTTGGAAACTATCCATGTTTGGTACTCACTAAAGAGGTAAAAATCAAGACCCTCTTATCTTCAGTTGTAGCAGTATGTAGTGGTGTAGCAGGGGAGAGCCCTCCAGAGGAAGAACAGCCTGCTGCTAGCCTGCCTGCATGCGTGCTGGCTAGATAACACCGTGATGTCATGGTCTAGAGAAGCACTCTCACAGGGGACCCCTCTGCTAGCAGAGCAGATGTTGCACATTTACAGTAACATTCATCAGTAGTAGAAGGAAAGCAAGTAATGCTCTGTATAATCAAATAAATTTGCAGTCTTGGCAGTCTTTTTCTTGGTGGGCTGTTGTTTTTTTCTGACTGCAGATGGAGATCGGAGTAAAAACACACACTCACCAGTTGCAGGAGTTCTTGAGCTGTGATTATCAAAGTTGCCGGCAACCTAGGGAAGGACCTAGTATAGATGCTAATGGTCCCAGAGGAGTGTGACATGACTGAAAGCAGACAAGTGATAACAGTTAACCCACTTTGTATGGGGTTGTAAATGTAGGAACATCAAAGACAGAATAAGCAGCCTTCTGCTGTACTTCCCTGGAGTATCACGTCGCTCCAGATTTGCATCTCTGGCTCAAGCTGATCACAGAAGAGACAAATCTAGTTTGCTTTCCAACCTGTCCCTCCCGCTTTTTCCTGGGGTAAAGGTGGTCTAGAGAATGCTGCATCCTAAATTTTCACCTCTGGTTTGCTCACAACAAGTTCAAGCAGCCAAGTTTTGTCCTTTTGCAGGTTGCTTTCAAGATGTACCTTGGGGTCACCCCTAGCGTGAGCTGCAGTAGTGCTGCAGGAAATGAATTCTCCTTAATCCTGGACAAAAACCCACTAGTGGACTTTGTGGAGGAGCTGCCAGCAGAACGAGCATCACTTTGCTACTGCAACCTCCTCTGCGGGGTGATTCGAGGTGCCTTGGAAATGGTAAGGAAGGACGTGCATGTTTTCTCCATTCTTTGTTAATATGCAGAGGCACAGGAAAGCAAAAGCACTTGCTCAGGTAAATGAAGGAGGTTTAGTAGTGCTTAATCTCTCCCTCAGATTAAACGTCTATATCTAAGTAAAAGAGGGCCAGGCTGATCCTGGATCCTGAGGTAGAGAAGCACACAGGTTGGCTCACCTCCGCACTGTCCCTGCGTGGCTCTTCTGTGGCTGACTTGGGTGCAAAAGCCAGGTGGGACCAGAGAGCCAGCTAATGCGTCCTGCGGAGAGCCGGGGGGGCATGCTGGATGATTCCACTGCTGCTCCTTGAGCCTACCTCATTTTCCTGCACAGGTGTAACCGGTAATAACCATTCCTAATTCTTTCCAAATACTTGAAGATAAATAATATTCTCAGGTTACTGCAGCGCCTGCTGAAATGGAGAACAAAGTGTCGATGAGTATAATGTTAAAGCCAAAGCACCAGAAGTGTATCAGATGGAGTCCAAATTTTGTTCTTAAATTTAAGACTTTTACAAAAGAATAAATGAAAGGCATCATTTGAAAGTCACTGAGGTGTAGAGCTTCTGTGGCATTTTCTGGAAGATAGCTTTTGGTCTGCTTGATGTTTCTGTCAATATCTAATTCATCATGTATCTTATGTTTCAAGAAAACAAAAGCTGTGCAAGTATTATGTATGTATGTCAGTCTCAGAGTTATAGTATCTGATGTAAGACTAATTAACAAAAGAATTCTATCATAAGTATTAGTATGTGACCAGGAAATTTTGTGATCACAAAATCAAGTACACAATGTAGGTTCTCAGAAGAAAGCAAAGCACTGGAATGAAGGGTAAAGTATTATACAAATTCCAGTGTATATAAACTTCCTTTTTATTAACTCATTTGGGAAAGATATTTTAAAACAATCTAGAAATCTGTTTCTTATGAAACCTGAGGAAGGGGGTCCCCTTGTGGTAAGAGAGAAGCTTGTTATACTGGAGGAGGGGAAAAAATGGGGCATTTCTTTGCTTAACTGATTGGACCTGATTCTTTCTAGGTTCACTTAGCAGCAGAAGTTACCTTCCTCCAGGACAGGCTGAAGGGCGATGCTGTGACAGAAATAGGAATTACGTTTTTAAGGAAGGCTGAAGACAGAAAGCACAAAAGAAATAAATGAAAGAAATATTGGGAGAAACCCTTGCTGAGGGCTATTTTGCACCTTTTGTTTCTGAAGAAGACATGCACGGTAAAAGTGGCTTCGCTGAGCCAGCTGCACCAGTTGTACACTTGAAAGTTGAAGAGAGCTGGGTGGCAAGCAGGAGGGGCAGAGCAATGTTAATTGTCATGACACAGATACCAGTGTAAAAGATCAAAATGGCCTGCCCTTCCTTCTTGCATAACCATGCTCTTGAGCTCAACGAAAGTTTTATCTCATTATTTACTGCACGCCGGGTGCAAAATTTTCATTCGGACACCAACTGGTTTTGGATAAACATGACCACCTTTTCCCAATTTGTTTGTTGGTAATGTTTCAAAGCATGGTTGCTAAGTGGTGCTTTATTTCCCTGGTTGTTTGTGGTTAGGAATAATGAATTCATCTGCTGTGACTGTTGTATGCAGTGTCTAGCTGTCAGGTGCCTGTTGTGATGCGTAATAGTTTGCCATTTATTGTCCTCCACACCAGACATCCTGCTGCCTTTGAAACCAGAGAGGGATGTGGCTTCACTGATGTCAGGAGCCACTTTAGTTCATTACAGATCTTTCAGACCCCACATGCAGTTGTGCTGGCTTTGCCTGTTCAGCCCCATGCACACGTCAGGCCACAGCACTGACACCTGCACCAATGCTTGTGCTGCTTCAAGCTACGGGCCTTTTCATGTCAGTCTTCTCTTCAAGAGCACTGATCTTATGACCAAACTGAACAAAGCATGGCATATTTAATGTGTAGTCACTGTGGATCTGTACTCACTTAAGGAAACTCGAATAAAAATTCAGAGATTGCCACACAACAGGTTTGCTGGTCGTTGTGTCTGTTCTTACCTGACCTTCATCACCAGCTGTTGAAGATCTTCCCCTTGGCAGTGGACTTGTTACCACAGCATGACTGGGAAGTAGAGAAATAGCAGCCTCGCAGAGACCTGAGTCATAGGAAAGGTTTAGCATTGTCCAGTGTAGTGCAAGATATCTGGGTAAGGGTTGGACAGAACCCCAAGTTCTAGCACAGTACCCTACCCAGACAGCCAGCTCACCTTCTTCTCACCAAAGCTCTTGTTTTAAACTGAAATACAAACCTGCAATTCAGTTCAGTGAAGCCCAGAGTTAACTGTGGTTTTATCGCTGTGATTTGTACCTTCACCTCCCTCAGTCTGTTTACCTCAATCCTGCTAAGTGAGGGACACCTCATACCTTGAGGACAGCGGGGTTCACTCCCACCAGATCTGTACAATCCTCACAATAATGTTTCTCCCTTTGTTTGTCTTAACAGTGTCGTACAGTGGTGGTGTAATATAAGGGAGCTTTAAGAGAATAATTTTGTACAGAACAAAAAATAAGCTATTCATTACCCAGCCTTGGGCTCAGACCAGTATGCTGTTACCTGCTATGAATAACGAGGTACAACATGTAACAACATGTTGCAACCTGTAATGAGTTTCCCTAATATTTTTTTTTTTAATCAGGGCTGAAAGGTCTTGTGGAATTTGCCTAATTTCACTGCCTGTGCAGGAGCCCTCAGTGGGGTTTTTGCTGGTTCTGCCCAGCTGGCTGAGATGGACATGTGGCGACTTTGGCTGAGCACAAGAAGGTTTTCTACAAGGCAACTGCCGTTTTCCTTTTTTCCAGCATTCTTCCTACACTGGATCACCTCATCCATTATATTCTAAAGATGGAGCAAGCAAATGTTAGGTAGAAAAATAGTAATAAACAACAGAAAAAACAGTGACCCACACTATGTTACCATTAGTTGCTGACATCAGCTACCCTATGCACATACAGTCTTTTGCTTGTCTCATTTGGTATCATATTCACAGAAGTGTTCCTCGGTGTTTTGTTTTACTAGGCCTTCTTTTGAAGGTCTCTAATGGAGCACTCATAAGTGTGCTGAAGCTTCTCTTTCTTTGGAATTTCTACTGTTATAAATGTAATTATGTACAGAAGATATGAGTGTTACATAAAGGTGAGGAAAAATCAAAATTCAAACATGACTGCATACAAAACCAATATATAAATATCTGCTTCTATCCTTAAACATAGATACAATTTTTTTCCTTTCCCCAGAAGTCACTTTATCTGTGAAAAACAGACTGCCATCACTGCCAGCAAACTTGAAGATATGTATTGCAGTCCCATTTGAAGCCTTTGCTCATTGATTTTAATCAGAAGTGCTGGCTCTGCGTCTTCCCTGGAAAGCTGAGGCAGCTTTGGTAATGAGACCCTGGCAGTTGCGACTGTGAGTGGGAAGTGGCAAAAGCCCACCCAGATGCAGCTGAGAGGATTAACATGAATTCTGAGGGTGTTTTCACTGCAGCTTCTCATCAGGAAATGAAATAAGGCATGGCTTGTTCCTAGAGACTTTCCGTCTATCCTGAAGTATTTTATTATATCTCTAAGGTAAAGAAAGCCTGGCCCCACTGCACCAAGGAATATTTTGGCACTGATTGCAGTGGGGCCAAGACATTATTTCTTTCCCATTTACGACATTCCAGAGTAGATTTATCTTTCTCTAGATGTCAATGAACAAACAAACTCTTCAATACAAGAGGTGAAATGGAACATTTTTAACTGAACTGTGCTTCCTGGAGGCACAAGTAACAAATTGGACACTTGTCACTCTATTATCATCAAATTTCTTGGAAGGAAAACAGCACTGAGCAAGTCAGTGACTCTGTGACAAAATGAATGCTTTTTAAAATTCTTTTCTACATACAGAATTAAATCATGTTTTCCCTTCATGTGTTATATTTTCATTTTATAGTAAGAATGAAGCTTCCAAGCTAGTTGTATTCAGCTAGTTAAAATAGGTTCTTCCCTTACTTCTTCCTTGGAAAATGACTGTAATGAACAACTTCGTGGGATTCCTCTCTGTCTGAATAGTTTCCAAGTTAGAGTTTACTGTCTAGAAAGAGAAGATTTCTGGGAGGAGTGAAAGGACAGCCCAGACCAGACAATATGACTCACCCTCTCTAAAAAAAGCTTCTCAGAGAAAAAGTGAACTTGATCATTCTTCACTCAAAACTGGTATCTTTGTTTCTTATAATTCATGTTCTTTGCTAAGAATGATATTATTTGCTAACATGGATTATGGATTTATAATGTCTTTAAATGTGTAGCTATGCTATAAATATTTGTTAACATAAGCTTCACCTATACTGCCGTGTTA
Source organism: Elanus axillaris (assembly GCA_026212715.1). Taxonomy (NCBI): domain Eukaryota; kingdom Metazoa; phylum Chordata; class Aves; order Accipitriformes; family Accipitridae; genus Elanus; species Elanus axillaris. The sequence goes on from JANZLQ010000013.1 coordinate 22,287,592, forward strand.
TGCATGAGCCTAACCCATCGAGACATGCTGATTTGCACTTAGCCTTCATTCTGGATCATGTTAAACAGTGTATTTGGCAGGGACACCCAGGTGTATCTTAGGCACTGATGCCAGGTCAAACCCCTATATGTAATATTATATATTTTTTAAAAAAACATAATAATTATGTATTTGTCAGGAAAAAAATAGAAAAAATATAAATGGAATGTAAACAGGAAGTTTAATGTTGGTGTGTTTTCCCTGCGGCATTTAAATGCCTAATTTTTTTTTCTATTAACGAGCTTTACAGCTACAGGAAATGAGCAGTAGGGCTAATTAAGAAGGCCTACTGCAAAAGGTGATCAAGATCAGGCAGTGGTAAAGAAAATTCACCACCACAAGAAATTTTTAGTTTCACTGTTATTACCTAAAGCTGCTGAGCATGTAGGGTTAAAATGGTTGGAATATTTTTGCTTACCTATTCAAATTGATAAGCAGCTGAAGTCATTCTGATGGACTCCTTTGTCATGCACAGGTAACTCCAAAATGCTAATTGCTTCCCAGATTTTAAAAGACGCAGCCTGTGCCTTAAGAAAGTAATTGACTGAAGGTAAGTATTTTAGTCTAGAGCTTGCTCTAAGCTCCACTGAAAGATGTATTGTCAGGTAAGAGCTAATAAACTAAGCTGAATTTCTGATCAAAACTTCCATTCCTTTTTGCCCCTTTGATACTGCCAGATATGAAGGTTTGGTATTGTTGCTCCGGCTGCCAAATGCCCTTAAGGTGTTTGGTAATAATTTGACATAGTACATGCTGACATCTTTGTGGATGCTGATCATTTTACACATGTGGCTCTTCTTAATGAACAACAACATATGAAAACTCCCATCGTGACAGATCTATTTATTTAAATGTACTTAAGCAAAAGTAATGAAGTGTATTTAAAAAAAAATCTGCTGAGGGTTACAACTATCAGCTTTTACATACAATTTGCGTAGGTTTCAATAAGAGCACAGAATAAGACTCTTATATCAGTAGGGTTAAAAAACTTCCAGTGTTGCAAAGGATTTGTTTCATTAAAACCCTGATTTGCTTCCGCTTTCTTCATCCAGAAATCTTAAACCAGGGGGGTTCTGATCTCCTTCCCTGAATCTGATGCTGTGGTCTCTGTTTGTTAATGTGCTTGTGTGTCATGCTGTAATACTGCTCTTGTGAATTTAAGGTCTACAAGAATGAAATCTTCTGCCAGTCTTCATTGCTGAGAGTCTGAAATGGTGCTGGGTTAGTAGCTTCAAAAAAGCAATCTGTATTTATTTCTGCCAGCCTGGTTGCATGCTCTTTAGCCTTGATGCCAAAGAGCTCCTGTTCCTCCTTTGAGTAAATTTTCCAGAACTTGTGCTGAAGATAGCTAACCAGGGGTGACAGCGGATGACATGTGTTACAGTCAATGCCACAGTCATGACGCTGACTATCAGGAGCTGTCCTATCAGCTTGGAAAAGAGATAGGTGGGTTAACAGTAGTTTTGCATGGTCATATGTAGGAGTATAGAACTTAACATTGAAGCAGACATGAAAACTGTAGGCAAAGATACCCTGGAGTGCCTGTAACAGTCTGCTCGCTGCAGAAAGAGAGGATCCTGTGCAAACAATTCAGCCAGCCTTACAGAACTTCTGCATCCCTGAGCTGATCTGGTTGGATTGAGGATGAATCCCCAAAAAAGAGAAGGTGAAGTTCTTTCCTGAGTTATGCCCTGCTTTCTGAACTTTAAAGGCAAGATACTGACCAGAGATTTCTGCAGTTGTGGTCAGATTTATGGTACAGAGGGTGCAGAATTACCCTGTCCACCTCTGGTGCTGTGAATTAGACCTCCTGCTTGTCATCTACCCTTGGGAGGCACTTTCTCTCCCTGATATCTGAGCCTGCAAAAAATAGCCAGTTGCTTCAGCACACAGGAAAGGTTGTGTCCTGTATGTTTTGTAGGTTGGACACAGATTTGACTATTGAATATGGGAATTCATTCTTGGCTTATACATGATTTTAACATCCCCAGATAAGTCTGAAGAGGCCCCATATAAAGCAGGTATCCTAGTAGATGCTGGTCCCTTCAGTACTCAGTGGTACTTAGCTGGAAGTTCCAGGCAGAGATCTCAGAACATCCCTTTTCACTCCCTCAAGCTGATTTTTTTCAACTGAAAAATATTGAGTGCTAAAGAAAAATGAGTTTATATTCTTTTTGCTATTTAATTTTGCTGAAAGTAGATCAGGTATTAAAAATAATGGTCAGTAATAAAAATGCTCTCACACTTCTTCTGTTCTTGTTTGACTGATTTGGGTTTTTTTAGATTTCACGGCAATATCATTAACAGTCAATCTTCCTTGATTTTGCTCATTTCTTACCCTATCTGAATTCAGTGGTACAGAGTTGCCCCTTTTCAGCCTTTTTCTTGGAGGAGCAGCATGCTAAATATTTAACAAATGTAAATACTTTTTTGGTTTTAATAAGCACTTGTACTAAACAGGAACTTATAAAAATCCAAGTAATTATAGTCTCCTATAAAGTTAACTCCATTAACCAGCCTTAATGTTTTCCTGAGAAAAAGTGATAAAACCTGATTTTTTTACTGGAGTTAAGACAATGACCAAACAAAGCTAGAAACAAAACTGGAAAACTGGAATGTTTCCAAAATTTTGGGGTTTCATTTCACTCAAAAAAAAAAAAAAAGTCCACACACAAGTGCTATTTTTTGACCATGCAGTTTGCCTTCATCACAAGAACATTCTAACAAGACAGATACAGATTTTAACTATTCTTCTAGAATACAAGTGTGAAATTATTAATAGGTTCAAGCACTGAGATTTGTAGTCAAACAAGCTGTCCTTATTTGTTTCACTTGCCAGCTCTGTGTTGCAAAGAGGCATCAGCTTCCTCTCTATTCATGACCTCAGCTTCCCCTCAGCTGATTTGTACTTACAGAATTTTGAGGTATTTAGAGGGGTGAAAGTGGAAAAAGATAAGAAGTCACACCATGCCTAAGTTAAACGAGAAGAAAACTTGCTGAATGTTCTGGTCTCTCGGCTGGCTCCCTGCCCAGCTTTGAGAGAGGTTTTGTAAATGGCAATGCCAAACAATTGCCATGCAAACATGCAAAACCAGAAAATAGCACAAACTTGCTACCTTTCTGTTAGTTTTGGGGTTTTTTTTGCTAATAAGTTTTTGCTAATCGTGTACATTTGGTACATTATATAGCATGAGAGAGAAGGACTCTTTACAGTCCCCAGCAGGTAGAACCATGCCCTGAGCAGCCAGGGTTGAAGCCCATAGGGTGAAGAGAAGAGTGGTGAGGCTTTACCTGGGACTGTGCCCGAAGGCTGAGGAATTCGCCTGCTGTCTCCTCCAACAACTTCTTGTTGCAGGGTCTTTTGAGCAGCAGCTTGTGGCACTCTCGTCCTTTATCTTTACACACGAGGTTCGTTATCAGGCTGCTCCCACTGGCCACCCACTCGTAGAAGCTGGCTCTGAGCAGGGCTACCGTGATCCAGGTGAAGCCTGGATCCACCAAAGCCCTGGCTGTCACCGACAGCAGCACGAGGCAGTGGTGGGAGCAGGTTCCCCAGGGGCTGCATGCAGCTCAGCGCTTCTTCGGAGGGCAGCTGCCTGTCCGCAGGCACCACAACCTGGCGTTCACCATGTCTCAGCCAAGCAGAAAGAGGATGAATGCAGGCGCTAGGAGGAAGACAGAGCTGTACAGCATGTTCCCAGAATGCCTGAACACCACAGAGGAGGAGATCTGCTCACTGGTAGCCGTCAGCAGGGACACAATGCTGTAACCCAGAACGGTCTGGTGGTGGATGCAGAACTCCAGTGCCCTGCGTAACTTACCCATTTTCTACCTCCCCTTACTTTGAGGAGAGTGAAATCTCAGAAATGGAAAAGAGACGAGTAACCTGAAGCTCCCAGCTGGTGATGCCCTGAGGCACAGAAGCAGCTCTCAGAGGAAACAAGAACACGGGCTCACTGCACTGTGTCAAGGTCAAGTGGAGACCACAGTGGAAACCCACCCCAGTAATCAACATCAAAACAGCAAAGATCTATCTTTGCTTCTATAAAAATAGTTTGTATTTGTCTACACAGGCATTGTAACTAGCAACGCCTTAAACCTCATAATCTTTTCAGCGAAGCTTCTCAGTGAAGCAACAGATTTAAAGTGTGAATAAAATGTAAGACGACCACCCAGAACTGTGTACATTTTTTTATCCTGCCTTATTATTAGCAACACAGTATGGCTTGTTCTCTTATGGCAGACAGTTCAGCTACAAACATGTTAATTCTTCAAGCTAATCAATTAACCTTTTAAAATCAGTTATAGTTAGAGCAAATTAGCTAGTGCACACATAGCAATGACCCAGTCAGTGGTTTCCACTGAAGCTCCAGCTACCAGAGTACCATTTGCCAGGGACCAGACTTTGGACTCCGTCCTCCGTAGCACGTAGCGGCAGCTTTGTAGTCCAGAAAAAATTCCACCCCTAAACAAGCAGAAACTAAGCAGATGGCATGAAGTGGAAAAATGATGGAAAAGGCTTGCGTAATGAAGAAAAATATCTGGAAGGGATTCCTGAGCTTGGAAGACTGAGCTGCCTATGAAAATATTTGCTCCCAGAGTCCATAGATTTTATTCATGCCCTGAGGGAGCTTGACCAGGCTCCTAGCTAAGGTTTGTCTCTTCTAAATCTAGATGAGGTAAACTGACACTCAGAATTAAGGAAGCTAAAGCTTTGTTGCTTGCTCGTAGCCCTGTAGCTGGAGCTCGCTGAGGTGATGTAGGCAGTGTGGTAGTTTGCTGTTTCTACGTGCTTGCTGACAGCCAGATGTGCAGCCAGCCGGAGAGCTGGTGGTCACTGTCATTTTCTCTGCCACAACCACTTACCTGGGGTTTGAGAGTCAAAATCACCTGCCTCTTGCATGAGGTCTCTGGCCTCACGGGGTGCATCAGCAGTATGAATTCATCTTGATCCGATCTCAAATGCTGTAATTTACGCTGCACTGATTCTTCCTGGGCATTATCACGGCACAGTTTACCACAGTTTACCTCACCCCAGGCTCAGGCAAACGCTGCCTCCGGCTAGGCCCGCCTGGTTTTGGTGCTGACAAGAGAGCAAGGCGTGATGGTGCCTGCATCACTCCATGCCGTACGCTGGGCCGCAGGACCCCAGCAGGCGGGAAGCTGGCGTGGGCGGCCGCTGGGCTCGCACCAGAGGTGCTGTGCTCTGTGCTGAGCTGCTGCGGCTGCCAGAGAAACCATGCCACTAACTGAAACGCTCGAGTCAGGCTGGAGGAGACTTTGCTTTGTATTGCACGGCAGTATAATATAAAGATGTAAAACCAGCCAGAGCGTATCAGACTGAAGGTTGAGTTAGTCTGGTCACCTCTTGGTTACAGCAGAAAGCTGGGGAGGAGCACAAGGACAGGGAAAGCAAGCTCAGGAACGCACTCACCCCCCAACATTTTGCATTTCAGGAATTTCCTTTGCATCTACCACCTGTTGATGTATTACTTCTGTAAATTTGGCCAGTTTCAATTTTAACCGATGCAGACTTTTTTAACATCTGAGACACTGTATAGCAAGTGTGCTCAACCTTCATTCAAACCTGACACCACCCCATTCGATGCCCCCAGGTTCTGGCAGGGGAAGAGAGAAAACAGTGGATCCCTACCTGGTCTCTCCATTCACTCTTGATCTTGTACATCTTCATCATGGCCCCCTCTTTTCCAGGCTGAGGAGCCCCTAATAGATTTAGTCATTCCTTGTCTGATGTGATTTTTACTTTTTTTTTAACCAGGTTGCCACCTGAGCCTTTCTCTTGGATTCAGGTATCATTTTTTACGTAATGGGAAATGGGGGGTATACCAGATTTACAGTGCATTGAAGGTACAGCTGAATCACAGTTTGCTACAACAGCATACTGACACGGTTTTGTTTTCTATTTTCTTGTAATAATTTCTAGAATTTTAACTGCTTTTGGATCATCCATGAAGCACTGAGTTGATATTTTAGCAAGTTATGTATTATAATAAAAAATCTCAGTCTTGAGGGGTAATCTCAGTCAGTTTAGAATCTATCAATGTATTTATGAAGGTAGGATTTCGTTTCACTTTGGACACCACTTCCCCTCCACTGAATTTGGCCTGCCATTTTGCTTTCTAGTCAGGCAGTCTAGTAAAGTATATCTGCAGTTCTGTAAGGCAGAAGTTTGTTTTTAACTATCCAGAGCAACTTTGTATTATTGGCAAATATTGTTGCCTTGATTTTTACCCGGAGGCAATGGTTAGCGTACCTTGAAACCAGAATTCACTGTGTCTGAAAAAGTCTTAGCAGACTTTGGGATGGCAGAAATAACAGAAGCAAGGTGAAATCACTGCAAAGGCACCTCATTACAGAGACAGGGACATGGGCTGCCTCTGAGCACCACTGGTTTATCAAAGGATCCCAACGACCAGCTGCAGTCCTCTGGAGCAGACAATGACCACACAGGGGAATAAATACAGCCAAGAAGCACTGCTACTTCACTTTCTGAGCCTAATTTTAGCAGTGTTTTATTTATCTGTAATAAAATATGATTTCAGGAACAAGCTGCCTGGGAAAAGGGTGGGGGAGCTCTGCGTGAAAAAGGATTAACCCTCTCCTCCAAGCAAACATGTTTCTAGTAAACACTCCAGAAAGAGGTGGGAGAGGGAGGAGAGACCACCCTGGTTGGAAAGTGGAGGTGTAGCTGTGCTAGGAGTCAAGTGGGGAGCAGCGATGGCCTGGGCAAGCCCCACATGGGCAGCCTCGGGAGCTGGGGGGAGAGGGTCCTGGGCTGGAGGGGAGCATGGAGCCCTGCAGCCGGCTGTTTTGGCATCCTCAGAGCATTGTTCTCCCAGGGTAGTTCTTTCTTGCCCTCTAAATTAACACTTGTCTCACTGCAACAGCTGTAAAGAATTAACTGGAAAGTGTTTAGAAAAATAGTTTTCTGCTAAAGAACACAGAATTCCAATTTAATGGTTGTTTTTGCATTGATTTGCATTAAATTTCATGCCTTCCGAGGGGGATAAAAACAATGCTGGAATGCAAAAGACAGATATTTTTAGAACAAAATGATTATTTTTATTATTTGAAATGTTTTCTTTTTGAAATATACTTTATTAAAATGAAGGGGTCAGTCAACTGAAAAAAAATTGACTTGTTTAATATTTTATCAAATTTCTCCTTGACGTTGTAATTTCTGTCCTTGCATTTGCAGCTGAATGAATCTCAAACATTTTCTAGGTGGAAAAAGATGTAGCCTAACTAGTTCTGTGGTTGTAGCAAATGCATAATACTGGTCTTAAATGCAGCGTCTATGTGTGCATGTGCGCATATTGAGTAGATCTTGGTTTAGTCATGTTAGTAAGTCCTTACAATAAGGTTATTTATTTTTTTGCTGGGACATTTGCTATTTGTTTGGAATAGCAAAAGACTGGTTTTGGCTTTCTACAAATCATTCTCTTTCTAGCTGCTGCAACCAAGGCCCATCCTGTCCCAGATTCCTGTCATTAGTCTTATCAAGCTCAACTTCCTCTTCACATTATTAATCTAATGTACGCTGTACATCCATGGATGCAATGGAAAAGAGCACATCAGAACTGTTTTTCTTTTTATAACAACTGGACTTGCTTCTTCAAGTGAGAGATTTGTAAACTGCATTTCTCAGTGCCCAGTTCAGGAGGACATATGGAAAAGTCTTTCTATTCTAGGAAAATTCTTGTAACGCCTTTTGTCTCATTCTAGGCAAAATTAATGCTTAACTAGTGGGCATCTTGTCCACAAGTAGATCTGCACCTACCCTCCAGGTGGACTGACCTCCCCCGGGGGCCCATTACCTCAGTTTGTGAGACTGAGGAAGTTATTCTGACTTTACATTTGAACAAGCCTTCTTACGTGTTTGTGAAGTGTCACACAGCTCAGTGGCACCACATAAATCATTAATAGTACTAATACTTAGCAGAGAGCAGCCTGAGAAGTAGCACTGTGACTGGGCATGTAAAGCTTACAAGTATTTGTGTACATTATACTGCTATTTTAGGGCATTACATTTATTAGCAGTTTTTGGCTGAAAATGAATTTTAGTGGGTGGGAAGGAACCACGTCTGCACAACCAAGTATAGCTCTGAAGGAGGCTCTGACGGGTGAACTCTGGTACAGTCACACAGGCTGTTGCACTAATTTTCTCTTGCTAATATTTACTGCTGCTTTTTTAACACATCTTCTGGATGGGGAGGGTCCTGTAACCCAGTCCAAGTGTCCTACAGCAACCAGCAGTGTGAGGGCTTTACTGTTCAATCTATGCTAATCTACAATCTATATGTGCCATAAATAAGTCTGTGTGATTCTTTAAGTGTTGGCTGTGGATTAAGTGAAAAATATTTACCAAGTTTATACAAAAATATATGATATTTTCATAGGATTAGAAAGGTTGAAGTTGTCAGTTTTTAAGATGAAATTAAGGAGCCTTAGTGAGGCAGATTATAGAGTTAACTCATTTGTAATCAGGTAAATCAACCTCGGTAGTCAACTAGTCAGTTATAAAAAACAAAGCTCAGTCTTTTTCATTTACTATGGAAAATGAAATGCCATAAAATTACTTTGCAAGTTTAAGCACATTAAACCCCAAATATTTCTATACTCTTATTATAAATGTTTTGTATTCCCTGTGTCCTTGCTTTCTTCAGGTTATGCCATCACATCTTGCTGTCTTGGAATTGCTGTATAGCTGAGATTTTATTCTGTTCCACTCCTTCTGTGTGTGTGTGTGTGTGTGTGTGTGCACACGTGTGGCTTGATGCTGTCTGATCATATGCTACAAAATATGTTCTGTACTTTTTCATTCAATTAATCCTTCTTCCTCTTTTTAAACTTTAACTAATTAATGAGTTCTTCAGTTCATGGTAGTATGCCCCTTTCCCCCATTTCCAGTTTCCCATCCTGGGCTCCTTTGCTGCCCAAATTTTGTTACGTAAAGAATTTTTTTCTAACAGCAAGGCAGTGCAAGAGCTGAGACCCTATCCCTTTCAAAGCTGTCCATACTCAGCTATCTTATTTATGCCAACAAGTTCACAGCCTTCTCTGGGTAAAATCAGGTGAGCAAGTTAAGAATGAAAAAAAAAAAAACCAAACCCTAATGAATCTTCCTGTGAAGGGATGCCAATCATTTCTTCTTAGTAAGTTTAGAAGACAGGCAAACCAATCATCTGTATGGAAGAAAGTACTCAAAAACATTAATACACTTTTACCAGTGAAAAGAAATTTCACAGTAGTAGCCACAGCTACTACTTCTAATGTACCCCTGGAGGAAGATAACTTCACCAGGAACCACTTACTTTCGCAAAGGAAATGGTGGGTGACTAGGCTTCACTGCAGATTTTTCAACCCCTCTCCCACCAAACAGCCTACATGTTATACTTGACTTAGCATATATTTAAAATTTAGCATACATTTCTCTCTGCAGAATGAACTTTCGTTCCACTCTTCATTCAGCAATGATGACCATGAGGGAGGTCTAGAAATGGTCTCAGTCCCCTGTCAGTTGAGTTTTGTTCTTACAGAATTGGAAAGTTTCTGGCTTGTGGTCCTCAACCTCACTTGCTCATATAGTTTTCCTAATCAGTCTCATTCCTTACCTGCAGAATACCCAAGCTGTTTCAGCTTACCACAAATGTAAGAGCCATGTCAGACCCTATAGTAGGTGTGTCTGGCTTGTATTAAAGGCTGAATTCTGTTACACTCAAAAGCACTTTCTGTACCTGCCTTTTATATGCAGCTAGTCCTGCTGTCAGCCTGTCCTGGGAGAATCTACGACATTTGTAACTGGCAGAGAAAAATATTTTTTTCTTTTTCGATAGGAAGATATGATTCAAAAGGAAAGAATGATAGATGGGACATAAGGAGAAAGCATTCCCAGTTGCCTACATCTTATGTTAGCAGGAACTTTCCAAGTCTCTGTGTCTGCTCTCATTTATTCTGTAACGCTCAAATAGTCCATCATCACTGTCATTTTATTTGCAAGACATTTGCAGCTGTAAGTATTTCATTGCATTATTGAACATCTTCTATATTCCTCTACCTTATGTAAAGGCAGAGTTATTTAAGTACCCTTCCAGGGACTCTGGAACGGATTCTGCCTGTTTTCCCATTACTAGCAATCTCATCTGGGTCCACCAGAAGGAACTTCATGAGCCATACAAGATTGTGTTTTACCAGTTTACCACTTCTGCTGTCAGAAACAGATCCGCCATGCAGCTTATTGGAGGAACATCCTATGGAGCCTTGGGCCCTCTGAGGCAGAGTAAAATATACAACATTTTAAGGCGAATCCATTGCATACTGTTCACCACTCACTGGGGAAGTAGGATCTCATTGACAATGGGTCAAGCACAGTCACCTTCATTACCTGGCAAACTTAATAAATGAAAGAATAGAATTACTTGACTTGATCAAAAAAAGGGTTACACCATATAAAAAAAAAAGACAAGCATGAGAGAAGTGAATATAGTTCTAGACTATAATTATCAGTTAAGATCTACTGTAACTGCTTTAACATCTTTACTAGGTCATGAAGCAACTTGGCCTTCCTTAGCATGTCCTGCAGAGTTCAGCTCCTCCTCTTAAGGCTAGTCCTATTCTTTAGGGAGAAAAAGAAATGCATGTGCTGATCACCTACTGTCTCCTGCCACAGGCTGAATTCATCTAGCTTACTCTCACAGCGGTGTGGCAGTCTAGGGAAGTTTCCGCTCCTCATCCTCCTCAGGTTTTCTTCACTGGCATTTCCTGTGGGCAGATCTAATGGGCCCATCTTTCCTGGCATTCCCAGCTTCCTGTGTTACAACCTTTATGAAGATAAAGTGGAAAACCAGGGGGTTTTATACTCGTGATTTTAGAATCATTACACCTCCTTGAAGATTGCCTTCCAATTGGCAGTAGGTAAGTAGCTAGATTGAGTGTGTAATGTTTGGAGTGAAAGTGCGTACTGGTGAAAAAATGTATGTTAATGTTTTGGGGAAAATCATACATTCATATATCCTTTTGCTATAGATTATTGTTCATGGTAGAAGAGCCCTGGGAGTTGGTGGGGGACAGCTTTGCTCCTGATTGTCCCAGGGTCAGTTAGGATTGAAAACAGTAAAATCACAGGTTGTTTTGGGCACAAGTCAGATGGGAAAAAGGCCACAACATCATGCTAAATATCTTACACAAAAATGCATTACAAATGCTAAGCAATTTTTCTCTGAGTCCCTAAACTTCTGGAAAATCATCATAAATGCTATGAATGCCGTTTTCTTTTATCAGCCTGGGGAATCTGGCAGGAAAGGCAGGATCAGGGGGAAATGCTACATGTGCGTTCAGCTGAAGGAATGGCTAGATACACTGGGATAAAATGGCAGATAAGAGAAAAAGATAGGGAGCTTCTTTGCATACAGCAGATTTATGTATGAGGAAAAAGCAAGTGCCCCTTGCTTAGGTGGCAATGCCCAACTTTACTGAATTTACTGTTGTGGGGGATACACTACGTATGTCAGGGAGGACATAGGTACTGGACCCTGTCCTGTCAAATGACTGAACGTGATACAACTCATGCATAGTAGGCTTGACACACACCAACCTTCCTGTGTGCATGCTGCGCGTGTGAACATCCGTACGCTGCTGCCTGCCCACGTGTCATGGGTTCTCGGAAAAGAGGGAAGCTGGGAGTGGGCTGTCACCACTGTGACAAGTCACGGGGACTCTGTGGACTGATGTCTCCCCCAAGGGTCTCTCATACACAGAGCAGGCTACCAGTGAGAAATGGTGGTCACAGCCCATTCCTCATGGCTATCTTTCCCAGGGGACCCCGCAGTGCTTTTTCTTTCTGTGGCTGGTGAATGTCTGCAGCCCAGATGGATGGGGCTGTATGTTGGGAAGCCCCAAGTTGAGCTGAAGAGCTCTGAAGTCCCAGCTAACCTTCCACCTACAAGTTACAGCTTACCTGAGAACAGAGGAGAAGAACACCGCTTTCACAGCATCACTGAGGCCCAGGGGCACTATTAGGATCCCACTGTTTGTCTTTCAGTATAATGAGGATTCCCACAGTAACTCTGGTAGTCTTGCAGGCATTCTTGTGGAGAGCATGGATATATAAAGGGATATATAAAGGCATGCCAACAGTATCTCTCCTCCTGCTTTTTTCTGCCTTTTGGGATTTGACTGAGAACAGGTCTGTGGGATTTAACTGCATAATTCCATTACAAGGACATCACTACCACAATGCATGATTTATATTGTTCTCTTGCTATTTTTATTAATACAAATTAAAGCAGAGAGGATATGGCCTTGTATATATGGATTCATACGCTCCTTAGTATATCACGCCCACTGCAGTCATGTTCACCGAAAACTGCAAGATGAAATCTAAATTCTCATGAAAGTGTTATGTTTCCTGTTGACCAAAATGGCTGCGGCCACTATACAGTGTAGAGCAGCAACCAAAGCAAGCACAAATTTAAATTGGTCACCCACCTGTGTTAGTTATTATCAGTAGAAAAACTGATGCCAGCTTTGAGGAAGACCCAATATTAATCATGGTTTTCATAGTATTTTTTAGAGTGCACTTGTGTAGTTGGGTCCAGTTCTCCTGCCAGCCTCAAGCAGACAACAGCTATATTCCTTCCTTGAAAAGGTCCTGGCCTCTTTCTTTGAAGTGCTTTGACATTATTTATTTCAATACACACAGTCTGTGTACTGATGACAGTATGGACATATCCAGCACTGGATTGCATAGGCCTCCTGCTGCAGAGTGGTCCTGGAGTCAACTGCCAAGAAAGGACAGAAAATAACATCTTGGCTTCGTTAGCTGTGTCTGATTTAGCAGCTTAAAGTTACCTTACTGAATTTTAACAAAGCAGCCAGAGCAAAGGGATTAAGGTTAGACAAAAGTATGTTTGATCCCAACTAAGACTTCTGCAGACCAAATAAATGTGAATTTAAAGTTCTAGTGCAGAAATACAGCTATTTTCCAAACACTATATGCTTTCAAACAGTAAGAAAAAACTTTTAATCAGTGGAAAATACATAGGCCAACAGAAGAATTTGATGTATTTCAGACATATAATCCTTCAGAATAAGCTTTGATCTTACGAGTTTTCAGAAATGAGGTAATGTGCTCCATTCCCTTTGCTTCCTTTACTCACAATGATGTCTATAACATACATAGCCAATTTTTAGCTGGACTCAAAAAGTCATTCAAAAAAATCTAAGAACCAGATTCCACCCTCAAACATTCACACTGTTACCTGTGGGCTGAATTCCCATCTACTTTGTTCAGAATACACTGAACTAACTTTAGACTAATTTAGACTGCAGCCCTGAAATGAAGCATGCATGACTGAACATCAGCTATTGAAGAGAAGTTGAGTGAAGTCAGCGGGGTCTCAGATGAATACAGGAACCCATCTGCATACACCCAGTTGTAGGATAGCCATTTTTTCCTGTGCCCAGAGATGCAGAAATTTAACATTTTTAGAAACCAAAAAGAAGCAGAATAAGAATGTAAGCAGAGGCATGTGCCAGAAACACTTCAGTGTTGTGACTCCATTTAAAACAGGGAGTGAAAGATACCTTTGCTACTGGGTACCAGACAGTGACTTTTAAAAAGTTGTTCAGTATACCCAATCCAGATGAAACTAGTGCTAAGTGCCTCTGCCATGGACAGAACTCACTGAGACTGCTTCTCTTGCATTTCAGACAATGGATGCAAAGGTGAGGCCAGCATCCTCTCTTGTGTCAGCAAGCACTGAGGAACACCAAACTTCTCCAGCCCTCCCACCACCCAGTAGGGCTATCTGGGCTGATGCCATTTACCTGCTTTTCCTCACTGCAGTTCCTAGTAAAGCAAAACGGCAGCTCAGATTTTTCAGGGCTTGAACTGTTTCTTCATTGTGACACAGACACTTCTACCCAACAGCCTGTGTTGCTGGTTGCTGATGGCATGGAACAATCTATTCTTCCATTTGCTTCAAATTCCATTAAAAAATTACGGTCTTTGATAAGGAATGAGAGGGACAAGAAGAATGGAAGTAAAGAATGGGAAAAAAACTTACATGAACATTGGAGATGGACTTTGCAAAGGCTCTGGCCTGGAAAAGAATAAGTAAGAGAGTACACAAGATTCTTTTCATATCCAAACTATACTCAGCACAATTATGGCTTTGGCACTAGCTGAAGCAAACTTTAGTTGCCCTATCTGAATCAAAGTTACAACTGTGTAAGTAGAGTTCACACTGTCCAGTAATGACAGTCATATGCAGGTAACATAAATCTTTAACAGAAAGGTATCAGTTGCAAACCAAGCACAGGCTGAAAAACACTTGGATTCCCACTTTATGCTGAAATTGGTCTGGTCTCCCATTCAGGAGGACAACCTGGTACATTTCATTTCCCTTCACTCCGTCATTGCATGTACACTATTCATTTGAACAGTGGTCTGCTTTAAAAGCTGCTTTAAGACCTGGCTGTGAGCATGGGCGGCTCTTGCAACCACCTTTTTCCCTTTGCATTGCTAGAATGCTGCAGAGAAGTGTAGCGTAAATGAGAGCTAATGTGCATGACTGTACCTTATTTTCTAATCTCTGTAATTCTGCAGCTTCATCTGACAGCTACACAAATCCCATGCTGGAATTCAGATGCCACAGTACAAAGCAGACCAAGAAATGCAGGTATTTCTCAAAAGCCTTCTAGACTATAGGTTGGCTTTCTGTAGCTAATTGTTCAAAGCAATAGCAAATTGACACCAGGTAAATGTGCATAAACATGAAATAAAGTGAAACATCTGTACAAACTCTACTGTTGACATTAGCCTGATACAGGCTAAAAGCTACCACATCTCTGTATTTTCCTGAAGGCTCACATGGTTGCAAAGAGGAAATGGAGACACAAGCACAGGTTATTTGCTTATAATGCATAATGACTCCCTGAACTACCCTGGGGCAATTTTATGGCACTGGCTCCCAGTGGAGGGATGTGCCAGGCCATACAACTAAACTGCAACAGTACCTGCACCTTGATTTTTCAGTGTTTCATGGCCAACAATATTATCTCCTAATATTGAAGAACTAACCAACAGTGTCTTTGAAGCTGAACATAACCCAACAGCTATTCCTGCATGTCTTCATGTCATCACATTGCTAAGGCAGAAATAAGGAGTTTTCCAGTGATTATGCAGCTTGTCACAATCTAGTCAGGCTTCCAGCAGCCACCATTACAAACATAGAGCTATACTGGGTGACACTCCCCAGGCTCAGCTCTCTTCACCTTCAACAATTGAGTGAGTGATTTGAAATAGGTGATTAACCACCCTACATTGTCTTTTGCAATTAGGGAAAAGGAAAAGTTATGTCTTGAAGGGGTTTCAAGGTCTTAAGTGGACCAAGTAGTTATCTGAAGGCTCTCTTTCTCCACTGACTATGCATGACTCAGAAATTAACTGGAGTCCTAAATCTTTGCTCAGACTAAATGTACCACATTTCACTGGATAAATCCAGGCACTGGAGACTGCAGTAGGGCTTATGTATGTGAATACAGTGCTCAGAACTGACTCAGTAGGTGGAACCTAGTGAAAATATTCTGATCTGTTTGCTGAAGATATTTAGACAAGGAAGCTCATCACATTTCAACACATAGACTAGCAGAAGGCTTAAAAGCAGCAATGTAGGTAACAGGTACCTCAATGGGTGTAAGGAAGAGGAAACAAAGTGCTGATGAACATCATTCATTAAAACATTTTTCCCCATAATTACAGTAATCAAAGAAAAACAACTTTTCCACAGAGACAATTACAATGTTTTTATTTAGCAAATGTACTGGAAGAATTGTTTTTCTGTAAAGACATACAGATATGTCCCAATTCCATAGAGCTTCCATTCTCTCAAATAGCTGTGATTTTTGAAATCAGTTTAATGAACAGAAGGGGATATATGTGGAGATGTCAAACTTATTTTTGTCATAAACCACATGATTCCATTTACCACTAATCCCCAAATAATTGACCTGGGGCCACCAAGAGCTTGCAGAACCCTTGCTGGTGCTTTATAGAGAACAGGCTGTTTACACAATTTTAACTGTCCTCTGTTTCTAGCCATGTGAACAGAAAAAAGACATTAAATACTTCCTTAATATCTCTTTTTCCATACTGGCAGTTGCTGAGGTTACCACAGGATCGCTTTGGTTTTTTTGTTTGTATTTCTACAATTGCATAAGGAAGGGCAGTGATCTAGAACATTATTTCCCTACTAAGATGTGCTTTAGTGCTATAGAAAACTTTTGTGAAACCTTGCCTTGTAAAATTGAGAACAGACCCTACAGCATTCATCCTTCTACAGTCTACACTTGACTGAAAGATAAAGTTTTTTTTCCTGAGAATGCGTTCCTTTATACTTTGAGTTAGCCCCATATTTGCCTTCTGCTACTGCCTACTATGTGCTGTGCCTCTCACTTGGCAAGTATTGACATGATTGCCATTTCCACTGTGCCAGACTGTAAAGCATGGAAGAGATGACATGATGTAAGGGTCTGCAATAATTATACAGGAGTGTCCCATATTGAAGCATTCTTTGGCTTGGCAGAGAGAAATGAAGTCTACTGCTAAGATCTGCTTTGCATACTTGTGTTTGAATGTCTTTTTCTTAAGAGAATGTCCAGAGACATCCATAGCAGCCTGAAATGAAAACTCACTAAATGCAAACCCAGTTCTGTATAAAAAAGAAAGCCCTTAGAAACAAATCTATTAAGAGGGCTCTCCTCACCAAAAAATTAATTACAACTTTACATTACTGAACTCTGATGAACAAAGCATAACATTCCCTCAGATGTGAGGCCCAACTCAAAACACAAAGGAGGAGTACTTATTAAGTACTTAGTTTTCTGAGATATTCATTGCTTGCCCTATTCTTCCATCCCTTCTGGTCTGAAAACAATCTTTCCCCAGCTGTTTTTGGAATGTTTCAGAAAAAAGAAGAAAAACTTTGGCCCTATTAGGGTTAATGCTTTTGCATAGACATATATGACCATAAACTGGTCGACTAGTAGAGGTCGTCTGCTAACATTGTGACTGAGAACAGGAAGAATACAGCCACAATAATATACAGCTGTCTACTAAAAGTATTGCATACAGACATCTTTGGCCATGCAGTCTCTTGGCCTTCTGAAAATATGTGAGCTGCATTGCTAACATGACAAAAAAAATAGCAATGTTGAGAATTAGAAAGAGGCGGGTATAAGAAGCTGATATTGATGGGGCACTACTTCGAGCAGTCGTCACCATCTGTGCCAGCCCTGATCGGCCTTTGATTGACACCCCAGTTTTGTGCTTCACATAAGTGATATCTGCAAAATCCAGAAGATCTTTCATTTCCTCGTCTTCATCTACAGGCAACTCTTTTTGTGCTTGAGTCTGTGCCTTTTGTCGCACTTTTCTTTCATTCACCTCAATTTGTGCAAAAATGTCAGGAACGGCATCAACAAATTTGTAGCCTTTGGCTACCTTTCTGTTTTTCTTTGCTCTGCTGTGCTGCTGCTGCTGCCTCTGTGAGATTGCAAATATCCTGTCAATGGCCTCCTCTGTCTGTCTCTTATCTGAAAACCTCAGCAGGCGCTCAGCAGTCTTCCTAAAGCTGGCTGTGTTGCGTACACGAGACAAGATCTGCTTCTCAAGCTGCTGGAAAACAGGCTTAAAATGCTGCAGGTTCCTCTCCACAATCCCTACATAGTCCTTCACTTCTGGCACTGCAGAGCTCCTGATGGCAGAGGCTCGGTCAAAGACAATTTTCTGGCGGTCTGCAATAACCTGTGCAAAGGCAGAGTGGGACCCATCCTCAACGAGCCACAGGTACACCGCGTAGGCATGCTCACTGGTGGTAACAAAAACATCCAGCTGTGGAGAATCTCCACGGACAGTGAAGCTCTGCACGTCAACCGAGGGCCCAATGAAAAGGTAAATGGCCCTCGTGACAGGGTGCCTCAGGAGGGTTGTTACATTCACATAGTTGGTTCCATTGTATGGGTAGCCCCGGGGATACATCCTTGAGGCGATGGTAGCTTTCTCGCTGTGGCCAGTGTCGTCCATCCAGTACATCTTATATATCCCATCACGGTGCCTAATAAAGGCCCCATGGACATCATCAACAACTGTTTCTTCAAAAGGCACATCCACATTGTGGAAGAAACTCGTTGCTGCCTCCAGGGGACTGTCATCTTCTAGATGGATTTGGTCCACTACCAAAAGAAGCTGGGGATGGAGAAGTATGAGGTTTCTTTGCAATTTTCTCAGCTTTAGTTTAGGATTGTATGCACCCACTCCTTCTCCCCTGATAAAAACCACCCCACTTCTCTCCATGGCGGCAACCACTCGTCCCTGGCAGTCACCAGCCAAGTCATGTTTATATTTAAGCCACTTTGAGGAACAGTCTTCTGTAATCTGCCCTTCCCATGGGGAGAAGCAGCTCTTGGACACAGCAGGGGAAAACATCAACACATTATTAAAAAAAGTATATTTTGGCCCATACAGAGCTTCTGTTATGAAAGGTACACCATTGGGAGCAAAAGTAAAGGAGTTCTGGTCCGGGTGTTCATGGCCAGCATTAAAGTTCCTCCACCCCTTGATCCACTCTTTGTACTTGTTCTTATGAACAATATCATATATTGCACGTCCGCCCAGCTTTCCTGACTTGAAGGAAAGGAAAGGCCTGTTGATTTCAGCTGGCAAAGCACTTCCATAGGTTACCACTCCCCAGTCCTCAAAATAATGCAGCTTAGGAACCCCATAGTCTGGAGGAGGTACAGAGCGCAAACTTGCATCATACCTGCCAAAAAGACAAGGAAAATGGGTTTAAAAATCACTTGACTGATTCCATTACCAGCGCCTGCACAAAACTCAGAAACTAATTCATTATTTACATCAAGGAGCAAGCTAACAATATAAAGCCCACATGTATGCTTCCCGAGTGAACTAATCACATAGTTGTAGTGATATTTATCATACTAATTCCTATATACATTTGTTGTGTGCTTTTTACAGAATAATAGCTGAAGGCATCTGCTCCACATTTAAAACAAGCAATCCTTCCACAGTCCAAAAATAAGGTACCACTAGTTTCAAACTAGCCACATTTTGTCTTATAAAGCTACTGCATCCCAATGAAGAGGAAGTCAGGCAAAAATGCCAGGAGGTCCGCAGGGATGAACAAGTAGCTCCTGGACAAACTTAAGCACAAAAAGGAAGCCTACAGAGGGTGGAAGCCTGGACAGGTAGCCTGGGAGGAATACAGAGAAATTGTCCAAGCAGCCAGGGATCAGGTGAGGAAAGCTGATAGCATTAAATCTGGCCAGGGTCAAGGACAACAAGAAAAACTTATATAGGTACATCGGTGATGAAAGGAAGACTAGGGAAAATGTGGGCCCTCTCCAGAAGGAAATGGGAGACCTGGTTACACAGGACACAGAAAAGGCTGTGGTACCCAATGGATTTTTGCCTCAGTCTTCACTGGCAAGTGCTCCAGCTACATCTCCCAAGTTGCAGAAGGCAACGGGAGGGACTGGGAGAATGAAGAACCACCCACCGTAGAAGATCAGGTTCAAGACCATCTAAGGAACCTGAAAGTGTACAAGTCCATGGGATCTTATGAGATGCATCTGCAGGTCCTGAGGGAACTGGCGGATGTTGATGTTTAGTGCAAAAACATCAACATTTGCACCAATTTGCTGACTACTTAACCAAGAGAAGCAGAGTATCTGTTTCCCCAAACTGATAGTTACAGAAGTCTGTAGTGTCCAAACAGAATTAGCAATAAACTAAAAATTAATGAAAAGGCATTTTAGAGGATAAATTTTTGTGAATTATATTACTTAGTGTATGTTAGTTTCCTTCTCCAACTAGTCTGAAGAAAAATTTGCATGGCTTTCTTTTACAAATTGTAAGATATAAGACATTCAGTTTAAAAAGAGGTCTTAATTCCAGAAAAGGTTACATTGTTTACAATTTTTGTTTTATCTGATCTACAAGAATTAAAACAAACAAAAAACTCCCCCCAACCAACCACAGAAACCGAAACCTAATTTTCTGGCATTGTTTTTAAGCAACCAAAATAAACAAAACCACCATTAAGCCCAGTAATATTTCTGTTAGACAGTTCCTCATCAGATTTATTCTCTACAGATAACCAGGAGCCTCTGTCAAGCCCTAGAGAATCACACCTCATGTCCTGCATATGGCTTTGGGTAATTCCAACCAGCTCTGGGAGCCTGCTCTATATCTAGCAGTCCTTGATGGAGATTTCCCTAAAAGCAGACCTCTTTCCTGAGACTTTAATGCAAGTGGACATGTTCATCAGAGGAGCAACACTGCAGCACAGGGAAAAGGCAATTGTTGGAATATTCAGATAATGGTGTTTTGTTTTTTTTTTACTCAGATGCTCTTAAAAAAATTCTTTCTCTTTAACATCAAAAAGAATTTTCTAGGTATAAATTCCCAAGACTTCCATGGAGACACAGGAGAAAAGAATGATGGAATGGGGTTGTAGAGGAGAGATTCTGTATTTTGCAAATAACAAGATGAAGGGTGCTTGGAGCCTAATAAACATGCATTCTAATGTGCATATCATAAATGCAGAACAATATATATTCAATAATATATTTTTGTGAGGGAGAGAAATAGAGCTACAATGATCCCTCGAAAATGTACTTGTTCTCTCCACAGACTGAGGGAATTTATACATATATCTAAAGCCTCCTGAGTCTTTCAATTTCTTACCTTTAGAAGGTTGACATACAAGTTAGCAGAGCTGCAAATTACATGGAAAATATGGATCTAGTTATCTATCATGATATTTTTTCTCAGCATGACTTGCAAATTAGTGTGCAAAAACAATTAATAGTAGCCTTACTGCCCACATTACTTTAGCTTTTAAAAGAAAGCTTATATTCTTATTTACAGCATTTAAAAGAAAATGATGCCTTAAATATTCACTTAATTAATTATTAAAGAACACAATGGGATTAAAACCCATTAGAATACACCAAATAAACTGATGAACACATGCAGGCAAATTTTCAGTCCTTTTGGAACGGCTTGGAACTGCAGCAACACATACTGTGCATCTACGCCAAGTGAAGATCTTCTGAGCCTAATGACTCTGGGTTGCGCATGGCCAGTGTGATCTCTGCTTCTACAGTACAAATCTAAAGATAACGGATTATCACTAATAGCAAACAGCTGGCAGGTTCCCTTTGAGCCCACTCATTCCCTTTCATACCAGAGAAATTCAGTGTGGAGAGTGCACCACCTCTGCCCTTTGGATGGTGTCCCTGGGCCCTCCACCACTCGGTTCCTTCTGATCTGCTCCGCCAACCAGTTCCCGCTGCCGTTGCGCATGACAAACTTGTCGAGAAACACCAGCTGGCTCTCTGGCCCGTAGAACCAGTTATAGTTGGAATCTGCGATGGCCACAGTTCTCTGAAACCCTTGGGAAAAAGTCAAAAGGAATGTGAGAAAGAACAAATAAACGTACAAAGATGCATTTGTAGAGCATGACGGTGAAGCCAAGCAGTACAAACAGATACAAACAGAAACAGCCCTTTCAGATGTTTATAGACCTACTTGTAAATGAGCCATAAACAGGTTACACAGGAGCTGTTTCCTTCTGCTGTAGGTAACTTGAATACTCACCTTTCTTCTTTGGCTATGGGCTACAAAGCACTACAAAAAATGTAAGAAGCAATGTCCCATCCACTTCCTCTCCTCACTCAAATCTGGCAAAGGTAACTTTTTTTCCACAGCTTTCATTTTTCCTATATCAATCCAAACTCTCTAAAGCAAGAAAACAGAGGTTCCCGCAAGGAAAAGAAAAAATCAGCTTCACCCTGGAACAGCTAGCATGAGTTCACTTTGCTCTTGGGAACCTCTCCCTGGTAGATGCCCGAGGTCTCACATGGAGTCAGCGCAATTCCTTACATGCCCGTGCCGGCCGGCAAGCCAAAGCTGTGCTCAGCCCCCCTTACATACATGGCTACATCTGGGGTTCTTACAGCCAATATAGTTATCACTGTCTTTTCAACCAGGAATTTGAACAAGATAAGTTCCTAATGAATTGTCCCTGCAAATAAGCAACGGAAATCCATCATCGAAAACTTGCAAGGCTGCCTAAAACTAAATCTATTCTGAAAGCTAGAAGGGGTCAGCAATATTTATTAACTTATAACTGGGTTTGTGTTTGCACATCTCCATCTTTCAGTCACAACTAGGACTTCAGATCAGAGATGCTAAAACACACTGTGAGAGACCAGAGAGTCTGCAAAAGACTCAGCAAAAGAAAAATACTAAAAAGTCCGCAAAACTGACCCATTAGTGATGTCAGGTATTTGTTTAATGCCTGCACTGAAAAAAGAAAAAGGTTCAAGTACCCCTGCACAGAGAAACCTATCATTTGAGTCAATTACATTTTCCATATGAAAAATATTTTAATAAAAATCTATTCCAATGTTTTGTGGAAAACTGGTGATCACATAAAACTTAACTATACTTTGTTGATACTTTTACTCTGGCTTTATCATTTTCTATTCTTTTTACCTAGTATTTTAGTGTGATGATTTTTGGCAAGGGAAAAGATCAGTAAGAATCTTGAGGAATATTATTTTTCAAATGGAAAACCCTAGAAACAGGTCTGTTTCAAACTCTGAAAACCAGAAATCAAATTCTGAACCATTGCTTTTTCTCCCAAGTGATGTTGCTATCCGGAAATGGTTTTAAAAGCCAGAGTTTAATAAATAATGATCTTTAATAAGCAGCGATAAACAAGGATGTCACTGTTATGATGGATGATGAGGGTAAAATCGAAGGAAAAGGTTATTTAAAAAAGAAAATCCAAGTCCGATGTTATTTTCAAATGGCCTACTTCAAGTATGAAATTTACTGCTGCTTCAAGAATTAGAAGATTCATCTTCATTCACTCAAATGACCTACCTGGCAGGACAGTCCTGTACATAAATGCAAAGTGCTGCTTGAGCCAGGGGTGGCTGAAGTGACTGATATCGAAGTGCCTTTGGACAAGAAACATGTACTGAAACAGGGATCTGGTTGTGTAGCTGCCATAGGCCACCCCTTCATAGAGGGAGCCATCTGTGACCTCCTGCAGCAGGACTACTGACTTCTCCATGATTGCCAACACTTGCTTGGTCCACAAGTAAGCTTCCTGAAGGTAGCCTGAAAGAAAAAGGTGTTGGCAAATCTGATTACAACACCATAGATCATAGATTATGTCATCCCTACTCCCACAGTGGGATCCTTTACAGCAAGGAATCTGCAATCCAGAGCTCTAAAATACGAGTTAGCACTGCATCATCCCTGTAGTTCTAGGGTGAAAAATAAACCACTGTATTAAGCACAGCAAAGCGAGGTCACATGAGCAGGGAAAATCTATCAAACAACTTTTGCTAATAATGTGGGACTATGCTTTCCATCTTAAAAGGAAAATTTCCTTAATGCGTTCAGGACATGCAAAAAGGGAAGAGCCACACCAAGACTATTTATTGTATTTGAAATTAAAGCCTTATGAAAACAGACTGATGGTCCCCACTAGAGGGCCCCAATAATGCAAATATTGTAATCGGCTCATTTTTCACTGGCACCATCACCAGCATGGTAAGGAGATCCTCAGAGTTTAAAAATACAAAGAAATTTACATTTGAGCTGCAGTTAGCGGATATTCTACTAATGCATGCTCTATTTTAAGATATGCTCCATTCTACTTACATTTTCATTTTACTATGCAACCTAAAGGGCTATCCAAATAGAAATTATTTTGGAAGAGTTTTGCATGGTTAATTCCAAATGCCGATTCCTCAGTTCCAGAATAAAATTAATCTACCAACCAGGTTAAGTTGCAGCCTCCACATAGACAAGCCCTAAACAGTTACTTTTTTTCCAAAGACTTTCAGAGACCTTGCTATTTTGGTCTGCTCTACACAAATCAAGAGCTGGAAAGGGTGCGAGAAGACCTTGTCAGGGCTTGTCTGCCTTCACTAAGGAACAAGCACACACACGAGAGCCTCAGCACTGCATTTATATATTGCAGAAATCAGCACATGGATCCTAGCAGACGAATCTACTTATTTTCTTCTGGATTCACTGGCAAGAGAGGCAAGACTAAACAGAGACCAACTGCCTTGCGCTTCTATATGACAACTTCGTGTCCACCAAACTCAAAGTGGCTGGACACAGATTTAACCAGACTTACTTCCACCATAGAGCAGAACTCAGCTGGCATACCTTTACACCCCGTTACATGGTGAAGCGGTGCCTGATGAATGAAATGCAGGTGCCAGGTTAAGGGACTATGAGCTACATTCAAACCCGCTACTAAGACTGTTTCATTTCATTGCCAGTTACTGTATTTATGCTCAGCAGAATGATGAGCAATTCAGACATCCTACTAGTCAAGGATGCCAACTCCTGCTCAGTTAACAGATAAAAAATTGCAATATCTAAGTTAAACAGACAACCTGAGTCTAACATGATATTTTTATCTGCTGGCTGAAAAGATAACTATGATGGGGAAGGCCTGAGCAACAGGGGCAGGTGGCACTACTGACTTCCACTTACTTTACTCACAGCTATCTTGACACTATTTCATTACTCTGATGGAGTTAGCAGCATGGCGGTCTGTGCGAATAAAATCCCAAATGCTTCCACCCTTGTTTTCCCTTGTAACATCACAGTCACAATAGCTAGCTTTTGACTACTGCACTAGTGAGAATGGTATTTTCCATGGTTCAGCACTGTGCATTTACCACTGTAATGCATGTATGTTCTGTTTACTTAGTGTATATCTCTGCTATAATCCTATACTTGTAGCATATTAAAAGAATGATAATATATTAGCATGAAAAAAGTAAGATACTCAACACCTTCTCAGGCTACACAACAAACGAGAACAAATCTCACCTAAAATTAGCAGTATCTATACCAAGGTAGGCCTTACTCAAGTTTCTTTTTTGAGTATCTGAGTGTTTAACTACAAAGACTTCAATGTACGTGTGTGCCTAGAATTCACTTCAATTACTTTCATTTTTCAGTCTTATGACAATGTTTACATGTTTTTAAGCTGGCTATTTAATCTCTGCATGCTTCAATAGCTGAATTGTGTTTCAAATTATTAGTTGGAATTTAAATGTTTTGGGAGAAACCTCTACACTGGGATATACAATTTGCAATTGCTATGCGTCTGATACAGGAAGAATAGTATGTTCACTCCCTTTTTCCCTCCTTTGTTTTTTGTCCTTCAGAAAAAGTCTTTCATCTTGTAATGAGAATTTTTTTTAAAAACTTTTTTTTTTAGACCAACAGAAAAACTTCATTTAAATTTCCATTTTTTAAAAATAAAGTTGCTCTGTATTGAAAAGAACTGAATTTTCATTTAGAAATATACAGTCTGTTTTGACCTACTTTCATTTGAAATAGCATCACTATTTCCAAATTGCTCAAGTGTTGCTGAATTTGCTTTTTTTTTCTCCCCCCAAAACCCACCAACATTTGGTGAAAGAAATATTGCCTAACTTTATTTGTGATGTTACCGTTGTTTGGCACAAAGCATACTTATGGTCTATACTCTAATGAAATGCAGAGTCATCTTGCAAACTGCCAGCTTTCTGCGACAACGGAGGCTCGGGGAAGGATGGAATTATGAGGAATTTAGCAAAACCCACTGAACAAACATCTGAGTCTTCATTTTGTGGAAGGCAAGATAGGAGGAAAGAGAATAACTTCCACACATAGACTTGCTGCTTTTCAGCATATGCACATCAGTGAATGTGCTTGTTGAGACAAACACTTCACAAAAAGTGATCCCCCCTAAACACAGTAGGTGCCAGGTTTTTTTGTCACACTTCTTTGGGCATCTGAAAGCTCCAACGATGGGCAGATGTGCCTTTGCTTGGCAGGGCTGTACAGCTTGGCAATGCCATCAGCATCCAAAAACCAGATTTTCTTTGACTTGCAGCAAGTAATTCATTCCCTTGGGCATCATGTTTTCAAAATACTTCTAGTGCATAATAAATAATCACTTGATAAAATACTGACGCATTCTTATAAAAGCAGGAGCTGGCTCCATGACTTCCACCTCTCAGCCAAAGTACCACTGGGGTTTAAAGTCAGGATTTCTAATCTGCTCTCTCCCTCTGACGTCTTGACTTGCATTCTCGTATACACTGTGTATCACTTTGACAGGAGGAGAGGGATAGCCCCCAGGCATAGCAGCCAAAAGCAAGTGGAGACGTTATTCACCTGGGAACTGGGAAGGACAGGTTTAAGTCCCTGAAGCAAAGAAGGAGATGACACCTGGCACAGACACCTCATGGATGAAGGTTTTGGGGTGCAAGGGCTCAGTTCAGAGGGAAAAAGGTAAAGCCCTGCTCACCTCCATAGAAAAGGATGCTGGAAAGAAGGTCCTGAGCTGTGGCCTTTGGGTGGATAAAGTTATACCTTCGCAGCTCTCTCAGCAAGACGGGTCAGAAGTCTTGGATGAAATCCCAGGGTCTCCTGTTGTCTAGCTCCCAGCTCAGCGCGTGGGGTGTTTCTGACTGCTGACCTTCTCAGTGCGTTGTGTAAGGAGAGCAAGGGCATCGCTCTTTACTGATCATCTACCCTGAAAGACCCTGTCTGTAAATCTGGACTGGACACTATACACAAGGGGATTCTTAATTCTTACAAACAGTGAGGTGAGAATTTCAGAATCACTTAGATAACTGAATTTATATACACAAGTATATATGCATATATATTATACTTTGTACATCTGCCCGCAGACTTTTGTTCTATTCAGCAAATCAAGTTTTTCTAAGTAGCAAAGGAACAAACCCAACACTGCTGTACTCCCAGAAGCATTTCTATCCGTTCCTGAACTTTGCTGCATACATGGCTGATTGAGTTGATACACTTCAGAAAAATCTTCCTGTGTTTTAGCACATACCTTGATTCATCAGAACCAGGCTTCCAGCCAGCAGGGCCACACAGTTGGTAGGCTGGTGGTTGTGGAGGTACTGGAAGCCCCATCCACGTCTGTAGGATGTTTCGTACATATATCCCGAGGCATTGGCAATTACCTCAAGAAATCTCTCTTGTTGAGTCTTGCTAAGATAGCTGTACAAGAAGTCATAAGC
Organism: Elanus axillaris; assembly: GCA_026212715.1. NCBI lineage: Eukaryota > Metazoa > Chordata > Aves > Accipitriformes > Accipitridae > Elanus > Elanus axillaris. The sequence continues at coordinate 22,314,820 of JANZLQ010000013.1, forward strand.
GGTGGCAAAACCAACTAAGGAGTGAGCAAGAGGGACCTCATCCCATGGAGCATCCTTCACTAGCCTGTCAATAAAGAAAGGTGCCAATTAATTGAGTTTCACCTACTTATTTTTCTCCATTACCATTATGTGATGTGTGTATGACAAAGTCTTTGAAGTTAGGCAATTCCATGTTGAATTTGAACACAGTAGTAAGCTACTTACCAAGTCTCTGAGGCCATTTTTTTCTTTCCTAAGTACAGATGTTAACCTTCAAAGTTCATTAATTTTCTTAGAAAGATTAAGTTGTTAAATATTAAAACAGTGCCTGCAATATTCTGGGGTTTGCTAGGAGAAACAGATATGCCAAATATTGATTGTACAGAAATGGAATCTGTTTATCTGAAGCAATATTCACATCATTTTTGTGAGAAAGTAATATGCCATAGTTTATACTCCTCCAAAAATCTGTAACAAGCTTTTTCTTTTCAAAGGAGCCAAATGTCGATAAATTCCTGAATGGTGGCTATGGGATTGAAGTTGTCTTTAAAGCAAGTATAATAAAATAACTCACTATGCTGTTTCTTCATTTCCCAAATGTATTCAAGGGTAGAAGTAGAGATGATGAAATTTACTTTCATGACTGCAGTTTAAATTAACATACTTATCAGCATTAAACCCCCCAGTGTTTAACATAAAACAGAGGTAAAATTATGCCACTACTCAAAATTATTTTCTAGGAACTACCTGCTTGTATCCAATAATTACATTGAACTTAGCAAACCAGTAAATTTGTACCAAGAAAATTCATAATAGAGGTGGAGGCAGTGTACAACAAATATTTCTCTTAAATCAAGCACACACTGTGTAGCAAAGACTTTAGTTTTGTGGTACTGACAGTACTTTCGGGCCACAGTTCTTCTACAGAAAAGGAAATGTGAAGGAATACGTAGTGAAAAAAAATATCTTTGATAAACTGAACAAACCTTAGTTGCTTTCATGGTTGTTCTCTTCTTTCACTGTCTGCACAATATATTTTTTTATTACAGAAATGAATTTTAAATTGTTAAGATGAGAGAGTCCTACTGCAATCATGGAAATTGGGTTGTGCTCCTGAAGACATGCACCCTCCAGCTTCAACTGTTCATGAATCTATAAATATGATTTCATCTTAATTTTTGTAAGCAGTAGTGTGAACAAACAAATGAGAAAAAATACCAAAAGAGCAAAGCTTTTAAAAAAATCCTCATTCTGCTATAGAAGCATTTATTTGCATTCAAAATGCATGAATGAACCACGTAGAAATTATGACCATCACCCTAGGGCACTGCAGCTATGGTAAAACACAACATGTACAAGTGAGAAAAATGACCTTTAATTTTTATTTCAGTATACCTAACATCACTGGAAGACCTCAGATGAACTTGGCACATTCATACCTGTATGTAAGGAAAGCCTCTGTAGGCTTTTTGATTAACGGAATTTCCAACAGTTTTAAGTGTTCACCTTCTCTCAGCTTCCATCCCATCTTCTGCTGAGTGAAGTTATACATTCATTTTTCTTTATTTTAAGTGAAATCTTTATCTCACAGATTTAAAATTAAATACATAAATGCATTCAGCATTTAGCAGCAGGATTTGACTTTTTTTTTAAACCAGAGTTTTCATTGGACTAGATTATTTTGTTTGTACAGTTTTGTTTCTTGGTTAACAGACAGGCATTGACAGAAAATGGTTGTGAGCAATACGAAGACAGCCGGCTATAAGCGTGGTAACAAATAATTGTCAAAGCAAGTTCTAGTAATTTACTACTCATCTTCTCTACATCCACATGCTATTCTCTGTGGTCAATGTCAGGAACGTTTCTCTGTCTTTTTTTTCCTGGTTCAAACTCTAAATATATCAGTGAAGACTTCCAGACAGACACAGTTAAATTTCTTACTTATGTTTTCACTTAATTATTGTGCAAAAAATTATTGACCTGTAAGCCAAAACATTTACATGCTTTTCCTTGACACTCATTCTTTCTGTATTTCCAGATAAACTGGTAGAAAACATAGCTGAACTGGGCAAGCAACTCTTCCAACTCTCCAGATTTATTTACACTGTGTCACCGAGGCACAAAAATTGAAAATCTGAGTTAACTGGTTATTTGTCAATCTCAATTTTCTGCACCTCTATTTCAGCTTTTTCATCTTTCCTTATCATTGAAAAAGCTCTTAAAATGTTGTTATTCCTAGACATAAGAGTAAAGTTGCATTCTACACTGGTTCCATTCAACACCTTGGCACCATGATTACTGTCAGAAATCCTTTGACACATGAATATACCTTTGACCAGCTATGTCATGAATCCTAATTTCCAGAGTATTTTTAATTTTGATTTTCATTAAACACTTGCACATTCAGAAATCAGCATTCAAATGGGTACAGGAAATATCACTTTAAAGGCTTCCACCTGGAACAATTACAAAGTGATTTAGGCTAAGCTATACATTAGGGAGGAAGAAAAGAACAATGAAAGAATTTGAGTTAAAAGTTTAATTCAAAGTTCAGTATCCTTATAACAACATAAAAATTGCTAATTAGAATGTGCTTAAAGCTATTTAATGATCTTTAGCTAACTAAATCTTAAATGGGATTTGACAGTGGAACTGATTTATTGTAACTTTAATTGTTAAGATGTATGCTAACTTTATGTTTGGTTTTGAATGCAATGATGCATCAAATTCTATAGAATAAGAGCATATATTAGTCTCTGTGGCACCACTTCTGGTAAGACAGAAAGCACACTTCTACATGGGAAGTGCTAAATCGATCAGTTATTAACTACACTTAGGTTGTTGATTTCTTCAGAAAAAAAAACCCAAACCCTTCAGTGTCAAAAACGTTATGTTAGGCATCCTAAGCCTACATACTGGCATAGTTACCCACCTCAGGTTAGACAAAGTAATTTTGCCATAATTTCCCTCAAAATTGCAATTCTGTATAATAAGTCACGTATAGAATTGAACAAAGATGCACATAAGTAATAGAGAAAATTAAAGATGGATGACTTAAAGACCCTTATTTCTAAACATACAAAACCACAGTCAACATCTGTTCTTAAAATGAAACTCTCCTGAAGTAATAACTCTTTAGCTGATATAAATCAGTGCACCTCCATTAACTGAATTTCAATGGAACCAAGCAATGTACACCAAACAATGTGAACATGATTCACAAGAAGAATAGTCAAGTAGCAAGCATTAAATGCTTTTTGTATCTAAATTACGCTCTCATTTTTCAAATGGATCTCCAGTGTCAGATTTGGTAAACAGGCTGGCTGATAAACTGTGGGAAAGCACGGTACCATAGGCCTGCACTGAACTTATTATGTGATAAAAGAGTTTTCAGGGCTATCTATTAACTACTCTGCTCTGACACAAGAAAGAAAAGATGTGTGTTTTTATACTAATAAAGATACATAAAAACATGTCAATGGTTTGCACTGGAAAACAGCTATTTTTTAAGCCTCTCGGGAGTAAAACTTAACATCAGATAGTATGAACCTCAGCTTAGCAATTAACTGTGTCTGAAGACAGCAAGTAACCTTTACCTGAATGCTTTATTAGACTCTTCAGTCTCTTAAAGGTATCAGATGTTACGAAAAAAGAATCCAAAGTAAATAAAAATATCCATGATGGATTCTTTAGTACAGAGCAACTACTCGGTTGCAAACTTAAGCACTTTCAGCAAAGACAACTGTTCTGAAAATTCTAAAACATATTTTGAAGTAACAGCTAAACCATAAATCCATTCCTATAGATAGTACCAAAAAATATTTTTTTTTTACGCTTATATACCTATACCTGTATTTGGAAGAGGTACCTATCTGGAAACGAGAAGATTTATAAAGGAGCAAAAAGTGCTGAACGAGTTTGCTGCCTAATGATCAAACTCTGTGAACATCCAAAGCTATATGCATCGTTACACACAAATAACTGCTGTCTGGACAAACTCTGTGAATGGCACAGGACAAATACATGCCTGGGGTATTCTTTTAAGTTCTCATCTGTGTCATATAAACTATTTTTGTTACTTGATTTTAAACATTTAAAGTTTGATATAAATCCTCCTTGAAGCAACTGGAGAAATAAAGAGATCCTGGATAAGGTTGGTATTACAGATAAGTAGTATGGTTTTCCTACATGTGTTGAGAATTTTAGCATGGTGTAACATGGTTGGTTATCTATTTTGGATTTGCCACCTTTTACAATGGACAATGATTCTGAAGAGGGGGTTCAGACCCAGTTCTTCTGTCACCAATTTATGATGTCAAGAACCATCACCACATGTGCACTACTGCATTGTCCAAGGCTATGACTGTACATACCACCTTCACTAAATTTGATTCTGTGTCCTAAATAAGTATACCAATTGCATAAAATTTTGGGTGGGAAGTAAAAATCAGTATCAACAACAACAAAAACCACAAGAAAAACTGTGGTAAGATCACCACCATTATCTCCATTTCTTGGCAACTTTCCTAATGGTACTAATGTCTCTTCTCTCAGCAGAAATAGTTTTCGGTACTTTTTCCTCATTTCTCTCTACTAATACCTACTTCCTCACTGAAACCAGAAGTATTAGCATTTCTCTGAGAAATATAAGCCAAGAGGGAAAAACCACTGTCTGCCCAGTTCCAGGCAGGATTTAAATCAAACTCTCCTGCTTAAGTGAGTTCCCTGATCACGGCCTGTGGGATGTTTAAAGTCGCCTTTCCTTCACTTTGTATCCAGACAAACAGAAGTAAATTGGAAAATAACACTCTCTAACTTGAGAAATAGAACACCCTTCCAGACAGTATAAGGTCTGATTTCTAGCCTCCAAGTCAATAAGTAATAAGGCATCACTGCATGCAAAATTAAGCATTAAGCACAACTTGACACATATATTACACAAGTAATCCACATCCTTAAATTTAATGCTCCAAACTTGCCCATGACAAACTACTTACTGCAGAGTAACTCTTGGAGGTTGAGGGCAAATTAAGCTAATGACAGAGGGAAGCATGCCAGTACTCCCTCCTCAGTACTGAACCTCTCACTCTCGCTAGGTGGATGCAAAGGAAATGAGTCAAGGCTCTTTTCTAAAGGCTTACAGGTGAAAATTAATTCAAGGACAGCCCTCTAGTGCCTTTCCATGCAATCTGTCTTAGGCATGGTAGCTAGCTAATGGCATCGTTGAGTTTAATGAACATTAAATGTCAAGCGTGAATGCAAATGTGGCATGTAATGGGGCCAACTGAGTTCTTGATCCTTCAGTCGATTGTCTCCTTGTACAGTCTTCCCAATGCCAATGGCAATGTCCTGGCACTCTGCCAACCCTTGCTATTGTTCTAACCCACTTCTAGGGGAAGGAGATACAGCTTTAAACTTCCCATCAGGCAAAGGAGAGAAATACTCTTCTGTGGCCAGAGGGAGTATACATACCAAGAGGGAGCATACCTACCAAGTGGAATGAGACCACCAACATGTATTTTATAAACTAGACTCAATTTGCAGTATTTTTCTTACAAAGCCTCCAAACCAAAATATTTTCTTGTGCTCAAATTGAATATTTTCTTCACTAATGGAACATTATCTTCCAATTTTTATTTTGGAAAGGAAAAAGAAAAATCCTTGAAAAAACCTGTTTCATCTGAAACAACCTCTCAGCTTTCACCCTTGCCACATTTTTCTGGTTGGCTGCCAAAACAAAAACTCCATTATCTGCACAACCTAAGTGCTTGGTCATTTGCAACAACAAAAATGTTGAGAATAAAAAACATCCCTGAAAAACTGATGATTTATATTTCCGGTGTCTAAGGTAAAACATGACAAGTTTGTCCCTATCTCTTTACCAGCTGTGTTTCAGCAGCAGCCGCTCTGACATGCTCGTGTTCATTGCAGCTCAGTTCACAGGAAGACAGGCAAAGGAGTGGTTGAATGTAAAAGGGCTACATTCATATCAATATGGGGAAAAAAGGCAACACAGACAACATTTTTCAGAAGTTTTAAGAGCTTACTATAAAAGTAGGGTTGCACTGCTTAGGTGTTGAGGAGGCAACTAAAACTTTACTCCTTTGGAAACCTTTATCTACTTTTGATCCTCTTTCTCTCTCTTTCCCCACAGGTCTATAATCAACATTCTGCTGTTTCTAGTTTCTTTCAGGTCCTCTTCTCTCATTTTTGGCTTTGATCACAAGAGCGTCCTTTTCACACTGGGCTTGCTCTTAGTATCAATCACGATCCTTCTGTGTTGACATAATAATAAACAAGAACTGAGTCTGTTTTAGTAGTTCCCAGCACCATACTAAGCAGACGCTGAAATTTAGTTATGTTATTATTCCAACAGATTACCTCTAGCTCTTGTCGTAGTAAATTTTTATACCAGGCATGCCACAAAGTGAGCTCCCTGTAGCTACCACAGAACTTCAGCACCAATTTATCTCCTAGAGAACCTATCAATTAAAAAAGAAGGTATAAAAGAAACTCTTCAAAATCCAGCTAGCCATTTAATTTCAGTCATGCACAATTTCTAGTTCTAAATGCTATATATGAAAAAGATAAAAACAGCATGAAGGTTTGACATTTCACTTACTAACATAATATATATTCCAGATACCAAATTTGTCCTCCTACCCTTCCTTTTCTTTTTCTTTCTGCCTGTAGGAGACTATCTCAGCATCCCCCAAGCTTCTTTTATACTAATTTCTATGACACAGCCTTATAAAACCCTCCCATGTTTTCTTTGAATGTGACTGCTGGTTGATTATTGGGAGTCAAACAGATGGTCTAAATTTGTGGTGTCAGCACAGAGACTCGCTTTATTTCAACTCAGCACATGTGAATTTATTTTAGTTATACATTTATCTACACATTTAATTATTTATATTTATGTTTTTTTACTTTGTAAACCATATTGTTCAACACTGAGAACTATCTGGATACTAAGAGCAGCAGTCCTACAGCATGCTCTAATACTTCTAATAAACAGGGACTAACAGAAGGCTATAGGTTTGCTGGTTAATATGAAATAGCAGAAAGGTCACAGATTTGTTATGCCGAAGCCTCCTGTTAGCTTCTCCTTACTCGCTGCTATTTCCTTGGAATGTTCGCACATGCTCGACAGCAATTATCTCCCCTATGAAACCCACAGAGCCAGGCTTACTGTCAAATCCCACACCTTACTGCACATTGGTAACATACTTGTCTTTAAAAACAGTGCGTCAACTATGTGCAAAAAAAAAAGTAGTATAGAAATCTCTTGTCTGGCAACTGCAAATGGGGACACCTCTCCAGCTATAAGAAGGGTGCAGAATTTGTGAACTTCTAAGGCATTTTTTTATAAGGTGGGCTGAGTAGAGAAGAGGGGTTTTCACTGCTTTGTCCAAAACACAGAATCTGACTGGACTCTTATTTCTGCAGGATGTGTGACTCTGATTACATCACTCTGCTCAGTGCGGGAACGGGCCGAGGCGGCATATGGAAAGAATCACGAGTACAGATCTCCTCGGCCAAAACGCGCTTCTCGTGGGGAGTGCTCTAGGGGCCAGCCAGAGATAAAATGCCAGAAAAAGCATCTTTGTCCTCTTTCTCTGTAAAATAAGATAATACGACTTCAATATAAGGACAAACTTTCCATAAGATTTTAGGCAGCATCTAGATATCAAATCCCAGGAAAACCAAGTGAGTTATTTAACACCAGCTTTTCATTTTTACAGGCAAAACCATCAAAGTTCATCTATTTTTACTGAAATATTAATGCACTACATTTCCCTGCAGTCTCCAAAACATTGTCCGTTCCCATATTATTTGGGGCGATTGTTATAGTTAGCTATTAGCCATTGCCCCTTTGTTTATTTTAAAATGTAAACCTACTCCAGGATGTAGCAATTACAGATGCTCTGTTATGAGCAGCATGCCTATAAACATTGGTTGTTATGACAAACGACTCAAGCTCTGTTAGCCTAGATGAACAAGAACTCAATTAAGGGGGTATTTTATTATGTGATATAAAATGACTATTGTAATAGACGAGAAAAGACAAAAGTGCTTAATTACAGCCCCCTTCCATGCATGCATCAATTACCAGTGGACTTTCTCACAACTGTATCCTGAGATATTGAACCATACTTGGACTATTGAAGATTCTTGCTAATGTAAAGATGAAATTTAAAATGTTAGTCTCCTTAATCTCCTGTCATTCTGGGACAAATAACCAGTGACATCTTAAACCATGTTTATTTTATCTAACTCCTGCACACACTACCAAAATACACTGTTTTCTGGTAAGACTTGAATTTTATTTAATATCACCACAAAAATTAAAGGAAACTCATCCAACTTGATTTTTTTTTAAATTCTAGAGCTATTTTAGAGTCAATGCCATGTCAGCAGAAGTCAAAAGAAATCCAGATTATACTATTGAAGGAATCAAGCTGCCAACAAGGAATGTATATGACCATCAGGTTTAACTTTCCAACACGTGTTGATGAATCTGTCAGTAATAAAAAGATGTTTTTCAGGCAATTCACATGGCAGTCTAGGCACCTACACTATACAGCAAGTCTAGGAAGAGAAAAGTTCCTCTGATTCACTTATCTTACCAATACCTCTCTGGACAAGCCCTCTTTACTGACAACATAAGGAATTTTCGCAGATGAGTCTCCTAACACTCAAGGCTCCAAACTCGGGCAACATCAAAACCGCTCCTTCTTTCCACCCTCATGATCAGAACAGGTGTGCCCTCAAATTATTTAATAAGGATAACATTCATAATATATCACCCAGAATGATATTCTCCCCAAAGTCCAAGGGAAACTAAACATACCTAAATAGGCTGGACAGCTTTTTTTGTTTTTTTTTTTTAATTCCATTACTGTGACATTGCCAGAACAGTTCACATACAGTCTTACACAGTGTTTTAGATGCCAAAACATCTAAATGCTTACGAGTAGTGCTCAGGCCACAACTCTCCCTATTTGCCCTGTTTGTTCTCCTGGTCTTATTCTAAGTGGAGAAGTGTGTGCAGTAACAAGTTTTCTGGTACTTTTTAGTTGAGTTTCTTAGGAAAAAAACCAGATTTATGTAATCTGTCTGTCTGCTCCTTCAGCTTCTGAACCTGCTGACCTATTTGAGCAAAGCCAGGCAGAGTAGTACATGCCTCAGAGATCTTACATTCCTACAGTTTCCTGAAAACCACTGTTGGACAAGGGAGAGGGATCTGTATTACTGCCATCACTGATGGTACTATAGTGTGAATTCTATGTTGACAGCATTGAGACATAAGTTCCATAAGGGGAACTCAAAAATGGAAGCTAGATCGATGTTTCTGTAACAGCATTTGAAAAGCTGGCCAGTCAGACTTTATACAAAGGGCAGCTCATCCCATCCCTATCGCCTGTGTTTCTGATTTCCTCCTCCTGTACTTGCCCTACTAAGTGCATTGCACCTGCTTCTTTTGCAAAGCGGAGAACCTTGACTAAAACCTTGATGTTTGCTGAATGACCTATCTACATCAGAAGGGAAAGATGGGAAAAGCATGGCTTCTCTTTCATTGAGGAATGCAAGGTACTTGCTTGAGAAAAACAGTAGTTTGGGGGAGGTAAATATCAAAGTCAAGCGTAAATAGGTTATCTGCTCAGTTCTGATTAGTATCTGGTCAGCTGGGACAAAGGAGAGCATTATGGCAAGGGACAGAGGAACACAATTAATCTAGGGCAGGAATTGCAGGATGCAAGGAACTGAAATGAGGTTACTGAGACAGCGAGTGAGACATAGAAAACTGAGAAAGAAGACACAATTAAGTTCCACTACTCAAAATATTACTTGCTCCACTTCTTATTCCATTAAAACAGTTGGCCATGTAACTATGTTTTTACACCACCCTAAGCAAGTTAAGAAAGAGTGTGAACAACGAAACTAGGGAGGAAGTTGTTGACTTTGGAGCAGTCCATAGGTCCTGTTGGAGATAGTTGCACGTCTTTGGATGTCCTCTCTTCTGTGATATGGAAGCAACTTAAGCCGAGCGTGTCCCTTCTCTCTCTTACCACTTCTTTTATTCTATTTCTGTGGCATTCACCACTTTAATACTTGGTATAGGGGAAACCCAACACTGTAATGACTTTTAAATCATGCCCACCAGGAGAATATGGATCCCCATTTATGCTAGCTCAAATCCAGCATAATTGCAATGATGGCCCATGGATGGAGGCCATTTATAGGACACTGCTGGTTGGTCTCAACGCAAAGAAGGTAAGGAATAGTAGTAGGCTCAGCAACGAATACTGCTTGAAAAGCTAATGCTTCTTCCTGTGCTGCCTTGAAACCTGACTCAGACTTCTGCTGAGCTGCTTCCACCAAGGAGCCGTAGGACAGCACCTGCGGCAGAGGGGAGCAGTGTCCCATCACAGCTCCAGCTCACTGCCCTGGCCAGAAGCCACTGTCCCGGCAAAGCCCATGTTTCCATCCTCTGACCTCCTCTCAGTGGCAGCAACCCTGGGCCACAGTCTGCAAGCTGTACTGAGCAGCAGCTGCTGCAGGGGGTAGGGGAAATGTGTCTGCTAGTAGGTAGGAAAAAGGAAGATGAGGAGAAGGAGAGAGACCTTAGACGGAATTGGAACCTTAGATGGGGTTCCAATTGCTGGACTCGCTCAGTGAGAACATCAACTTCTGTCCCCACAAAAAGAGTGTGGCACAGCGAGGACAGAGTAACTTGTGGATGACAACTCACATCCAGGTGAAGTTAATCCAGGAGGTGGTCATCAAAATGCCAGTTACTCAGGCAGTTCCAGTAAAGAAATCAGATGGACAACAATCTTTATCATGTCCCAGTATGTCTTAAGGGGAGGCCCAAGAACTGTACAGCCAAGTGGAACTGCAAGTCTGAACTGAAGCTCAGACAGATGTTAGAGCAGACTGCAGAAATTCAAGACTGTCTTTTTTACCTATACTAACTATACATAATTATACCTTTTTCTGAATTCTTCCTAAGGAAGAATTACCTAAAAGGTATGTAAAAGTCTGGAAAAAAAAGAGATTAAAAAATAAACACTTTTAGCACTTCTTGACACAAATCAGATGTGAAACCCTGCCTTCTGATTGGGAGTGAGTTTGGATTTATTTTTTTTTAACTTTACAGTGATTAGAATGGTAGACAAAGGGTCACACTCCTTCTTTCAGCATTAATTTGCAACAAGGTAAGTCCAGTGAATGTGAGAATCTGTGTGTCACTGCTGGTCCGGATGAGGGTAAATGCATTCAGCAAGTTAGTCACTGTTACAGTGAATGTTAGAACAACTGAAATAATTTAAGCAATTTACTCATGCACTCACTCCTCCAACTGCAAGCAGTTTATACAGTAAGAACAACTTAAAAAAAAAAAAAAGACAAAAATCTACCAACTAGGCTGAGCCGCCATCCTCTCCATGTAATCCTTGGCCATGTTGATAGCCTCGATGTTTTCAGGGTAGAGCACACAGAACATTGCCAGGGCCCCGAGGTTGTTGCCATAAATTTCATTCCACCGAGCGCTGAACTCCTTTGGGTCCCAGGGAGGAAGGTACTCCAGGGGATTCGACAGCATCGTTTGCACTGCCTCAATCAGACGAGCTGCAATGTGCTGGTGCGTGGTGGTGGCCTGGAGACGCAGAACCTCCACGTCCCCTTTGGAGAAGTAGAGCATGGGGTAGCTGTCATAGTTGGCATTGACAAAAGGAACCATCGCGTCTGGGTCCTCCCTGGCGCCGCAGGCAAAGGCGAAGCAAACCGCGTGTATGAAAAATACACTTGGGGCTCCCCGTGTGTGAGTCCTCATTGTGGCATCAGATCTCCAAGTCTCAATGGCAGCCAAACCATCTTTGAAATATCCTATGGCAGACGGACGTGAAAGAGAGAGTTAGAAAATGAATCTGTGAGACACTAAAATTCAGGATTCTCTCTAGGAAATATGATTCCATCTAGACTCAAAGAACCCCACGTATTGTCCAGGTGGCTTTCAAATCATTTCTATATGAATACTTCAGACAAAATACCTGCTGAGCAATTCATCCGAAAGAAAATACTGTACACTTTGAAGAGAGACCCTCCCTCACACGGCTTTCCCTCTAGTAGCTGATACGAGGCAAAGGAACACACTGCCAGCTCTGGTCCTTGAGATTTAATATAATTGCAATGGTGCCTAATATGAGGCAGTGCTGACTGTACTGGCAAGCAGAGCAGGGCGGGAGGGGAGGAGGAAGGGGGAGAGCCAGGGAGCTCGTGCTGGCAGCAGCCAAGCCTGCGTGCTGCCTTGGCTGATACTAGCAGCTGGAGAGGGAAGGATGAAGAATGCTGGAGGTTTGCGCTGGGTTCATTTTATACTGCGCTTGAGGCCTCTGGTTCTGACACGTCCTCGTTTTCAGAAAAAAAAAAAAAAAGAAAAAAAAAGAACAAGTCGGAAAGAAAAAAGAGAAAGAGAAAGCAACAGGGCCTTAGAAAAACAGCTGAAATACCTCGCCTTCAGGGCATTTAGGGGTTTTGCATTTATTTTTTTTATTATTATTATTATAGCTCTCCATTTTGCATGTGGAGATTTACTGCCAGCTAACAAGAAGGCTGAACGCTGAATTAAAGCGCATATTTTCTACGTACATGACTTCTCAGAATGTGCTCAGATGGCAAATCATGCAGAGGTTAAATGCAAGTATTTAAACACAGTAAGTTACTTTGTAAAAATCACCAACTATCTAGTCTCAGATAAAACATGGCCAGGATCCCCCTGAGGAAAGCCAGCAAATTCCTAGAATTCTTCTGAGGGGAAAGGTTACAGAAAGCAGACCCAAGAGAGACAGTTTTAAGTAAATAATGAACAGTGGTTTTCAATTATTAAAAGGAGAAATAGACAGAAGGAAAGAAAACCTAAACACAAATATGAATTTTTTTTCCATGGAAAAACTATTGCATAGGATTCAGTCATAAAACTTGTAAGAGGCTGAAGTACAAAGCAACCTTTTATTTCTCCCCACAGCTCCCTACCTGTAGATGCCAAAATTTTCTAACAGAAACTTAAGCTGCTAAAACCTTATTTAAAGACCCACATCCTGATTCAACAATGTCATTAATATGTGCACAGACAATGAGACAACCTTGACAGACTGGGTCCCTCCATGACTACTAGGTTCACGGACCCTCTTGGTGCTTGTGTTCAGCTCCTGAAATGAATTTGGGAGCAAGCATCTTTGGTCAAGAAGTACATCTTCTCTGGTGCATTCCTGCCTAGCGTAAAAATAATACTGCACCCTGTAACTGCCTACATTTATATATTACAGTGCGTAACATAAGTGCTTTAACAGAGCATAACGGAAGATGACATTTTCATAGTATTTTAATGCATTTTGCAAGTAAGTTTTGCCCTTTTCAGATGTAAACCAATCATTACAGGACACATTACGCAGATCACAGGGTGGTTTATTTGGTAATACTTTTACTATATCTACATAGTCTCTCACCACATACATGCATGCAAAGAAACATGGACCATAGTTTATCCAAACATACTCAAGTCTACTCATATTCTCATCTATAAATAAAGAAACCATACAACAGTATATTTTGAAAAGAAGGAGGTAAAAACCAGCCAAACCAGAACATTGTGTTTGAAACACGATGTCATTTTTTTTAACTGTTGAAAAGAACTGCTTTTTCATATTTAAAAAAAAAAAGTTGTTTTTTTTTTTAAAGCCTCTATGATCCTTTAGAACTGAGGTCAGAGGAAAGAACCTAAAAAAAAAAAAAAAATCTGAAAAAAAGCAAAAAACGCCTGTATCTTTTTCTGTGATGATCATACATTGGAAAAAGTTTCCTGGCTTATGCAATCAGAAAAAAATCCCAGCTAGCAGTAAGGACTTCATGCATTCTTTTCCTTGGTTTGATTTCTGTAAGTACTTCTGCATGTCAATGAGAATTAAGCATATGCATAGATTTAGGGATGGTTTTATGAGTTCCCTAAATTTGGGTCTTTCACCGGAGATTAGGGCATATATAGTAAAGTTTCCCAGTACTCCTTCTTTGTGAATCTGGACTCACATTTCCCAGCATTTCACCACCATCAAACACCTCCAGCGTTGTCTAAAATTCATAGACCATATTTTAAGAATTGAATAATCCTCCTCATTTTCTCCCTTCATGCATATGTGCATTTAATAGAGAAAGTAAACCCTTCTTTTTATCTTGTACATGAGAAGCAACCACCATACCACATTGTTCAGACTAACAATGGTGTAACTGGAAAACTGATCATAACTGTTTTCATGGGTATATTCATAGGCATATTCAGAGTCAAGATCTGGAAGAAAGTCAATAGGCAGTGACAAAAGCAAGACTACAAAGTCATTTATTCTTGGTTAAATCACACTGACTCCCTTCCTATGATGTGAAGACAATAAACCCTGGCAGCCACGATACAGGGAGGCTGGTGAGCCCTGCCCCATAACTTCGCAGGGCTCAGCCTGGTGTGACTGCTGGATGGGAGTAGGCAGCCAGAAAGCAGTCCACCTTCCTTTCCATGCCAACCTCTGTGGAAGCACCAGCCACAACCACGTGGAGACCATCGCCCATGCGAGACCCCAGGGTAGCACGACTATGGCTCAAACCGTGCTAAGAGAGCGAGGAGAGAGGCTGATGTCCTTAAAAGCAGGGCCAGCAAAAGTAATAACGACAACAATCACAAAGCTCCAGAAAGAATAAACCTGGGGATTTGCAATAAAAAACATCACCCAGATACTGAGGAAATACAGACTGGGTGGTTCTCAGTATGGCCATGGCAAACCACCCCTGCAGGGATTTCAAACAGTGGAACTGCCTTCAGCCACGCACAGCACCAAGCACTTCAGTGAGGAGGACCAGACCTGACCACACACTTCGTTGCCTTACTGACGCATCCAGGTAACTCTGCAGGGCTAACGGGCATGATCGCCATTCCTCATCGCAGTAGCTGTTTAGAAACTACACTGATTGATAAGATATATATGAAACCACTTCAAAAATCATCAGGTGGTTGCAAAAGAACTAAAGCATCTTCTGAAGGAAAATGTGACCAAACCCAGTAACGTTTAGGGACTACTTAGAATTCATTACAATGGTATAAATGTACCTGGCGCAGGGTGGGGGGGGATAGGAAGCAGAAAGCATATTCTGCTGTGTTGAATATACTATTCAAGGTTCCCTTAGTTAACTTACATGCATACTGAAAGCTAAAGAAACACACAGCACTGTTCAAAACCGCACGTATGAACCTTGATTATCTGCACAGCTTAGGTGAAGCCAGACATGCACAGATAACTGGCTGCATACTCTCCAACTTACCAGTTGTGAGTGGACCTGCTACAAGTTTGTTTGATACACAGGGCTCAAAAGAATAGGAGTTTGGGGCTTCCGATTGCTTAAATTGCACTCACAATACCATTTTTTTTAAAGTTAAAAGAATTTCTTACTCTCATATTACACTACATCATTACCAGCCACACCTTCCAAGAAAAACTTTACCAAGCAACTCAACCTTTTCTGAAAATGAGGGGCTTTTATTCAGTTTGGAAACCGTGACCTGATAAAGTATTAAAAATTAAAAGGAGAGTGAAGGATGCTTGCCCATGGAAGAAAAAGCCAATATACAAAGTGCTTTGAAAAGGTTGTCACTTAGTCCTAGACTGAAAAAGCATTTGCTATGATTTCCACCCTATTGCCAGCAGAAACAAACATCAATTATTCTAGAAGAAAAGAGACTAAATCTTAACTATTTCAGTTCTCCCCACCTGCATCAATGAGTAGATGTTCAACTGCAGAAAAAAAAAAAAGACTGTAAAGCTTGTGCCAGTAACCGAACTGAACATTGGTTTATACAAATAAGTTCACCAAATAAACTTGGCTTGATACACAATTTAAAGGAAAAGAGAGGCCCTGTTTTCTCCTGCCACTTGTGCCCAGAAAGGCCGCTCTGGCAGAGAGCGGAGGGGCAGCGGAGGGGGGCGAGGGAAGGACAGCACTGTCAGGATCATCAGCTGGCACAGCTATCCTTGATGCAACCTGACCTTGTGGATCATTACAGAAATAAAAACATGTAGAGAATCGTGGCTTTCTGCAGTATTAGTTCTGCAGAGCCACTATGCTTTGTGGATGCTTTTTGCTGGGACAACACTTGCATCAAAAGCAGAAATTGCAGGGGTGTCTGCTAGTATCTCCAACACTAGTCCATGACTTGCCTCCAACACAGGTACCTCAACATTTACAGGAACAAAAAGGTGGGATTTCTGGTGCCTAAAACTTCCCCAACCTGGAAGCATTGTGACACCACAGATTACTCAGGTTTCTGAATGAAAGAGCTCCCCAGAGCCCAGGGCTGAGACACGAACAAGTCAGACGTGGTCACACGTGGGCCCTCAGCCACCTCACTGCGGGATCGACCCAGGTCACAGGCCCTCCTCCACTCCACCGCATGACCCACTGGAAGTCATAGGCCTTCCTTTACCTCACCGCGTACCCTGGGGAAGGCTAACGCTCAGCCAGGAACAGGAGTCTCCAGCCAGAAGAAGGTGGATGGGGTTACACCCTTGCTGAGAGTTGGGTTTCCCACTCCTGTGCTGTCTTCTCCTTCTAGATTGCTCAGGAGATGCTGCAGGCAAACTCCTGGCATCTCTGTGACAGATATGCTGGCTTTCCTCAGAACCCCCCTGCAAAGTGCCTACGTGCCTCCAGAGAAGGTCAGAGAAGCCCTGACACTCAGCTTGAGTACCCAACCCCTACGCCTGTAAGAAAACCCAAATATTTCAACTAGCTTAAAACTCAAAAATACCATTTAATGACTTAGCTCCACAGATTTTACAACTTTTCATCTTCTTTTGGGCAGCTCCTATTTTCCACAAAGGCTACAGTTCTCATTATTGCTGCCTGAATTACCCCCACAAGTGTTTAGGTAAGAATTGTTTTCAAATATTTAATGGAAAATCTGTTCCACCATACTGACAAAAAGCAAATCTTCAGGCTCAGCCTGCAAACTTTTACCTTAGACAATGACCTCTGGATCAGCAAGGACTTAACTTTCATAATTTTTTTGCATCACTTCTTGATAAATTACTGAAAGTGAAAGCAAAATTCTTCTACTCAGTTTTTTGTAATGCTTGTAATTGTAACACTCAATTTCACGTTGAACAACAGCATCACTATACTTTTGTCACAACTTAAGTTACATGATAAGATCACCTTGTTACACCATTCAAAAGCATTAGTACTAAATTGACAGTAAGTAATTTTAGCACCCAATGCTAAAACAGGTAAGAGAGTCACAGATATTTTAAAAAGAAATGGTGAACCACCAGCAACAGCTGCTGCCATACCAATACCATGAAAATAATAGGTAACATTGCAAGGAGATATGTATGGTATGTCGTCCCATTAAATGGAGATGGGTGCACATCTTTTTGTACTGATGCTGACAGCAGCCAAAATATAACTGCTTGCCACGAGGAGTGCTAGGTTAGATCACAGTGGAGAAAAGCAAACTTCTGTATGAAGTCTTTTTTTGGCACTTTGTCCAAATACCTCAAGTAATTAGCAGATCTTTTCACACACATTGCAATTGACTTTGTTGCTGATAAGAGGAGCAGCATCTATAAAACTGAATGAATCAGTTGGAAAAGGTAGTGGTTTAAAATCACAACACTTACATCAACTGGAGAGCTGTTTTGTCCAACAATGTCAGTTGTACCAGTGATCTAAGTATTTTACAAACATATTTAAAAATAGGAGAGCAATTAAGTCCCCTAACTGAATCCAATAACATTTAAGTACTAAAAAATGCAGGGTAAGTCCATGAAAACAGAGAGGTGAAAGGGTCAACAGAGACTAATTCCCATATATATTGCCATTTGGTTCCTACCGACTCACAGAAACATATCCGATAGAGCAAAAGTAGGCGGCAGACCGAGTGGGACAAAGAAAACTATAAACTTATCTTTGTACTATAACAATCACAATAAATCTACTGACCGAGGTCCCAAGCCGTATAGTTCCCACATCAGCAAGTAGTACTGCTGAGTCCCTCTCAAAGCTGCGGGCTGGACACCACTGCAGGAAACTCCCATGTCCCAGCGTAAGAGCAATCGGGAGTCCTTCCTCCACCCCCCTTTTGGTCAGTGAGATAAAACCAGTGACCATCTGTCTCTCCAATAAAAATGCTGGAAAGGTGTAAAAATCACTGCTTACAACTTGAAAAATACCTATTACGACCTTAACCACCAGGGGACATTACTTCATTTCTTCCTCTGATTTTTTCACTATGAGAAATACACTACATCACAATTATATAATGTCAAAAGTATTTAAAAGCTTAAATACTGAAATCCCCAATATAATTCAGAATCAAATCTACAACAAATAAAGTATCGCTCAGGTACCCAGGTGTTAGTATTGCACTTGTTCTGAAGTGATCCAAAATACCTTGAAAAAAGTTTTGTATCAACTTACATGCCTGAATAACAGCTGTGCTATGAAAATCATAAAGGCAGCTAGAAACAACCAGTTCCTATAGGAATTATCAGTATATGATGTCATGTCAGCAGTCAAGATTTAAACTCCTGTCTGTCCTTTGATCTACACACAAAATTAAATTGATCCATTTAGAGCAGTACACAGCCGTGCGAGACCAGCATTCTGGGGGAACGGAGGGTTGCATTCATTCTCCACCATGCTACAGACATGACAGCAACTGCAAAGTACTTTTATAAGCTTACAGTAGTATGTGTAAGGTATCTGCGATGGAAGTTTCACCTGTTTATTCCTTTAATTTAAAAGCTTATTTGTCTATTTTACCACTGTGTATATAAATTAACAGAGCACACATGTGTGCACACTGAATGCATAACCTTCTCTGCCTCAAGCAAAAACAAGATTTAAATTGTCTGCATGCCCAAACCATAATCTGGGAATTTGGAATTTTCTTCTATTTTACAATTTATCCTACTGTATATGCTGTGTCAGTAATTTTTTGTTGCTTTAACATTACTATTCCTAACCATTACTGGGATCTTTTATTCCATACTTCACTGTCAAGAAAGAGTAAGAAAGGCATTTTGATATCCAGAATCCTGAAGGCAATCATTCCCAACTAGTACAGACATGCCTGTTAAGGCATTCACGTTCAGTGAACGAAAGCTCAGTCACTTTTACCATCAAAGGCATAAAATGATAAGCTACCACAGAAAGATTTCCTTTAGAGCACCAGCATGTTACCCTGAGCTGAAGTACTTTTAAAAGGCTATTTTGATAATTAAAAATATAGGGTTTTTTTTCAGAACGGTTTTCGCAGATGCTAACACTGATCGAAGACAGTTTCAGAATTTTCATATAGGCCAAAATGATATATTAACTATGTTTGCCTGCCCCATTAATGTCTCAGAAGTCAATCAAACCACTCATCCATCAATTATATTGTTACAGCACGAAGGGCACTTTTGGGGCCTGGGACTCTTGACGGTAACAGACACAGCAGAAACGCAATTTGGGTGGTGAAAACGGTATTCGTTTGGCAGCTGCTAAGTAGTAATGCATCGTCCCGGCCCACGCACGTAGACCCATTGAGGGGTTCCGTAAGGCTGTGAACCCATCAGTGTGGGGTGTCAGCACCATGCTTGGGGCTTCCTCCAACAGCAGCTGACGGCTGCGTCTCGCAGGAGAAGCGAGCAAAGGAAGAAATCACCCGAGGGAACCATGAGCGTGGCCGCTGCGTCGATCCAGTGGTCCGGCCACGGTGCACGGGGTGAGCTAGAAAACCTTCAGAGGGTGACTGCAACGCCCAGGAGGTGCAAATAAAGGACAAAAAAACCAATCATACGTGCAAAGGAGGAAAGCCAATTTTACTGCTGTCAAAACTGAATTCTTCCTTGTGCCTAATCCAGCCCACTCAGACTGCCGCACGCCACGCAGCTCCCCTCACTTTTTAGGAGGCTGATCACAGCACCAGAAACTTCTGGTATTGAGACTAGGGTTTCCATTTCTGTCTTTAATTTCTATCCTCTTTTCCAACTAGTACTTCTCTGTTAGCCTTGACCGTTACTCTTCCAAATACTTTCAATGTTTTAAGCCCCCTGGCTACTTGTTCTCCTCTACTATGTATATTAACAGTTTTCATCCTTCCTGCCTTTTGTTTTAATTGTCCTTCATTCAGTTGCCTCCAAGATGCTGGAAATGAATGAAGCGTTTCTGCTGGAGTTTTACAAAACCAGTTCTCGCTCTGTGTATATCTATATCCATCTACAGACTTTAGTAGCTGAAGATGCCAAATAAATATTTTTATTTGTAAAGCATTTCTACTGTACATCATATGAATAGACAGGAATTCTAAAACATGTCATATCCTTCAGTTGCTGCGGGATCAAAACTCATTTTAACTCTCTTTCCATATCCTGTTTATGACTCGGCCTTGCATACAAAACCTTATTAAGACTTTACTTATTATTTATGATAAAGTATTGTGACAGCATATAGAAGCACCAGCAAAGCGTGTCTAAAGGCACCTATGCTTAGTCCATCTACGAACTTAAAAAGACTGCAATCTAAGCAATCAACACTTGCTTTTATATTATCTACATATAATCTTACGATGTGTGTATGCAGACCCCAAATGTGTATTCACAGGGAAGAACTACTCTTTCATTCACTACGGGATAACAGCCTCTGTGTCTGTAGACCTACACTGCACCACCCCACCTGGTAGTTACATCTCTCTGCAGATCAATAGGCTGTTTATTATTGTTGATACAATTCTGTTGTCAGCTCTGCTGCTTTCATCTGTTATCTCATTGTCTATGGTTTCTCTGTATATCTCTAGATATAGCATATAGTACCTCTCTCTCTCCCCATAGATATATGTACCCAGATGCAGCTGATTTTTTCATGGTACAAACTTGGAGAGACAATAAAATGCACTGTCCTGTAGTTCCTTCAGGGTTATTACTGTCCTCACTGCTGCCCAGAATACCTTTGAGAAAAGCAGAATACCCTTAATAAGAAGTGACAGTTGCATTTTCAGGGACAGAAGCCTCAACTGCAGATGGAGTTAAAAGGCTACATTACTCCTGCACAATTTAGCTACTCACAGTTGGCGTGAGCAATCTGTGTGAATAGGTGTCAACACAACCATTAAATTACAGGTTAGTTTTGAAATTTAGAATCGTGTAATAATCTCATTTCTGACTTGAGTTGTGCAGGCATGGCTCCCGCAGCAGAGCTGAAACCTGACAGATCATTTTGGCAAGAGGTGTGATGCACCATGGTTGCAAGGATATGATTAAAAGGCTTTAAAATGATGTGATATCCACAGAAATACTTTCAAACAGCTTTTGAAAATACTTTAACAACTCTAGGCAGCCAGATGATTAGAAGAGTTAAGAAGGCATACCAGGTTTATAAAAAATATTCAGTAATTTTAATATTTCTGATTAAAAAAACCCACACCAAACAAGAACATAAACCTGGACAACTGTGGTGAAAGAACTCTTACATTAAAATTATGTTTATCTGATACTGAGATGCGATACCTGCCTGAGACAAGTGAGCAGGGTCCCTACACTCCAGTGCCTGCTCTAAACAACGCTATTGCTGGTTCCAACTGCATTCTCTGTGAGTCTAAGCAAGGGGAAAAACAGAAAGACAGACCAAACAAAGGTAATTTCAGACCGTGTACATAATGGCCGCATTGTGCCTGGGCTTTCACACCTGACCATGTCCCAAGAGCGGATGAAAGCTGATGTCAGCAGCTGATGGGAGAAACCATTTCCAGCGCTCTGTCCTTCATGTGATTCCCAACAAGTCCAGACCCCTTCGGTCAGCTCTCCGCTACCAACACCTCATTCCTCCTAAACTTCTACTGACAAAGCATTCATGAGAAAGGTCCCAGGTGACATCAGCTAAATTTCCTTTTTCCTAGCAGGCTTTAATCCCCTCCTCTGCTCCATTCCCCTCCTGAGCAGGTAACCGAGTCCAGCCAAAAACTGAAGTGCACAAGGGTTTGGGGCTTTTTGCTAATGCAGCTCTGTCTCACCTCACCATATCCCAGCTGGGCTAACAGACATCGGTACAAAGCTTACCCATCTAAACAGATGAGTAGCTCAAAGGAAAGTCTTTCTGCCAAATAGTGAGTCTATTTATAAATACATGGCTACAGTCCTGAACACAAACTGGCACCATGGTTTAACAGCTTTAGGGGACTGCACTACTGTAACTATGTTCTGTTATCTACCCCAGCTGAATGGAGGCAGCAAAGAAGGTGTAAACAGCCAGGACAAACCTGATGCTGAGATACCATATTTACCAATTAAATACAATTTGCTAAGCAAAAGTCATATTCTCTTTCACTCACCAGACACTTGGATTACCAAGTCTAAACCAGGAAACAACGGTTACGGAAAGTTATTTGTTTCTTTCTTTCTTTTTTTAATCCCTTCAGAAAAAAAGAAAGGAAAAAAAAAAAAACCCACAAGGAAAATGGGCTTTATTTCTTGCAAAATGCCCAGGAACAATAGCAGTAGTAACTAAACTTCTTTCTGCTCATTGCTAGAGTATGTTGTGGGTGCCAGATGTGCAAGTTTCCACACACAAGCCTAAGAATGTGACTCAGTTTCAGCTAAATGCAATCACTTCTGAGAGAAGGGACACTTCAGTTTTTACAGACTCATTTACAGCCTCATTTAACCCTAGTTCTCACTGCTCAGACTGCTGGTTACTGATGGATGTGACCATTTCTCCACCAGCATATAAACTCCCTATGTTCATTCACAAGCCAACAGCTGCCTGGTGATGGGAATTACTTTCTGTCACCACTGATCTAGGCTTTATTTGAATTCAGTTTTGAAAAGGCTGAGGTGCTTGCCGTCATCGTACCCAAGGGAAAGAAATGGTACACACAGACCTCATGAGCACAGTGTTTCTAAAGGCTCATGCATGCCTTTAGAAAGTACCAAAACCGAGATAGCACTCTGTAACTAGCTTCCATCCAGTCCTTTTTACTTATATCTGTTTGCAAGCTATGAAAATCACATCTAACATTCAGCCAGGTAATTAAACACATTTTCCTCTCCATTGTGGTGCAGACATTTACTCAATATCTAGTTACAATACCTAATACACACTGTAAAAAAAATGAGCTTGCTTGGGCAACCAGAATCTATCAACTTTTACCACAGGCAAACAATTTGTTCAGTTCATGTATTTCTTCCTTTGCAACCCATACCCTCTATGACCGAAGAACAGGTTTTAGAAGAGATTGTACATGAAAATGTAGTGGAAAACCAGCACCAAGTGTCTTCTGAGGTCAGTCTCCACAGTCGAGGTTACAGATACATTTATAAACGATTCTCATCTCTTGCTCTGGTATTGAGTAATACCACTCAGTTTTTTTTCATGGCAATTCAAAATTATGCAAAGTACCACAATGCTTCAAACAAAACAACAAAAGAAAGCTCTTATTTTGAATAACAAGAGAAGAAAATGACATTTTCTTAAAGCACCAGTAGTTCTGCCCCAGTAAAATGTGCTGCAATTAGTATATTTTGGTTTCATGCCCCAGTGAAGTTTACAGATAGTGAAGAAAATCCCAATGCAGAACTGCTACTTTGCTGACTTCCATTAAAAACTGAGCTAATTTAGGTCACTGAAGAAACACGTATAAGCAATGACACATAGTAAAAGAACTCATGGCTGAAGTAATATTTAGCGCTTCTGTAGAAAAATGCACCCAAGGATCTCCAAGTAGTTATGAAACAAATTAATTAATTAAACTTCTCAACACGCCTGTGAAGCAAGCAGGCACATTTATCTGTTTTATGAGGAAGGAAACAGAGCCATGGAGAGGTGGAGTGACTTGCCCGAGGCTACCCAGCAAGAGTCTTTCAGAGTAATAAACAGCATCTGAATTATTGATTCCCACTGCTGCCCTTCAGCTGAATTATTCCTTTTATGAAATACTGCAATGAGTTATAATAATTGTTGGCGTGATAAACATAATGTGGCAATATTTAGCAGAGATTTTCTTTGTCTTTGTTTAGACTATATTAAAACTTTAGTGTTATTCAAATTGCAATCGATCTTCTCAGGGTGAACAAAAATCTCCAACTAGTTGAGCAATGCTTCCTGTATTTCATTCACAGTTGTATCTATTTCTTATATTGACATTGCTTATGTCCAAAAAGTAAGCCGCTCCAGCTTGAAAACGCAGGAAAATAGCACAGCCCTTATATTGTTTCAAGAGGGAATGACAGAAAAGCAGAGAGAACGGCTACTTTCATTCATACCAAACTGGATTTTAAGAGCTGGCACGAGAGGCGGCAGTGATGATGCATCGCTTTCGTGCTATACGAGCTAAAGGAATGGCAACTTGCCGTCCTGGGGCTGAGGAGACCGAGCTTCCCGAGCGAACAGCTGCGGTCCCAGGTCACTCACAACTTTTCCAACAAGAACAACAAAAAAGGAAAATAAAAAAAAAAGGAAAAGCGGCAGGAAGTTGCAGCGGGCAAACCGCTCTTTTCCTGTCTCTCGGCTTCCCTAGGTGCAAGACAAGGATGCTACCGCTTACCTTTCACCCACGCCTGTTTGGGGGGGCTTAACTCATTAGCGAAAGGCTCGGCGGCTCTTGCGGTAACGGCGCTGCGGCAGAGCACAGAGCTGTTACACGCGGCGCCCGGAGGTGAAGCTTTCGCAGAAAAAGCGATGTCTCCCGCCACGCACCCCCCTCCCCCGGATCGGTGCTGGTGTCCAAGCGGTGGTGGCCCCGACGGCACCCCCCGCCCCGCCGGGGACAGCCCGGAGGAGCCGGTGCCCGCAGCCTGCTCCCTCTCCGCGGGACGGCCCCGGCCACCACCCCGCACCGGGGCCGCGTGGCCGCCGCTCCCCGGGCTCTGCCCGCCGCTCCCCGCTAACGCCGCCGGCCGCCAGCAGCGCGCCCCGCGCCTTGGCCGCCGGGACGCGTATGGCGGCGGGGATGGGGGGGTCGGGGTCCGGGGAGAGCTGGGTCCGACCTCCTCCCTTCCCAAACCCGCCGGTAACCGGCGCCCCCGGGGCCCGCCGCGGGCAGGGACGGGACGGGACGGGACGGGGAGGGGAGCGGAGCGCTGCCCCGCACCGCACGGGCACTCACCGCCGGCGGCCCCTGCCTGGGCTCGGCGCGGACCCGCCGCTCAGCAGCTAGAAAGTTTCTCCTCGGCAGCCCCGGGGGAC
>JANZLQ010000013.1:22346555-22369392 GCA_026212715.1 Elanus axillaris
CCAGCTACCAATGCAGAACACAGCACTATGAGGGCTGCTATGGGGAGAATTAATTCCATCTCAGCCAGACCCAATACGGATAACATCATTTTTATTGCCTTTTGTTACTGTAGACATCAACTGGGTTTAGGTTTATCTCCTAGCAGCTGTCATGTTGCCTAACTGGCCTGCTCCTTCTTTAGCACTTACCCTTTCTTTTCTCTGATGCTGACTGGAACAGGTTGGAGTGGGGGGGGGCACCCAGCAGCATGTGGATTTTCATTCAGCTGAATTGATTGTTACTTTATGTACTCAAATGTGTGTGCAAAATCTTTCTCAAAACCCCAACTTCTTTCCTTCCAAATTTCTGCAACGTTATAAACTGAGCAGTATCCCCTGGGCAGCACAAACCATTAATGCTCATACTGAGAGAAACCTTCTAAAGACAGACTTCATCAGTGCTCCCTTACAGCCAATTGCCACAATCTCCCTCTCTGGATGCCAGATCTGTTGCAATAATGTTTTCCATTTGTAACCCACTGTTTTCAGTGAATGGCATTTGTAAGGCTTGAATCCACCTATTTTATGAAGTCACTTGATATGTGGAAAGCCAAGCAGACAACTAAACAACTGCTGGAATTCATGAAAATATTTACAAGTGGCTTACTTATCCCCACCCACAATTCTTGTGTTTCATAATCCTGTGTCTCTTTTTCCTTACAATAGAGATGAAAATGAAAAAGGTGCATCTTAGAAACTGTATTTGAACTTGTTGCTGACTCTCCATTTCTCTTTGTAACAATCTCACTCTGATTTGCTGCATCCTAGTTGCAGCCAAGGCTCAAAGGTGAGATAATAGATCAAACACAAACACGAAAAATTAATTTCCACTTAAAGATAATACTTACCTATGCAGCACTAGACGATACCAATAGCGATCAGTTCTGCACACTTGATTCTGAAGCTGTGGTGCTCACCAACTGGTTGCTCTTGTCATGTTCATATATACTCCCTAAAGACAGGTTTGTCTCTGCTCTTAGTTTTAGGGGCTTCATGAGGTTGTTGCACTAGTCTGCATCAATAATTGGCTATTGTGTGTATTGTTCTGGGGCTTTTGGGGCTCTGCTGTTGAGTACTTCAGGGGCCTTTGTAAGCGCCTTGTGATAGCTCACTCACACACACATCCATATTCCTGAGTCGCTGCTGGTGCACTCTACACAGCAATGGTTTCTAAATGTGTACACATATAGGTACACATACATGCAAATACTTGTACAGTTACTTTTAATAATATCTATCTAACAACGGTCATATTAATGGTTGTTAAATCTATTTTCTTAAAGTCATGTAATTGTCTTCAGGTTACAACATATTTTTTTTTCCAATTTTGTATATGGCTTAATATCAGTAATGTATCGGGTACCTCCAAGTCCAGTGCAATAACAGGAGAAAGGTTAGAGGAAAGAGGAAAACCCCACACAATAGATATATTTTGGTAATTACTCACTGTAATATATGTAAACTCTGTTCCCTGATACCCTCTAGCCATCTACTGCCCTGTTGAGCTATTAATGTCAGCTCATGCTGACCCTCAGCCTTATCCTCCTTGAGCTTCATCTATACTCCATTTTCCATCACCTGTCTACTACTGATGTAGAGATTTCCCTGCTTACTGTCTAAGAGTGCTTAGTTTATTTAATTGACCTAAACCCCCACACCTCCTATGAAATGCAGATAATTCCCTCATTCCCTTAGTCTCTGGGTTCCCATATCATGGGACCCTAGCCCTTAATTCCTGCCTGTTCATGTGTATATACACATATATGTATGGGCACTCATGCCCTTTTTTCTGGGCAGCTTTGAGGGAGAACAGGGGTAGAAGTTCACTGCTGTTATCTGTCTCCAACACCACTGCAGCTCTTGAACAGCTGCCCTCCAGCAGATATTTTTGAGGCCTTCTGTCAGTATAAGATAAAGGATTTTTTAATCTCTCAATTTCATAATTCTCATTTCATGTTTCTTTTCACAAAATCTACAATGGGATCTTCTTTCTCTGGTTTCATATAATTAGCAGGCTGCTCAGCACCTGGGAGTATCCATTTAAATTCTCAGTGTGGGCTGAGGTCTCTGGTGGATGGTATAGCAAGAAAACTGCAATTCTCAGGCATTATTTTGAGATAAGGCAAGAAAAGAGTTGCTATATCCTGTACTTTTATTCCTCAGAGATGGTGGAGGCTTTAAAATTAATCTTTTAAATGTAAATTTATTAGTCCCATGGAGTCACAATTTTCAGTGTTGCTTTAGTGTTGTGACAGAACAAGGTCTATTGAAAGTTAATGGACTTGTTTTCCTAAAAATATACCCTGACAATACTACCTGCATAAATTTTGGACAAGAACATCTATTTTTTTCGGCCTGTATATAGTGTTTATGATGTTCTTCACTCTTAAAAGGAACGTAAGTTCTTCAGCCTTGTAAGAGGAAATCAAGCTGAGCGTTTTAGTGTTTGTACTCAACATTTAGTAGTCAATGGAAAATAGAAATACCTTTCTGGCTGGCAGAATCTGCTGTGCCTGGGCCACAGGAGCTGCAGTGGGTGCTGTGCAGACTGCTATTCCATTTGTGCTGCTGCCATTTTGTGTCTTGCACTCTCTAATTTGCAAAAGGGGCTGGAAGCCATAACATTGTTTTGAAGTGGCTGTGATGGTTTCTCACCCCTGTGCAAGTACTTAAAAGTTGTTATGACCATGTGTGAGAGAACTACGTATGCACTCTGGCAGTGTGAGTGGGAAGCATGAGGGATTTTTAGCACAGTTCTGATTAAATCAGTTTAGCTGCAGCAGGGGGAGAAGTTAGAAGCAGCGCTTCAGATATTTGCCCTTCTGTGAACTGTGACATCTGGTCAGCTGCAAAACCTCTGCAGTCTTGCCAAGCTTGCCAGAGAACTGCTGTGGGTACCCACCTCACACTGGAAAGATTTCCCTTACACCTTTGTGCTATATTCAAGAAAATGATCAGACATGCTAGCCACAGTACTAGTTCATTGACCCGTAGATAGGAATAGCCTGTTCGCTCTGTAAAGATGCTGGTGAGCTTTTCGAGCTGGAAAT
Source organism: Elanus axillaris (assembly GCA_026212715.1). NCBI lineage: Eukaryota > Metazoa > Chordata > Aves > Accipitriformes > Accipitridae > Elanus > Elanus axillaris. The sequence continues at coordinate 22,349,645 of JANZLQ010000013.1, forward strand.
CTCCCAGTCTGTTTAACTTCCTGGATTCCATCTTATTTTGGCCCTAATCCATGCTCTGTTTTCAAGTTAAGCATTTCTATTTATAACGCTTAAGGAAAAGCGGGATTTGTTTCTTGCACCGAAAGCATTCAGAAGAAAACCTCAATTTTTTTATATTCTTTTTTCTCTCCTGTGACTCACCAAGGGCGTTTGATGTTCTACTTATTCAGAATTGAAGAAAACAAAATTATAGGTAACTGGATTTATAAGGGGGTTGAGCCTTTCCCCTGGGGGGTTCTGGATAGGCTACATGCCTGCTGGAAGGGCTGTTTCATGGGCAGTTGTTAACAATAGATGTCTGTGGCTACACCATTATAGTCATTATACAATTATACCTGGCACTCTCTGCAGAGATAAGGTTCCTGTATCTTAGCTGCATGCTTTCCTTCCTAAATCTGATGCCATGCTTCAGCTGAAATAATATCTGCCTCCAAGCATGTGTACAGAAAGAAGCATATTTTGTTTTAAAAGTCAGTAGCTTAAATGTACCAGCAAACTCGTCTTGCTCCCTCCATGATACTGAGGAGCAGCAGGCTGCCCCAAGCCATGCCCCCTTGCCAGGGAAGTCACAAACAACGTCTTCCTATCAGATCCCTCGCTGTAGCATGAAACTTCTACCTTTTTGCACAGAAGTGACTTTATTTCTAAATTTGGCTTGCTCAGAAACTGTACTGTAAAACATCTAAGGTTGCGTGCAAAAGCATGTTTTACACTTACTGCATTATTGTTCCCTGTGGTGGCAAAGGAAGGTTGACATGGAAGCTCTGACACTGCCTTCTTGCTGTTGGCATCTCTGCTGATTTATATACTCTTACACTCTGCTGTCATTTGCCTTGGCATGATTTAATGCATACTTGGCCCCAGGAGGAAAGACTGACAGGTGAAGCCACAATATTTATTTGGTATGTGGTTGGACAAGTCGTGGCCAAACACTTCAAACAAGGCCACTGTGAGAAATGTAAAATCACATCACTACTTACGGTAAGAAAGATGGTTACAAACTGTACATTGTGTACATAGCTAGAAAATATGACTATGCATCTATAGGAAAGAGAAGTGCACTCCAAGGCCAGGTTGGAAACCATTCATTTTGCCAGGGCAATAGCTGTTGGCCATACCCCACTCCTTTCTCAGGTTGGATTGGGAAAAAGCCTGAGGTTTCTATAGGAGAATAACTGTTTCTCAGGAAAACACAAGTGAACAGTTTTGAATTAGAGCAATCTCACAATAAGGCAGCTTTTACTGAGGGATACATGGTTTGCAACCTGGTTGCAGCCAGATCTGATCCAGAGTGTGCTAAGGCCAACGACTCGGAGCTGGGCCAGAGTCAGTCTGTACTTATTTTCCCTCAAACAAAGATCAGTGTTGTGTATTGCGTGCGGTAGATGATTTTCTGCATCCTATTTTACAATGCAGCAACTGATAAGTAATCTCCGACTTACCAGTGAGGTATGTTACATTTCTTCAATTTCTGAAGTATCTGTAAAAAATGTTGTTAAAACCCCTAAAATCTGTACAGCTGCTGGCAGGACGTGACCTGGGGGGATGTGGCCAGCAGGGTTTTCGTTTGTTATAGTGAAACGGTCATATTACTTTCAGTTGTTATAGCCAACTGCTGCTATAAAACCTCACACTAGGCAACTTGGGCAGGGCTAAAAGTTATTTATTTGAACGCAGATAACATCTGGGGCATTATGGGTCATTGCTGGGGATGGGTGAGATCAGCGGTTACACAGTGTCTCAAGCCCTAGGTCACTGGAGGGCCAGTCCAGCCACCCTGCCCGGAGCCCCACAGCCCTCCTGCATCCAAAAAGATCTGCCGGTCACACATCGGATTACGAACCTGCCTTTTCGTGATACTGCATCCTTGTTTTATAGATGGTTTTTCCCTCAGTAGGCTCACACTGGGCTGGACAACGGCTGCTTGCTACTTGCACAGATTTAAACCAGTTTTGGGCATGCTGGCTCCTGGTGCCTATCATCAGACAAATTTTCCTGGGAATTTCCAGGAACTGCTGCACTATTGCACACCTGGGACTCGGACGAGCTGGAGAGCCCCGGCAGCCTGGGGAAGCACCAGCCTCAGAAAGGCCTGTGTCCAGCAGTGCCCCATATCTACCACAGATAAGCTATCTGCATTTGTTTATTTAATTTTTTCTTACTGGGGATTAAGAAGCCTTTAGTTTCCAGGAACAAATCCTATTCAGGAAACACTTGCAGTGAGGTATGCTTTGCATCAAAGCTGACTTCCCTATAGGCATTAAAGGTATTGATCTATTAAAGGTATTAATTTATACTAGTTTTTGGTTGGTTTATAAATCTTTTATTCTGAGTGGGTCGAGTTTTGCTTTGTTCGAGGTGTAGCATGAACATCTCCTTGCACTGCTCTGGGATGACCTTGTCTCCCTTTTTTCTTTTTGCTGCTCGGCTATAAAGTAAATTCAGAGAACATTTTTTTTTTTTTTTTCAGAAATAAATTCTCTTTATTTTAAAATTCAGACACGTGCTTTATACCAAAACAGACACCAAAGAGACTTGGTATTCATCCCTGGTTTTAAGCAAAACTGTGGCTTTCAGGGCTATATAACCAGACACAGTGATTTTAATGAATCTTTACAACTTTACGTCTCCCTGCCAATACTCAAGATAGTTTTGCAGGCACTTCAGCAATCTTTCTGTCAATGGCCTCTCACAACAGAATCCAAGAAATGTCAGAGATTTCCAGAGGTTAAAAAAAAAAAAAAAAAGAAAAGAGAGAAAGAAGGAAGAAGCAAAGATAGTATCTTTACAGCGTCATACTGAATGTGGCCAGCTTCCTACCAATTTTCGGCCATGTGCATTTTTCCTCCCTGGTCTCCATGCCACCTCTGTTTCCAAAGGCTCTCCCACCACCACAGCACTGACTGCCCTCCTAAAGTTCCTCCATTGCCAGCCTCTGCTTTGTAATAGGACCTGTATAGTTTTCAGAGATTCTTGAATAAGAAGAGTCTTTAGTAAGAGCTGTTAAGTCCTGATTTCATAGGAACTCTGGCTTCTGGGCAAACGCTTCAACTATTTTTCCTAAGTCTTCCTGCAGCCACAGACTGGTGGCACATGGAGTCATGCTTCCAGTAGCTTTCTGTTATCCACTTTCTCTGCTGCTGTGTGCTCCTTCTGGCAGCAAGTGCAAATGGCTGGTGACAGCCTCTGTCAGAAACAGGTACCGTCACCTCCCAGTTGAGCAAGTCCATATATGTATTTCTTCTGGTGAACTTTGTGTTCACGCTGTTCTTAGAATCTGTCACATTTCCATTAAGGAAAATACTGCTTCTCCACTGAGATGCCAGGAACCAAGGACTTACTCAGATGATTTTCACTCTAATTTTCCTTAACAATTAAATTTTAATTAATTTTTTTAAAAAAACAAGAAAAAAATCCCCAACCCACAAAAATCAGTTCCAAATACAGAACAACAAAAGCGTGAAGGTACACAATATTGGTTTGGACCATAACCTAGTTAGAAATTATTTGCAGAGGATTACTGGATTCAGGTTTGAATTTCAAATGATGCTGTAATCAGGGATCTGAGATTTTAATCCGAGTATCCCTCTGCTTAACACAAATCATACCCTTATCATGGGCCAGATTTGCTGGCCAAGACATTGATGCTAATTTAAAAATTTCAAAATAAACTGAGGTATTACTTATTGTTACCTTATGTCAAGTATTTTCAGCCTTCAGTTTATGAGGAAGAGAAGAGCACTTTCATTTTTCTTCCTCACTCACCTTGTTTTAACAAAGTTTTTCTCAGCTTTTTCCTTATTTGTTTTATGTTTCCCTTTCAAAACCACAATGCTTAATTTTAAAGTGGAAATGTTGCGTATTACTTGTAAGTATACTGGACCACAAGAATGTAAAAAATAACATCCTATGTAAAGGAAGGAAAAAGTATGGCAACAAAAAAGCTGGTATCTCTGAAATGAGGTGGAATGGCGCTTGTGTCTGATTCTGACAGAAAATACTGTAACTGGTGAAGCTGCAAAAATATAGAGTGAGCTGTGGTGACACAAGATAAGTGTTAGCACAAGTTAAATCCATTCTGATAATTACCTAGGCCTAGGAAAGTAAATTCTTTTTTTCGAAAACAAAGTTTCTGTTTATTGTTCTTTAAACTTTGAGGGAAATTTATCCAAAATTCTGCCATCCTAATGTGGCAAAACTGCTGACTAAACAAATATCTTTGACACTGCATTAGTGACTGAAGGCTCCCTGTCCAAAGCACTGGAGAACGGGTCTTTGGAACCCAATCCGCAGAGACTGGGATGCCCGTTTGCCTAAATTAGCTGATAAGAAAGCACCTATTCAGTTTATGTCTTCAGTCTTGCTTCTCTTCTGGGCTGAGGCTGATGTAAGTAAAGTAAAGATGTAAAGATGTAAGTAAAGTAGTAGTAGTAAAGATGGCTCTATACAGCTGGGTGCTAGATCCTTCCTACTCTTGGAAGGATTTCCCAGGGAGGTGGAGAATGAGGGTTTGAATCCACCCAAGCTGAGAAGGGAACTGCACACAGGTTTCCCTCCTTCTGCGGAAGAGCTCTGACTCTTGAGGTATTGAAGACTAAAGGAGGGAAAGGCATGTAGGGAACCTTACTGTTGACTAGTGGTTAGGCACTTTCAGGAATACGAAGCATGTGACAAAGAATTTCAGGACTATCAGTCTGCATTTAGTTGCCTCAATGCCATTCAAGTCTCTTTTTGTGTATGATGCATCTTTCTCTTTGGCCTCAGTCTTTCTGTATATCCAAGAACAGTTACAGTGAGAGAATAAATTCCTCAGAGCCTGCAAAACACTGATCTATGGTGATAACCTGGGCTGTCCAAGGTCACTCTTAATGAAATACGGCTGAGGGTCTGGTTCATGTCTTTCCTGGGGCTTACGGTAGCAACAGCACCACCTTACATAGAGATAGTACCACAAATGTTCTTGAAAATGTAGAATGTAACTTGGGATGAGTTGTTACTATTACATTTCTCTTGAAGGCTTTGGGAAAGGCATGGAAAAAGCCAATAGCACTTTGCAAAAGGTAGTGGTGGTCAGAAGATTTAGAGAGAAGGATGCATTGCTCACCTGTTCTGGCTGGACTAGAGAAACAAGTGAAACACAAGTCTACACAGGAGTCTGCTTTAATCCATCATTCTACTTTATGAAGCATCACACAGCATTTTCACCGATTAGCATTCGATAGCAGTTTAAGTAAGAGCCACAGGGTTATCTAAGGAAAAAGCTGACAACCTATTTCATAGTCACTGACTCCTCATTTGGCAGCAGTGCTCTTGGAGGGCTTGGGTAGTACCCAGCAGTTGCTGAGCTATTTGAGGAAAATCGTGTAAATCTGTAATCCAGTGGTAAATCTGAAAGACAGAAACATACCATATCTGATTAGCAACACAGCCCGTATCACATAAAAAAATAAACCTGCCATGAATAGCAGTACTTCTTAAGGCCTTGAGCTGTTTGCTCACCAGCATTAGAACTCAATCAGATTGCATGATCACATATTTATCTGACATCTTCAGCTGTCCAAGGGATTGATTTTCAGAGTTTACTCAACTGCAGTAAAGGATATTCAGTTACCTGATTGCTGAAATAATGCTAGTCATTGAAAATGATTTAACTAATGCTTAAAAACTAAATAAAAATCTTCATTGATCCTAGATGGAATTTCCCCACTAGAACACTTTCAAGTTCATTCTTCAATTTGTCACCTTTCTCTTTTATCTCATAAGAGGGCTATGTTTAAAACAAAGAAGTCCGTTTCTTTTTTTTATGGCTATTATAGCAAGATTCCCCAAATGCACCCACTCTTTGACCTTCTTCCAGTCTAGTGTTAACAACGTAATTTTGTACCAAGCATTCTTAGAAATCTGCACTTGTAACTTGGCATATTCATCACTTCCAATCTGTAACGAACACTGAATGCATTAAAATAGCTCTGAACAGTCAAAGCTTTCTTTTCTGTAGCTTTAAAAAGTCTTTGCTGCCAGCAGTGACCCGCCCACCCTCACAGCCAGAAAACTGATACTTCCCATGCTCACCTCTTATTCAAAGTTCAAGAAACCAAATTAAAAAAACATACAAATAAAACTTTATTCAAGAAACCATTACCCTTCCAAGAAATGGAAAAGAAACCCCAACAAAAACAAGGGTTAGCTCCTTCCCAAGCTGTCTGTTTAGAACCAAAGCAAAACATAAAAACTATTACTCAGCTCATCTGAACAGTAAGTTATTAATGACAACTTTTTTTGTTGTTGTTGTTTGGAGTAAATTTGGGGTGATGATACCCTCTCCCTACACACTACAAATTGTTTTGTGGTCAGCTGCTTTTGTGAAACAGAAAACCACTATCTTAGCAGTTTCGGCACAAACAACAGGAAGTTCAGGTCTGTCTCACAAGCGATTCACATGCAGGCACCAGGACTGCATCCAGGTCTGCAGCTTTAGAACCATATTAAACATAACTAAAGCAAGCAAATTGGTATTTACATCCTGCTGAAGAATCAGATAGGGGATGGAATAAAGTAGGAATGGGAGGAGACTTGACTGGAAGTGAATTACGCTTTATGAAGTGGGTTAATTCAGCTTGTCAAAGAAGTACATTTTCTCATTTTGTCTGAGTCAGGGGAATCTCTGGAGCCCACTCTGAGCACTGCAGAACAGGCAGATGTTTTTCTAGTCTGCAGAGGGCCCAATGGATTTACTGGCTGCTGAGTCTATTTATGACAGCTCTGTTTACAACAAAGGTTTCCAAAATAACAAATAATAAGAGAAAAGAAAGCAAATATTTCTGAATATCTTTATGAGTTATAAAAAACAAATACCATACAGTTACTTTTATATAAAAGCTTTCACTAGCTTTTTAGTCTAGTAGTCAGGAGTCTCACAAGAGTAGTTTAACCGAAGAGCAGCACAAATGGGGCAGACTTACTGCAGAGCTGCTTATGCTGAAGAAAAGAAACAGTTGGATCAAAATGGTAATATTGTTTGTATTTCCTGGTAAACTAGCTTTACACAATCAGCTTAAACACCAAAGCCATTCTACACACAAGACTCCAAAAGACAATAATCCCTTTTTTACATATTCAAACCCCAATCTATCTATTTAAATTTTGCTTTTGTCTGAGCAAGCTGACTTTGGAAGATGATCAGAAGGTATCCATATTTAAAAATATGGCAATACTGAAAGTTGCACGCAGCACGGAGCAGATACTGTTCTTCACTCATGAAGCAGGTTTTATGTATCACAAACAGGAATAATCTTCCTGTGTTTCCAGTTTTCCTTTTTTTATCAGTGGTTGCATTTGCAGCATCTGCTTTGCCTGGAATATGCAACATTTTATATTATTGCTTTATTTTTGTGATATATTTATGAGAAAGCTCTGGACTGACCCAGAAGGGCATACTTGGAATCTTAGTGGCTATAAATAAACACATGGTGAGGAAGAAGGGCAAGTATACAGGGAAAGAGAAATGAAGATCTTTTTTCCTGGGGAATGCAAAATTTACGAAAAAAATGAAAACCCAGAAAATGTCATAGATGAAGACAGCTCTAAGTTCATTTAAACTAAGATCTTTGAAATCTTTACAACTTAAAATAAATTGCCATTGCCATGGATTGCAAAAGTATCATGTGACTTGTACAGCAAAGCTCAATCCAGCTTCTTTTAATGCAAATGGCCATGGTATCACTAGATCCAGCAATACTGGCTCATCAACAAAGAACCATGATACAAGTCTGGAGCCCGCCTCCTGGACATAGCAGCAATCCATTTCATATCTGGTCTTATTCCGTATTATCACTAATGACATAGAGAAGAAATAAGCAGCTCTATTTTGCTAAACTGAAATGATTGCACAGGCCACAGCTTGATGCAAAAACATGCAAAAATAAGACACAGTATTTGACAATAAAGCCAGTCTCAGAAAAAACATAGTTGCTTATTTCCAAGTTGACGGTTTTCCTAGTGTTTCTGCCAGTAAATTTCTCAAGGTTTTGCTATTGTGCATGCTCCAGACTGCTGCTGTCATGGCAGACCTTTGCATCTTGGCATTCACTTCTCATCTAACCCTGATGGAAAGTCATAAATTAGGCAGGGGGCAGATACCCAGTCCTCTCTGAGATATAACTTGACAGTGAGGCTCTAATCAGTCCTAACCTACAATGATAATGAATTCAGCACAGTCATCCAATATTGCCACTACCCTAAAAAAACCACCAAGCCCTGAACAAACTAAACAGCTTGAGGCTCTAAGAATGAACTAGCTAGCTCTACCTGATTGCTGGAGGACCTCAATCCCAGAATTTTTCTATCACACTTAGATAATTCCACCCAGACTCATTTTGTTCCCAAGACACATAGGATATTCACTTTTAGAGCCAAAGACTCCTACAAGTCAGACATGGAGGGTCTCAAGGTCTTTCTAGAGCCTTTCTAGATCTCTACAGAAATGTCAGTTATTAGATGCATCACCCTGAATTTCTGTCCCACTCCCTTCTTTGCTCCCGCACAACAGCTTCAGCGCAAGTGATGAAAACCAGTCTCCTTTGCAGTGACCATTCAGCGTTACTAGCCTTTCCCAATGGCTTGGGCAGCCCTCAGGAATTATATGGCTTAGCCTGAGCTCAGAAGCAGGACCCTGGCCCTGCCCTACCTTGCTTGCAGCACTCCAGCAGCCCTGGTATAAATAAAATGGCAATGATGATGTTTGAACAGCAACCACTGTCAGTTACGGTGTTCCAGCTATCTGGATCCAGACATTAAGTGACATTAATTACAACATTGTGCTATGATGCTCATGTATACCCATATCCATGCATGTATTTAAGTGCCACGGATGGATTTATTTCATAGTTATTAAGCTGACAACATCTCAGTGTCTGTGTGCTGTTCAGTTAGTGTAAGCCAACTAAATGAAAGCCACAAGCTTTTATCAGAAGAAAAACCAGAGTTCCAGCCACAAGGAAAGAAAAGGAAACCACAAAAAGAACGGAAAACGTAATATTCTCGATGAGTGATCAGGAAAATATTTGAGTAACTGAATGGAAGACAATTATAATCTAATCCAGACACAGGCCTGCTTGATAAACTCAATACTAACGTCTGATCTTTTTTTTAGATTTCCCTGAACAAACCAATACATTAAGCAAATATAATCCTAACTAAGCTTTTTAGATGGAAAGCATTTTTTTCAATTAAAAGCACAGTCCAAGACTGAAACAGATTTCTCCCCAAATACACAGCAGAAATGTCAGGAATCATTTTGCAGTATTGACCAACAAAAGGAAAGCCAACATTTTTTAATCATGACACCACAGCAGTATCCCCATGACGAGTAAGAAGCCCTACAGAAAGCAGAACTCCCCTCCCCTCTCTGAGGTCTGCTCCCTGCCAGCCAGCAGGGCTGGAGCCATACGCTGCAGAAACTCCTAGTGAACAGCAGGGTTGTGCTCTTACGTGAATCCAAACTTACCCTCCTGATAGTCACCAAGGAAAAGGCACAGGGTGGAAAACTAAAGCCTCATCAGCGATACCCAAGTTTTACTTGACAAATCTTTGAACTGCTTAATTGTGGCAAATCTCAGAAGACACAGACAGAGCTCTATCTTACGGCTCAGCATCTCGGTGGTATAACTATAGGGGCAGACCATCAGCAGGTATTAATTCTTTTGCTTTTACAAGTATTCACGTAATTTACACCGGCTTAGAAGCTTTGCCATAAAACTTTGCTTATATTTCAAAGCTGCTGTTGAAGAAAAGGGAAAATATTAATTTCTTGATGGTGACAATTTCTAATAACAATTTCTTAACAGTGGAGTAAGCACAACTGCTGCAGGAGAGCTCAGCAGTTTGGCTGGGCTGTTGAGGGATCTACCTCCTGTCTTGCCAACCTACAGGTGAACTATAACAGGTGTTGTTCTTTTAAAATACTAAATGTTTTTGTCTTGTGACCTGTTTCTATTTTATAACAGTCAAAGCAGTGCTTGCAGCAATAGCTCAGAATGTGAAGGAGCATACTAGTGGCAAAAAGAAAAAAACCTCAAGGTCACAAGTAGATTTATCTGATAGCAGTTATTTTTTAGCAAAACTTCTAAGGCTGATTTTCCTAAACAGGAGGTCAGATGTTTGCTGTACCAGAACAAAGCTCCCGAAATCCTGAAGTCAGCAAAGGAAAGTGTTCCTTCTGTCAATTACATGAAAGTCATTGCTGCTGTCTGCATACTCTGTCACAAAAGTTGAGAGAGGAGGAGGAGAAGGAAGGGTATCTGTGTGGGGTGCTATGGGAAAGGGGGTACACCTCAGTACAGGTAAGCTCTATAGAAGGAAGTTGCTAAAACATCTGAGTTTGGATGTAGCTGGCACTTGCAGTGTGCTATATGAGCCAGTGCAGTTTATTGCTGGGCAGGAAAAAAGACTAAAACTAACCTCAGACAAAGTGCAGGTTTGCTGCTTTAATTGCACCTACTTAGGAGCTTTTGCTAACACAGGTGTATTGGTCGGAGATCATGCCTGCGGCTCTGCCAGCAGACATCTGCAGCATGTGCTTGGCCTGAGGAAGAGCTTCACTGCCACTGGGGCTTATCACCGGTTACTCTTCTGCTGTATCTAACATAGAAGTGGGTGACACTGGAGAAAACCCAAGGGACAAACTGGGGAGATGTGGAGCAGCAGCCTTGCTCTCAGAGTTTTGCAGAGGGATGAGTGCCCGGGAGAGGGAAAGACCATCCCATCGTGGCTATTGCGATCGCCCATGGCGGGCAGTTTCACCACAATTATCTCGGGAGTAACAATTCACATTACTTTGGGTCTACCCTACAGCCAAAGAACTGCTGACCCTGCCTTGAACAAAACAGCTGCGCACAAGGCATGCACTAAACTCACATCTGAGACTGATAAAGTCTGCAGTGAAGAAAAGCCTTAGAAATTCCGTTACTGTTTTGTGTTTATATAAGAAAACTCATTATTTTTATGTGAGGGAAATTTCTCTCATTTTTGTTTTAGTTTAAATGGTGATTTTGGGAGATCCGTTGAGAAAATAGCCCTGTGTGGTTCTTTGCTTGATCTGGAACCCATCGAAAGAAAATATTGGACTACAATATTTTTAAATATTTAGATGAAGACTTAATCTAAAAAAAATCCTAAGAGTATGCCAAGATCCTACTAGCAGGTGTTAAGTCTTTCAGGGATCTGTTAATTAATTTCTGTCTGAATGACTCATCCTGGATCTAAGAGCAGTGGGAAGGGCTTCTGAGGTAGGTTGAAGAAATTAGCCTGCAAACAAGCAATTGTGTGAGATGACAGGCATTTCTGAATGATTAAGAAAAATAAATAAGTTGCATTTTGAGACTGCGAAGGAGCTATATTAAGATACATGCAGGGATAATACACCTTTTTACTTTCATTTTGAGGTAAACTCACCAAGATCAACCTTACTCTCCACACTTGGGTTAATGCTGGCATGTTCCCCTCTCCTGTAAAACAAATGTTTTCTTTCCCGTTCCTTATTTTTTTCCTCCGGATGGGTGACAAACATTGCTTACCTTAAGGTAAAAAGCCACACACAGACACACATTAAGCTTTTAAGCAGTGAAGACAAAGCCTACATTGTTTTGTGTGTGTGTGTTACCATCTTAATCCAGAGGGAATTATGTTAGGCACCAATCCAGAGTACATAAATGCTTCCAGCAACTTTTTCTTGTACATGTGAGGTTGCAGGTTATGTAAAATTCCAACCTGGTCAAAGAAATATTTCCAGTACTTGTTGACTTGCCTATTTTCACTCTTTTTCACACTCAAAAACTATCAACACTTTGTATTACCACCAGTGTTTTTAATGAAGCAATCTAAACCCACCCCGTAAGTCTGCGATCTAGTCAAACCCCAATTATAGCTTTAATTATAGCCTGCAAATGAAATTATGCTGCCTGACTTGAAGGATAACTTTAAAGCAGAAATTACTGAGTGGTTCCCCCTTTCTTAATGAGTTGCTCAGGAGTTCTCCCTTTAATCTTTTCAAGGTGGCTGTACTTTGACATCTCAGAGAGCAGAATAACGATGGCAGAAACATTTCTGTCAGTTATTGGCTAGGAAGTAATCTTTTGGGTTCTGCATGATTTGACATGGCCTTCAGGGACACAAGTCAATACACCTTTCTGGATGAGGAAGGAAAGACTGAACAAATTGTAATACACTGAAAGCTGTCCTTTAATGTTGAAAATTACTACCAAGTAGTCAAATCCTTTGGGAAAGTTGGGGTCTCAGACCCTTTGGGAAAGAACTGGGTCCTGAAGACTTTTTGCAAGCTAGTTCTGACCTATTGAATAATAATTTGTTATGGTTGAAAAGCAGTTTACTGTCGGTTTCAGTTGTATTTTGCAGCTGAAAAAATAAATGCATTGTATTTGTCTGTTGTGTTGAGAGTGTTTTTGTTTCTTTTAAATGAAGAACACTTAAACCTTAAACTAGTTTTCTGGAACAGATGAATCAGATTTACATTATCTGATGCTTTTCAATTTACACATAGAGGAAGATGCTGTTAATACATTCAGAACATGTATCTTCTCTCGTCAGTTATCTTTACTACCCATTTTTTTTACCTGTATCAAAACCTCAGAACCAGGAAACCTCAGAAATGTTGCCATTGTATATGTATACCAATTTTTAACCAAACGTAAAAATACATTTCTTGCATAAAAAGTTTCATTACAAAAATGACCTCTCTGGCCTTTTAGTAGCAACCTCCATATATAGCAGCTAAGCCCCGAAGCAGTTTAAATCCCCAAAGCATTTTTATAAACTTAGTCCTTAGATGATACTGTATAGATGCAGCCTTACACTGAAGCTGTTAAGCACAAGCATGGTTGTAAGGTAAGGCATTAAATATAAAAGGTTACTGATAATTAACAAGTAATGTATAATACAGATAGTTCTATATGTTTAAGGAAATTATATGCTATTATTGTATTATTTGACTAAGTAAGAGCACATAATTATCACTCTAGTTACAGGAAAGACTAATTTAATTTTAATATGAGCTGGATTTTACTTTAAATGATGTAATATCAATGAAAAGACATAGAACTAATGTATCAAATTATGGGGGATTTTTTGTTTCACTTGAGCAATAATTATAAATGATACTGTTCAGGATATAGAAGTGAGTATATAGCTACATGCTTAGTGAAATTCATGACTTCCATGGTAATAGTTGATTCTTCAAGGGCATTCACCTTTAAATACACGTTGAAGAAAAAGTGTGAGGTTTGCAATTTGTAGTTGATCTGTGACGGGCAGACCCATGGATCTGCGACCCACGTGTTGCCAGTTCTGGTGCCCCAGCCACAGCTGCCTTGGGCTTTCCATTGTGCAGATAATTTGCAACTCTAAGCAGAAACATGAACTTCTTTGCCATGGTTCACTGGCAATTTTAGCATTATATTTATACAGCAAGCAGGCTGATGACTCAAACTCCTGCAGAAAGTGGCAGGGTACAGATCTGTAGGAGTCTTTAAAGAGCTTTGGTAAATTATAACAGAGATTTTTCTCTTGTACTAGCTAATTGAAATAACAATAAGGCATGAAGAAAAACTTATGCACACATATGTGCAAAGCGTAAGATTTTGTATAGAATGCGAGATTAAAAAAAATGCATTATCCTCATGCATGACACAAGCTTAGTTATCAAATCTCCGAAGTGTGAAATGAACTCTGTCTCCATAAAACATTTACGTTTGCACAAATTCTTCTCTGAAATGCAACTCTCTTCAGCTGCAACATCCCTGAAACTCCTGTTCTTGCTTGCAGTAATTTTTAATCCTGTGACAAACCTCACTATTCAGAGGTTATAAGACAAGTTCAGGAGATTAGATTAACAATTATGAAATTTATAAAAAGCTTTTTTGGGGTTCTCCTTATTAGGATTTAGAACTCACTTTCTTAAGCTTTTCTTGGCAATGAAGAACAAAACAAACGTACCAAACTTCCCCCATAAGCTCTAAAACTGCAGTTGCTTATCATGGAATTTTTTGAAGTGGGACTTTTATAAAAATACCAACCATAATGAGATTCAAAGGAAAAGAATTAGCTTGAAATATGCACGTTGTTTTGGAGATCAAAGAATTGTTAATCATAATAGATCCATCTGAAATGGTAGCACTGGCTAGTTATTTTAGTGACTTTTTCCTACAAAAACTTGCTTAGAAAATAAGATATAATTTATATTTGATCTTCTCTCCAAATCAGAGAGATCTTCTGTAATTATTGTTGGAATACCTATGTGATGCAGGACATATAATTATTTACATGGGTATCTGGAAATTTGATCAAACAGCCACAGAGTAGCAGTTGCCTGCTCCTTGAATGTAAAGTTCAGATTATTCAGGTATGATAGATAAGAGTACCTGCCTCTACTTGGCTCATACCAAACTTTCTGAAGCGGAGGAGGATGTATTAGAAACTGGTTTATGCAAAACGCCATTTTTCAGACAGACTCCTATACCTTTTAATTTCCACATGTGAGCTTGAACGTAACATTCCCACGGTAATGGATCCTGGTTTGAAAAATTTGGCTTACGATGTTATTGTGCTTGAAAGTGCTCAAAATCTATAAGGCAGCTGTAAATGAGGAGACATTCAATAGCAGAAAAGTGAAGAAAGAGATGGGTTTGTGAATGCGGCATGTTGAATAGGAGTAGGGGCATTGGCTTCTACTATTTTATTAACCATGTACTGTCAATATAATCATGAGCTCATCAGCTTTCCAGTAGTTGAGAGGAACTTCCCTGCTTACTGGAAGTGGGTAAGGAGAATTAGCTCATAAAAGACCTATGAAATGTTTAGAAAACTTTCAACTTAACTCATCTTCTCTTAATATTACAGAGATATAACCATAGTGCTGCTCTTCAGTTAAACCTTTTTAATGTCATCTTAATGTCAAGGTGATAATGTCTTAAATGCAGAGTTTTATTCGAGCTCTATCTGATTTCCACTCCAAACTGAGGAAAGTACACAGAAAGTATTATAGATCCTTTCTGTCCTTCGGGCAATTTTAACAAAAACCAAAATGTCCTTCTTCATGCACAAGGAAAAAAGCCAATTTCTCTTCAAGGACTATCAGGGGAGTTTAGATGACAAACTGTGATGCAGTAATCTCCAATCCTGCTAATACTTTCCTTGTCAGAGGTGAGATTAAATTTCTGAATTTCTAATGCATCTTTGAATGCAAACCCCTTTTGAGTCAGATACTGAATTTTCAAGTAATGACAGGGACAGAAGTGTAGAATGACAAATACATTCGATTAGCACAGAAAGCTAATGAAGAATGGATTGGATTATCCTTTGTCCAAGTTGTCATTTTACTAATTACACATACAATTTGTTTACATGTTCTGTTATTTTATACTTTGAATGGCCAAAACCTGCAACAGCAGCATTCCCTGTGAAACCCTCTTCCTACAATGCTCTTTGTTAAGTACCATATTGTTCCCTTTAGTTACGTGTATAAATTCTTCAGGTGAAACTATCAGAAGGCATCTACACCAAACTTACAACATGTTGGTGAAAAAGGAGAACTGTCAAAGTTGTTTCTAGTCCAACTTCTCAATCCAGATCTGTAGCTTATTTTTAACTTTTTAACATATTTCCTCTGTTTTAAAAAAAAGAAAATAGGCTTGAAGGGTTTTATTACCCAAAATGAATTTCTGATAACTCTCTCAAAAGAATTCTCATATGAATTTTGATGAAAACTGAATTATTTTTGTAAAACACCACTACTATTGAATAACGTTGTATAATTTTTGGAATAATCTTTTTCAATGAAAAATGTGTCTTGAGAAGTAAACCAAGCTGTTCTTTATGCGCAGATATATGTTGCATCTGAACAATGAAGTCAGTGTAGCAGCAATTAATTGTCCGCCTTTCACCAAATATTTTTGCAGATTGCAAGCTGTTGGGATATTTACTTGTACATGGCACTTACTATTGCTCCCATAGACGTAACAAAGGCCGGGTCACACACTGCTGATAGCGAAGCCCTGGTGAGCCCCCAACTCACAGGAGGCTGGAGCAGAGCTCCAGGGAGGCGTCAGCTCGGTCGGCTGGGTCGGGCTGAGCCGGTGCTGCCGGGGCCGTGCCAGCTGGTGCCGGGAGCTGGGCTTGTACAGTCAGCACACCGGCAGCCGGGCTGTGCGTTTGGGCTCCGGGGACCTTGAAGAAAGGCCTGTGCTTTTGCAGCTTGGCAGTGGAAAGTCCTCTGCTGGTAATTAAAGTAGATGAATAGAAAAGGAAAAGCTGGAGTGCATCAAACTCGCATAACCCATTTGAATCTCTTCTAGCTAGTTATTCCCAAATAGCTGCAGCTAAGCTATGACTTACAACTGCAGCCAAAAACTTCAGGGCTTGGCAAAGCAGGGGCTCTCACAGCTTGCTGTGACAGGAGTCAAACAAGGTATCCGAGAGCAGTCAGGAATTCCTCAACATCCATAATAATGAACATCTGCTCTTCCACACAAACAAACAAGAAATACCTCTCTCTGTAAGAAACCAGAGATGTTCTCGTACCTTTAGCTTTGAGTCTGCTCTCAGGCACACAGCTGCAAGTTAAAAATTTTATTTTCCCCCTGACCTTTAGCTCTGGGGTCCAAGTTTCACAGACAGCAGCCCCTGCCCCAGCACCGGTCCGAGGCAGCGAGGGATGGCACACAGGGTCCCTCGTAATGGAGGAACAGACTTGGCAGGGGCTCCACCGCCGATGACAGGCAGTTATACTACTCACTAATTTACACAGATATGCCATTCTGGTTCTCACCCCTTCACCTGTAGCTGGACATCATTTGGTGGTATGTTTGCGGACTAAAGCCTTTGCTGGCCCTGCAAACTGAGCTGTGGCTGGGGGGAGCTGGCTGGGAGGCAGAGTTTCACAGAGTGTGGCTGACCGACATGCTTCCTCTACGTCAGCACTTCCAAAGCAAGCCACAGAATGACTCTGGAAAAGGTATTAGAAGGGAGTTTTACAGAAGCTACCTTTCTCTTGGCAACTTCCCTTGATATACTTGGGCTTTGTGCGTCTAGGCTGAAATACAGGGTGCAGCATGGCAAATATCAGAAGCATAAATAAATTGTGGCACCGTATGAGTTTTCTGTTTTGAGATATCCTGACAATGTACGTACATGTGTAGAATATGGTTGCAATGAACAGGTCTGTCGTGTTCTGGTGTAGAAATAACTGCTGGGCAAATCTGAAAGGCCGTCTCATAACAACTTTTTATTCCTTAGTCTTAAGCATGAAGTAGGCAACAGATGCTGGACAGAGGGGTTAGTAAACTAAATGCTTGCTGTGTTCATACAGCTAAGCACCTCATTCATTTAAGAATTTTTTTATTCCTTTCAATATGGTATATCAATAAATTTCAGAAATGCAAAATGATAGACTGAGGATAAATAGGTAGAGGGTCTTCACCACCACTTTGTAATCAACCAATATGTACTGCAGTTGCAAACTTACTGCAGTCTTACTGCTACAACTATTGCTACAAACCATCCGAAATAATGTATGGTCCCTCCAGGGATAAACATTAGTGGAAATCAGAAGATCACCCATAATTGTACCTTTGACGCAGCTTTGATGTAAGAAGGTAGAAAGCATGAGCTGGTTTCTCAATTAGGTGAATTTTTGGAGAACAAGACATTGCTTGTAACGGCCTTGTTTTCCAGATAAGGAGAATGTTTTAGTCTCCAGCTCCATCCATAATCATACAGTTTCAAAAAGCAATACATGCATTTAAAGAAAAAAATAAAAAAAGGAGAGAAGCACAGTCCTAGGCATTCTTGGCTTCATTACATTTTTTTGCTTGTTCATCTCCATTTCAACTGTAATGGGATAAATGAGCTGATGGAGGAAGGATAACAAGCCAGATCAGAGAGAAACGCATTTGGAAGTGCAAAAACCCCAAGTAACTTTGCATCTGTTTGTCTCCTAATGTAACTCACCATTGAAAGTAGAAACAGCAAAATACTGTGGTGAAGTCCTGACCAAGTTCAGGAACTAATCTACAGTCTGTCAAATGTTGCATCCTGTTTCTAACATAGGATAAATTAGACATCTAATATTTGCAGAGACAAACAACTGGTATATCAGAGAACTATTAAAAGCACAAACACTGAAGTAATTAATAGTCACTAGCATTAACTGTTGTGTGATATGAACAGAGTATTTTTGAATGTATTTTGGATATATGTAATCTCAAAACCAGATCTACAGTATTACAAAGTTACTATGAATACTACATGTTCATTAAAAAAAAAATAAAGCCATCTTCCTTACCTGCTATTGCTTCAAGACTAGGGATTGCAATAGTGCTGTAAGTGCTAATACATTTACAGGACCACGTGCGAACTAAGGTTTCCTCTGCATTTTCCAGGCCTGGCAATCTGTCCATGAAGAAAGAGCCCCACTGTTTAGATACAAAGTAAGGAACTTTGAGCTGACCTCCCTGCAAGAAAAATAAATAAATATATAATCTTAAAAAAAAGGAAATCTTTCTCGATCCAACCACAAGCATTAATTTAAGAAACACTAGTGTCTCTGATTTTCTGGGAAAACTGTATTGTATCTCAGAACCAATGTGACTTCAGAATATTGTAAAGAAAACCAATAACTATCTTCCTCCCCTAAGTCCTGAAGCTCATGTTTACACAATTTATGGATTCCCCAGGACATAAAAAATTGGCTTTAAATATATTTCCCTTAAAAAATCTCTTTTCCCTGTTTTCAGTAGTGTGAATAGCTTGCTGCCTTTCTCTGCTGGAGAAGCTGGGTAACTGTGACACAGACCATAATCCAGCCCGGACCTCCTCCTGGGAGAAAGGAGTCTCCCGATGCTGGATGGAGTAACTGTGAAGAACACATCATGCCACCTGTTTCATGTTATCTGTTCCTGAGCTGAGGAACGACTGAGAACAGAGCCACAGGATCAATGGAGAGCCATTCAGTTGCCTAGCACATTCTGAAAAATCGATTTTTTTCATGTATATTTTCAGGCAACAACATGTAGACTCATTATATTTTAAAGAAAGCATTAAAGCAGCATTGGGAAAACTGAATTTCTTAGCAGTTCATCTTGAAACTTGCTATATATTGCCATGAGCAGCCAGAAAAAGCTCCAGGAGGCCTCTACAGAAAGATAAAAAAACGGAAAGCAAAACTGGGAACTACATACACTATAGAAAATCTGTTGAAGTCATTTGTGTGCAAAGTAACTTTTCAGACCAGCAAAGCATAAAAGAACAGATATCTAGCACATGCCTCCAGATTTGTGAACTTTTGTACTTTATTTTCCATTTAACCCCTTTCTTAATAGTTTTGAGAATCTGCTGGAACAATTTGTGTGTATGACAGAAGTCCATGGCTTTTGATCACAAGAAAGCTGTTGATCCAGCCAAACAGACCATGTCAGTAAACACAGGGCCATTCTTTTTGTTATTCTGCATAACAGTTTTTTCTCCGAGCACAGCTGGGTGGGGAGGAAGTACTGATTTGGACAAATATAGATACTGGTTTCTATCCATCTTCTGATGTAAATAGGTTGGAAACTGCTCCCCCCTGCCCATATCTTTTGTTTCAAAACCAGCAGTTAACTTAAGAGCTGGGGTCTTTTGTGTTGGGTTTGTTTGGGGGGGGG
>JANZLQ010000013.1:22371309-22382346 GCA_026212715.1 Elanus axillaris
AATACTGCAAAAATTAGTTTTTCCTTCTAACTGCAAAAAATATCATCTATATCTGCCAATAACTTCTTCAGTTTCTGCTCCATTCATTCCTATAGCCCAAGGTTTTTACATGCTGACTATCTCCTCTGTAATCGCTTCCCTCGAAATCCTGGGATGAATTCCATCTTTTCTTAGAGTTTTCATTGATGGAATTGATCACACATTTAAAGAACAGAAGGCAAAACCAAAGCCTCCAGCCAAGCAAACAAACCCCCAAATCTGGGGGGAATCTCATTTCAACACAATGCTTGCTATTTTATTTTTCCCCTGCATGCTGCAATTCACTTAGGAGCCAAGTAATTGCATGAATAGTTTTTAGTTTGCTGTTCTCTTGCTCATTTGGTTATGACTCATGCACTTGAAAGAACTGCAGTTGTTACCCTAATTTCACAGTTATGTGTATCTGGCTTAGAACATGCATTTAATTGAAGGGAAAAGACAAAAACTGCTAATGAAAATGGAAATTACTAGCCTCCTAGTTTGTGTGTGAGGAGGCTGTTTTCTTCTCCTGTTAGTGATGAAATACCAGTCAAACAACTGAAAACAGTTTTTTTGTCATTTCTTTCTGAAAGATGCAATTGCAAATTAGAATTAATACTGTATTTCTTTAATAATATTTTGTAAAGATTGATATATTGTATTAAATATTCATTTCCTCTCTGCATACACAGCATGGCATGGAAAATCTGCAATAGTAGTGTATTTTTTTTATTGCCAATGAATGAGAAGGCTGATAAATAAGACTAAATCTAATTTGTTAGTGCCTAATTTTCAAAAAAATCTGACTTTGTACAATCCTTTGAGTTGCATTTTCTCCCCTCTTAACCAAAGGGCTAATGGGAGAAGTTGATTAGGGGAATGAAAATAAAACTTTCATAGGCTTGTAAAGGGAGTCCCTTTGAACTAGTCCTGTTAAGTTAGTGGTGTCCAGTCAACTGCAGAGATATGGATGTGACCTGTTGTTCAGACTCCAGTGAGCAGCATGGTAATGAAATAACACCACTGACCTGCCATGGCCCCCTTGGTTCAGATTCCTTTAATCAACGCAATTCATTTCTCCCTTGCTTGCTTGCTGTCACTGGTAGCGGATGTAAACTGAACAGGGGTTGTGGGTGGCAGGGGTGGTGTCTCCCCGAGATACTGCAATCTCTTATCAGGAATACTACAGTGTTAGTGAAATGTCAAGCACTTGTCTAAAAGTCTCAATTTCTGCTTGATAACTGCAGCGATGGAGAAGATGGATCTAGTGAGCAGTCAACCAGAGGTATTGCAACAAAAGAAACCAAATAAATCATCATGAAGGGCTTAGAAACACATCACTCAACTCCTTCTTTGTACTTCCAGGAAAAGAAACATGTTCTGGCTGTCTCTTTAAATATGTGTGCTTCAAAAGCATATACTGAACAAGCTTAAGAAATCACGGTTGAATAAAAAAACCCCAAAACCTTACAGAAGTTTAAGTCCTATGCAGCAATGCAGCAGAGCCTCCAGTCAGCGAATGAACAAGTTTATGGAGGAGAATGAGTTATTTTAATATAATTAATTAATTGAATTATATTATATGATATTATATTAACCTATGTAGCACTACTCTCACATTTCCTCTTCCCGTCCTCCCCCTTTCTTACTGGGAAACACATTTTTCTTGATAGGAGACTTAAGTTTGTTTGTCTTAATTTTTGTGTTTCTACAACCCAGGAAAAAGCCTAAACATTAATGATTACATTTCCTTGTTTCACTGACTGAAACGTCCTTGTCTGACCTTCGTTTAGAAATCAGGATAGTGGGGGAAAATATTAGATACGTCTATTAAAAATGTAGAGAAATAGATGTCACATCTATATTTTTTTTAGTCACATTGAAGTCATCCTTTTCTCCATAAATATCAGGGGCTTTTAAAATGCTTCTTAGTCAGGTTAAAACCATCTCTAGTGTAAAAGCACCCCTCAAAAATCTTCCTATCAGTAAGTTAACTTTTAAATCACAAAGAGTAATTATTTAAGAAGAAAAAAAAGTTAAGTGCCTTTCAAAGCAAAGTGCAAAAGGCATGTATATCTCTCTGCAATTAGAAGAAAATGACCTATTTATTTAGGAACATGAGAAAAGAAGAAACACTCCAAATGGAGAGTGAAGCTGCACTGTAGTTCCTACACAGAACACATTGGAGGTACAATGCTGCCACGTCAGCTGTCTGAGAGCTGCTCCCCATCTACTGTGTTTTTCGGCAGCGGAGAGAAGAATAAACCATAGTAACCTTCTAGCTTCTGTGGGAAAATTGAAGTGTGGCAGTTGTGCTAAGGCCCCACTTCCCAGCTGTGATCAACCTGAAAATCCCATTATTTATCTGAGGTAACTCAGTAGTGTGTATTGGACCAGACTTCAAAACAGTCCCTCTTATCTGAACGCAGCCGTCACCAAAATAAACAACCTACTAGGGAAGCAGCAAATTTAAAAGTTCTTTGTATATAAGGAAAGCACAAGCAAACTGTATTTCAGCGGGAGAGAAAGACAGCTTTAAAACAACCTAATAAAAATTCCTCCCTATTTACAGTTGGCCATGACAGGCAGGGAAACATCACGAACTTGGCAGAGTTCAGGTGCTGGACTTGTGATAAGCGGCCATGAAATTTCTCCTTGTAGGATGCAAGGCAGGTTCTTATTACTGAAAGTAAGACTATGTCTTTTGGTTAAGGGACTGCACACGCAGCTCTTTTTTGAAGTCTGCGATTTAGCTCTGGGTGGAAGCTCTGTGTCACCCAAGTAATGCCAAGCTGGGACAGGATGGCACCTCCTGGTGCGGCAAGGAGAGTACGTCTGTGAGGGATACCTGGTATGATAAGCAGGCTCATTCTCTGCGCAGGTGGCATGAGGCTTTATTGTAACTTACTTTCTTCTGTTCCAGGAAACATCTGCAAGGAACCCTTACCTCATATTTTCCTTTCTTCTCCAAGGGCTCAGATTCAGTCTCCGCAGGCAGCGTAAATTTGTCCCCTAGAAGCTCCTCTAAGATGAAGACGGTTTCCCAGCTGCTATAGTGACGAGCTGGGAAAATATCTGAGTGCATGCTGTCACCAAAATAAACAACCTACAAGGGAAGCAGCAAATTAAAAGGTCATTGTATATGAGGAAAACACAAGCAAACTGTATTTCATAGAGAGAGAAAAAGAGCTTTAAAACAACCCAATAAAAATTCCTCTGTGTTTACAGTTGGCTGTGACACACACAGATCTTATTAATGTCACAGTTTGGGGTTTTATCTTCAACTAGCTCTGTAAGGAAAAGGTTGGCCCTGCACACCCTCCTCGCTCTCACCCTCCAGGGGCATTGGATGGAGATGCCTGGCTGGGACCTGCACAGGGGACACTGCTGAGATTTTCGACTGACAGAAATAGCCTGCCAGGAAGCAGTGGAAAAGACTACCAAGAAAATACACTAAACTACAGGAATGAATTTTGGACAACTTTGGAAACAAAGGAGAACACAGAGGATCGCTTGGCAACTCAGAACTCTTCTGTGCCCAGGGGGTAGTTTACCCCCCCGGAAAAATGTGGTCCCATCACCTTGAGTAGCATATTCACCCATCCAGACCTGTAATTAGAATAACATGATCCTAGTTTTCACTGATGCTACCTTTTAATCTCTTTGATCTGTTTCATCAGGGAGATTGTTTATTTCCTGATTACTGTCTGATTCTCCCCAGAGCTGCTGAAATGCATGACCAGAATAAGACATCTAGAAAGTTTACATATTCTTCAGATAAGAAGACTAATATGCTACTTCCAGTTCTGGACTGCAGTCTGTTAGACAACAGCAAGCATAACCAGAATAAAAATTCGTGACTGATCACATCAATAACTTTAATGAAACCTTGTCTGGTGAATTTTAGACTGAAACAGGGTATTTTCAGAAAGATTTACTCTAACTTGTAACATACCTTAGGATCCAACTTGCCAGTCATCTTCTTTAGTAGTTCATAAAGCTGGATAGCATTACCTTGGGAATACCAGCCAGGCTTGTCCAGTGATAGCAGAGCCTCCTGCTCCTCGTCATTCTCTGAAATCACCAAGCAAAATCACCCGCTGTTAGTGAGAGCAACCCATGCTCCTGTATTTGTGAGATGTGTGAGAAGCTGCCCGTGCACAGCTTGGAGATCGTGGTCTATTTTGACATTAAGCCAGCTCCAGTGTCTGGCTCAAGTCCTGGTACTGACTGCGGGTTCGGTCAAGGTGTTTGGTAGCTGAGGGTAGGCAAACATTTGTGAGAAAAGAGGCAGCCAAGCCTCATCTGCAGGGGCTACAGGAGAGTTGAGGAATCACAGCCATAGGCTTTGCCTCCCAGACACTGCAGCAGTGAAGGCAGGATGCCACACAGACCAGACCGATGGAGGGGCTGCTACAGATCTAAGGTGAAAACATGAGATAAGAGAGACTGTAAGAGACAGCACGTACCTTTCCCCACAGAGCAATTACCTACTGCTTTTGAACACTGGCATAAATACAACAAAACAGGCTGAGGTAGCTCTTACGGGCATTCGCCAGCCTTAGATCAGCATAAACCATGAGCAGTTCCAGTTAACACCTGGTTCAGAAGAAATGACGAGTGGACAATATTGCTGCTGGTGGTGCAATCCACACTGGCATATAGCTACACTGGCAACTGTCAGCGAACCGGAAAAATCAGTAGAAGCTGGAACTCTCCAGTCATCACCCAACTGTGCCATAGGCTTCATTTCTAGCGGGTCGCAAAGCATGTCCTGGAGTCCATGTAACCTTATTGCTCATTCAGATCCATGTGCTATTGCCAGGTGAACTCCTTTTAGCTTCTTGCTGGAGTCAAAACACTAGCCTTAGTGAACCGATAAACTAGAACTTCAACAGAAATATTAATGTCTTCTGTCTATTGAAGTTGTTAAACAGAAGGGTGATTTTGTTATTCAGTCTCAGTCAAACATGTCTTATTTTTTATGCTAGAGACAGACGGGTTAGAAACCAACACAGTATTTTGATCTGACTTAGGTGTAACATCAGGACTTCAGTTTTTCTGCTGCTTTATAGAATTTTTCAAAAAAGTACTTAAAATGTGTTAGGAAGAAGACTAAGACAGAGCAAACTTCATTTGGTTAGAGACTGCTGAAAGCTGGAATGCAAATTTTGGAGAACAGTGAAATGACAAGACAGCTTTATGTTTAACAGCACTGAAGATGCACACGGTGCAGGACACTGGTCCTTGAAAGAAATAAAAAAGAAGCAAAACCAGGGAAATAGGTATGTGGAGAGAGGCAGTAAATAATTCTTTAATATTATGAATCTAAGAATTAGAATAAACACAGGATTTATTCTCAGACAAAACGATTCTATATTAAGGATGTTTTATAAACTAGGCAAAAACAAGGAAATGCAAAGTTGACACTAACAATTCACGCAGAACTTGTGTGGAAATGTCTTTTCCTTTGTTCTTCTTCAGAAACCTAGCGATAATAATAAGTATGACAGCATCCATTAAAAAATCATTTCCTGGCTTTTAAAATACATTTGACCAAACAACTTTTGATCAAACAGAAGTTGTCAAGCTTCAGCAAATTTGTTTTATTTTCCCTGTATTTTTAGACATATTTGTAAGGCTGGCTGAACAAGTAGACACAATCTTCAAACAATACGGATATAGAAAAAGAGACTTACGAAAACAACTCTTTTGAGCTGCTATCAAAAGTTTCTTGAAATTTGTGAAGGCTTGTATAGCTATCATTGTCTCTCCATTCAGTGAGGAAAATGCTAGAGAAAAATGGAGCTATTATGAGAGGGATTTTCAGAATAACAACATTGCATTTGCAAATAGGAGCCGTATGTATTACAGCAGCACCAGAAGGCTCCAGCAAAGAGCAAGACCTCTATGGAAAGGCATGAGGGGCAGTGCTGACTGAAAAAATTCACTCTAATTACAAGGTAGAAGATCTCTCAGTCTGTGAGATCTATTACTGTCACACCTAGCAATGGGATTCATCTTACTTAACTCAATGCATCCGGAATTTAGGTTCTAATTTACAGTTACAATCTGAACTAGTTGGCCAGGCTCCCTCGGCAGGCAGAGAGCACAAGAAGCACTTTCTAGAGGTGCCAGCTCTGGAGAAGGAAAGGATTTAATTAAGTTAGGTACTTCTCTTTTAGGCAATGAAATGAAGAGAAATTTCAAAGCCTGGTTTCTTCCTCTATGCTTGCAGGCAGTAAACAGCATTCAGATGTCTAATTCGTTACGGGAGCACCTTGATTTTGGAAGGAGCTTCAGAAACCTGAGGAATTAGGAAAGGTCCTTTATAATATTTGAGTTGTAGGGCTATAGGGATAATGATCTGAACTGGCAAACCTTGACTTGGACCATCTCGTACTGGCTGCTTGTGCTCACACATCTAGGGGTGACTGTATCAATTTTATTCCTGTAATCTGAAATGGGAGGAAATTAATGGTGTTTCCGTTGCAGTAAGTCATTAAAAAGAAGGATTTCTAATCCACTTATATTTTCCCTGTGGCAAAATATAGTCAAGGAAATTATTCTTCAGCTCTGGCTGTTAAGACCTTTTGTAGTAGTTCTGCCATGTAAAAACTGATACACAACAACTTAAAGCCCAGTAAAGACACCATTGGCTCTGGCCTTGTAATATATCCTTCAGCTAGCAGCTACATGACAGCACTGAAGAAATCTGCAAATTTCCTGCAAGAATGCTTCACAAATGTGGTTATGATAGTTCCTAACATATGTTAGATATGCCAAGCCTAACATTGGCTACACTCAGACAAGAGGAAAACTGCTGCTGACTTTCCTTCCACTTTGCTGTTATTGATTCATCAAAGTTCATTCAAAGGTCAGAAATGCTATAAATTCGCCTTCAGCAGGAAGCAGCACATATATAGGTGGGGATGCTAATGCTTCAGGTCTTATAAGCTGGGAGGAAAAGGAGATGTCCTGACAATTTCAAACAGACTGGATAACCAAAAAGTATTTCTCAGATGATTTAGATAGAGCAACTTGCTTCCTTCTGAAGTCTAATATATCACTGCAACCCAGACTCCTGGCTGTAGACTGAAAGCGTGCCACAACAAGAAACATAAAGGTAGCAAGCAAGTAAAATTAAAATAATTAAACCCAGAAAATCGTTCTATTAAAACACTCACTCACCCAAACCTCAACAGTGATTCAGAGCAATTTTCCTGAGGGGAAGCTACTCTTCCTTTTTAAAAATAACAACAAAAAGCTCAACGCATGCTGGGGCAATATTAATATCGATGGAATGGTGATTTGCATATTGCTGTGTCTAACAGCTTGGGAAATGTTTTGATTCAGAAATGTAGTCCCATCACCGTTAGCAGATATGTTTTTTCAGATAAACCAATTCAGTAACAAGACTCAATATCCTTTGTCTTGTGAGAATTTTCTTCCTGCTTTTAAATGTGACTTGCAGGTTTATAACAGGGGCTGAGGAACATCTGGTTTCATTCTGAATGAATATGCAAAATGTAATCAGTGAAGCTTATTCCCATTTAAATGACAACTGATGGTAATTTACTTTGGCACAGAATTGCTTCTTGGGAAAGTCTTCGCACACGCTCGCTTACTGCTGTCCGCTTTGCTATCCGTTTATGGGTTATACTCGCCCAGATGGAAACCTGAACACGTGCAGCGCTGAGGTTGTGTCCACAATAAATCCTCAGCCCAGGGTCCGAACGTGGAGCTCCATCCTTAACCTGGCTGGCGTTTACACTGTTAAACCCCAGTCCATGAGATGGGGCTCTCATTTAGGAAGCCCGAGGTTAAGAGAGAAGCTAAGAGGTGAGGGTGAATTTACACTCTGGCAGTTATTTATTCATCTCTATTCAGCCACACCTACGCCGAGGTTAATTTTCAGCATCTCACCAGCCCTGGGGCCACCACCCTGCCTTGCTCCTCTGGCTGGGTGCCCTACGGCGAGAGCTGGTGACGCGCGTCGGGGCGAGGGGAGGACCCGCGAGCGACTCGCCCCAGCGCCCACCGACACTTGGCACCCACTTGGCTGGGCAGAGGCTAACGGTAAGGAAGCAACTCCGAGTGCCCGGAGGCCATGGCAGCAGAAGCTGTGCTAGGTTTAACTGCAGTGTGTGCACAGCTCCCCAGCAGCCCCTTCTTCTGCCTTCCTATCTGTCTCCTGGCAGCCTTTTACTCGTTGCCATACAAATCGAGTTAGAGTGGCTATTAGGCTTACTGATACTTTTTGCTCCTTTGAACTGCGCAATAGAATAAAATCATGTGGTGACCCTGTTGCTGCTTGGGGCTGTACCTGCTCCTGCCTCTTCCTCTTCCTCCCCACGGGCAGCTCTTGTGGGCTCCCACCGTGTCCAGGCGCTCAGCACAGGTGGGTGTATGATGTCTTTAGCACACCGAAGCCCTGGTTACTGCCTCAGGGGCTATTGCAAAACAAGTAAGTTTTACGATCCACAGCTATCGTACTGATATGCCTTTCTGTAATGTAAAATAATGTCATTTCAGGCCTTGAGGACATTAATGTAGAAGCCAGGTTATGTTCCAGTCCAGCTTGCAAGCCCAGTCTGATCCTAGATGGCATTTTGAGCTCGCTTAAGAAACACAAACTCTCTTTTCCAGAAGGGGACTCAGGGCAGGAAAGCACATTGGTTTACAGTCAGGACAAAGGGACCTGCATAAGCAAAAGCCTTCTGGTGGCTTCTTCCAGTTGTACAGGGATGAGAAGGGATGACGTAAGCTGTAGAGTTCCCCTGTGGGCATGCTCTCCATGAAGAAAGCAAGTACTTACAAGCTTGCTGGGGGTAAAACTTCATACCCTACAGGCACCCTTCTGAAGGGCAGCACCCCAAATTCCTATGTATAGATCAACCAGCTTTGCTGGGTGGTGTCCAGGATCCATGCAGATATTACTGTGTGTTTTACCATTCCTGAATTACTTCTGTGCCCTGGAAGCAGCTGTGAAATCCATCTGCCTGACACATGCACTAGAACTTGCCAGTCTCCTGTCTGACTGGATAACTGCAGGGAAGTGATAAAGAACAAATTATTCCCTTAGCACGATGTGCTGAAATAAAAGGTTAAGGCTCCCAAAGTGACTAGTGATTTTGGCTGTCGCCATTTTGGCTGTCCAATCTGATTTTTTTTCAGAAAAAGCCTGAAGATCAGCTTCCCTGTCTGCCCCTGCATCATTCTGCTTTCTTTGGTGTGGCTTATGGTTGGTGAGACAAAGGCAAAACTAATCAAAGTAAAAATTCAGTTCTTATAACTGGAACATGATTTTTAATTTTACATAGGCAGTGAAACATCTTTCTTATGCTTAGCAATCCCAACGTATATGTGCTCATTCATATGGAGGACTAAATAACAGTACTACTAAAAGCTGGAAATACTCTGAAAGAACACCATAGGTAAAGCTGAGAGAAAAATACAGACACCATCCTGTGAAAAAAATAAACTGTTTCATAATAACTCATAAGTGCTACTTATCTGATTACTAACAATTCCTTTTCTCATGATGGACTCTGTTCTTTCGCTCATTTATAAGGCCTGGTAAGACCAAAGTGCAAGATAGTGTATTTTCAAATTGCCCTGGGCATAGAAGAACCACAGACTCCTTAGAGAAGAGAAATAAACAAACAAATAAATAATAATTTAAAAAGTTTTAGATTTTTAGTTTTACTAAAACCTTTTTATTTTTTATTAAAATCTGCCTTAGTGCTTAATTGTGCCAAGCAACAGGCTATGTAGAGACAAGATTGAAGTTTTACTTGTTTGTAAGAAAATCAGCATTTCCTTTAGAGAAGTCAGCAAGGAAGTTTCTTTAGGAAGTTTTGATTACTGTGTTACAGGAACTGAAAATAATAGCTCATTACAGATTTAGTAATTTGTTTTCAAATCTGTCAAAGCATTAACTTTATAACTTCCCAGGAACAGTCTGGCTAATGAACAAAGTGTTTCTGTTTAAAAAAATGGTATGATGAAATACAAGCAAGGCCTTTTTTCCTTGGAAAAGGAAAATCAGGGTTTTTTTGAGAATGATTCATCTACCAGTTCATTTTTAAATGTAGTTCAGGAGCAGATTTGGTGAAGCTTTTCCATAATTTTATTTAATTGTATTTAGAACTCAGAGAACTTCTATTCTGGAAGGGTAAGAGGGACATATATACGGAATTTAATTTCTTCTTCTTTTTTTTTTTTTTTTTTTTTTAATTTGGATCTTTGGAGAAGTACAAAATGGCAACATAAGAAATACATTCCTTCCCCAGAACAGTTTTATTCTGGACCTCATTTGCTTTGTGAGAAGTCTCCAGAGTCTTATAAATGAGGAACTCCCAATATCCAGACAAATGTCCCCAAATAACCCTATCAATATTAATATCATAGTCATCCTACAGATCTCTATATAATTGTGGAGAAAGACGGGCTTTTCCAGAAAGCATTTTAAATTCAAGTAAGCTAGAAGAGGTATGGTAATTGAGAAAAAAAAAAAAGTAATCATTTCAGGAACATGCAGTTCAGTTCAAGCAACTGTCTATAACCTTTCTGACTAGGGTGTGCTTCATTGCTGTACAAAAATTTGAAGAGCGGATGGAAACAGAAGATGGAGGGAAGCACAGAAGATGAGATTAGGGCTGCCAGTCAGTTCTGACCTAACCTGTCACTTCAGAAAAATGTCTCAATGAATTTTCATAATTAAAATAAAACTGAGACACACAAAGCATCTTCTTTGCACTGTGCAGACTGTAATCTCTCAGTTTATCCTAACCCTCTAAGTCTCTCTAGCAATACCTACTGAAATAAATAAAGCATATTGGAATTTGCTGTTGGACCATACTCTTCCACACTGAAAATTGACACTGCAGTGTGGTGGAGAAAAACTTCCTGATGTTTATTTACTTTGGCCTCAGACATTAAAAAATCCCAACAACAAAACCAAAAGAACAAAAGCTTTTTAATCCTCAGTTACAGAAGGACTAAGAACTTCCCCCC
>JANZLQ010000013.1:22382446-22396961 GCA_026212715.1 Elanus axillaris
AAGGACTAATAACTTCCCCCCCCCCCCCCCATCTTAATACTTCAGGTATAAAATAAATTACATAAACTAAAATAGACCATTTGATTCTGAACAACCGTATCTCCACAAAGCAATATATGGACCCTGCTGCAAGAGGCCTTTGTTTTTTATTTCTTCAGTTCCCTAAAATACTTTATTTCAATGGGCATAATAATTGTGAAGTAGACATAAGCTTGCATAGTTATTGCACATACTCATTTGCCTGGAATACACAACAGATATTTTCATTAACTCTTACATGAAAACTATTTATACAGCCAAGTTGAGTTATGATCTATAAGAAAGGTCCATTCCTTTTTCCTAACTTATTACACTATTGAAAATCCCTTCTTTAAGTTTATTGATTAGCTCTGTCTAAAGTTCCAGCTCTTCAAATAGCAGCTGCCTCTGACAGGGGCAGTTCTACGTCAACCTTTAAAGACTAACTTAAGATTCAAAATTCCACAGGTAAAAAATGAAATTTGGGAATTAAAAAAATTAAAATCCACCCAGCCTCCTGCCTGATAATTACCATACAAGCGTTCTGTAGCTGCAGATAGCGGTTATTAAAACCTTGCTCAGACTGTCCCTCTGACTCAGTAATTAAAAAAGAAGAACCCCACCCCAACCCACACCAGTTTCCTTAGCCCGGTGCTGCTGCCAAGCCCGGCAAGCTCAGCAAGCAGCGGCGAGAGCAGTCCTGGAGAGCACAGGGGCCTGCCTCTGGAGCCTGGGTATCTCCCCACTGCTGTGTGGATGTTAAAAACTCAGACATGGCGTTTTTTTTCTGTCTGAAAAGGGAAAATTTCTCAAAAAAAAAAAAGAAAAAAGACAACTTGAAAATAGCTTATTTTCTCAGTGCTTCACAGCTATCTTGCTAGTTAGAAGTTGTGAAGTATGCTCATTCCCAATATTTCTAAACAAAACTGGATGGCTTAGAATAATAATTTTTTTTATGGAAATAAAAGCTAACACCTGAAACTACTGAAAGAGGGCTTCTGGCTCCTGTTGACCCAAGACTTCTTTTTATCACATGGCAGAAGAGAAGCATTACATTGCACACTTAAAAATCATACCGATATTAAAACCATTTGAATATGGCTTTCAGGGAAGAAACTACCTTGGCATTGCTTCATATATGTACTAAATTGTGAGTATTTTTATAAGTTATTAATAATACTTAGCACTTCAAGTAATAGTAAAAGAAAAAATCTTTAATTATAATCAGAATATGATGGCATTAAATAGTTAAGGTCCATTTTCTATTAGAAACTATAGAAACTGGTTCAGAATAATAGACATGACAGAATATCAAACATACCACAAAAGAATAAAATACCAAAAAAATCACAGTGGATAGTCATGTTCAGAAGCAAATAAGACTTTTTTTTTTAACTAATACATTTTCTGAGTTATATTTTCTTTCTTTTTGCTTAAGAAAATGTTCAAGAAGCACCAAAAGACACCTCAGGACCTAATGCTGATTTTAGCTTCAGAGAATCTGCCCTTGGAGATATATCTCTGTTCATGTATCATCAATGAATCCCAGTGGGGACTTTGCAATCTTATTGCAATAAGGAGGACCCTTAGATGCTTTTACTATATACTCTGCTGTATTTGATATTATTACTATCCCTTCTAGATTAACAAAACCACCCGCTTTTAAAAATCTGGGGTTGTGCAGTGCACCCTTGCCACAAGCAATGCACACATTAAGGTCCATCACAAAAAGCATTTAGCAGAAAGTGCTATAGAAAGAAAATCAGCTGGAGTTGCGCTGGTGAGTGATTTGGTGACACTACACCAAGTTACAGCTAAACAGGAGAAAAAGGGGCACATAAACCAGGAAACCTCCCCAGACCATGGGTGTGATGGAGCACAGGCCAGCTGGGGAGCAGGACGGCCAAGCTGCGGCCGGCTCCTTGGGTGCGTGCCTTGTCCAAGAGGCGTGGGGGGGCCGTGATGGAGGATGCTTTTGGGAAGGGTGCTCATCTTTCGCAAGGGGTCTTGTCCTTGGGGGCACGGCAGGGAAAAGGCATCCTAATGCAGCTAGTGTTTGGGGAATTGTGGTCAGCTGCATTTGGGGAGAATGCTGCACCCATGGTTTGGTCTGGGTTAGTCTGGCTTTTGGGACAGGGAGTCGCCTGTTCTGCCAAAGCTTTCCTACCTGACCTTGGGCACTTTGTGTGTAAACAGAAGCATTAAAAGCTCCCACATAGCAGAAGTCCTATGAGTGTAAATATATTAAGGTTCAAGAAGTATTTTGGTACAACGGCAATAAAAGCTGTTTCAGTGGCTTATGAGGGAGAAGTGAGATACAGATGGGAGAGGTGGAACTGGACTTATGTAGACTGGATAAAAGAAGAAATAACTGTGCTATGATGTTGCTCAGGCCATGAATGCCGAGATGAGGGGCAATGGGAAAACTTCTCCTGGGGGCCAGAGAAAAGCAGAAATATTTTCACGTTTTTTCCATTGCTCTGTGCCTCCCCTGCCCCTTAGCAGCTCCTATCTATATAGGGTGTGCACACCCAGCTCCCCGCTGAGCCTTACAACCTGTGGCAGATGGGGAGCAGAAGGGAAGGACAAGGTGTGTGCATGTGACAGAAGATAGAGGGGTGACAGCAAGTTCAGTCTTGAGGGCTGGGGACAATTCCATGGCCCTGTAGACCACAGGCATGGATGAATTCGAAGGAGGGACAAAGAACAACTGGCAGATATTTCAGATGCTTTTTAAGGTCTGCTATGGGGCCAGGTTTGTCAGGGAACACCAGAATGAAAAAGACCAGAAAACCCTGTTCCTATTAGATCTGTTGAGAAATAGTAGAACTTAATATTTAATAAACAAAATCAAACATGTTAGGAAGTTAATGTTCTCACAAAGAGGAAAAGTTCTTATGTGTGAAAGAGTCACTGAAAATCTCAGAACAATGTAACCAGGTTGGAGATGGCAAGCAAAAATGGAAACTATTCCTTTCTGGTGGAAGTACATTTAGTTATTCTTTGATGGGAAGACCGACATGAAAGATTTGTAGTAGTGAGTTTTTTTAAGAAGTAAAAGAGAAATGATCCCCATGACACTTCCTATAATGCCTTCCAGTTCCTTACCTGTGCAGTTTGCATGGTTTGCAAAACCACTTAGTGTCTATATGAAAATGCACTTTATCTTGTTTCTCATAACCAAGAGCATTATGCCAGATCTCCATATGCAGGAATTTCACAGATAAAATCTCTCGCTACTATTATTCCAGAAAAAGTAATCATCTTGGAAGGCTCAGCCTTAGCCTGGCAGTATCACTGAAACACCTGGGATCTGTGGACAGTAATAATATATGAAGTGGTTTCACAGCAGATAAAAGTCAGGTTACAATGAACGTGTTTACTAGTGAAGAGAGTAAGTGCTGGGGTTGCTAACTCTACCTAGAACAACATGCAACGTACATATTGAAGTTTAAGACATCTGGAGTCATATGTGAATAATAAAGAAAAACTGAAGTAAAAAGAGAGAGGGGAAGAAGATGGCTCATCACTTTTACCTTTTCCTGAGCTTTCAGCTTGCAAGAAGTAACTCCCTGCTGAACATCAGCTGCAGAGGACTTCCTACTCATCTAAACAGTGCAGTGTCCCACGATCGCTTGCCATCCAAGAAAAGTCCAGTTTTGCATTCTCTGACCTTTGTTGGATGGGAGAGGCAGAGCTGCTGCTGAACTAGGTAACTATCTATCCACCCAGGATTTCCTCCATGCACAATAAATCCACACCTGCTATCTGTTGCAGCTGTCCTCTGCCTCTAACCGCCTTGCGGTGCTCCTGGGTGCTTCATAAGCATTAGGTAAGCCTTGGTCTTTAGAAACTGGTAAACTGAGGCAGAGATTCAGTGTCATATCAAAGTGAACCAGATCTCAGCCCAGGCTTTGGTCACGATTCCTCCTTGTGTTCCCAGCTCATTTCTAGGGCTTCCTAACTAGCTCCTTTCACTACTTGCTTCCAATAGCATATCTGATGCCTGCAGTATAGAAATCAACATGTGCTTTCTGTGAAAAACAATTCTGCAGACTAACCCTAATAAAAGCTTGACATTTTGGAAGAACACACGAGAGAACTCTAAAGCTTTATAATGAAAACCAGCACATACGGATTCATGGAAACTATGCTGAAGGGAAGCTTTCTGCAGTGGTTGCCAGCCCTCATTTTGCCAGGAATACACAAATATGTACCATACACAAACCTCTATATTTGCTCTACTACAAACTACCTCAATCCCAATTTCCAAATTAATTAAAAATCAAATCACAAGGTAACTCTTTATGGGGTTCTCTGTCTAATAATCCACTTATTTTTGGATCCTACAGAAGAAAACAATTACACGGAGAACAAAGATAAATTAAAAAACCCCGGAATCCTATCACTTACTGCTTACACATACGTGATCTATGCCAAACAGTGAGTTTTTCCTGCAAAGTCATACTGATAAGGCACCCCTGTGATGTAGGTAATTTTTCTTTCTTCCAGAAATTCCTTGTGGATTTCGACAGCTGTTTAAGAACTATAACATGAAGTTTAACTATTTAGTCCACCAACCTAATTCACACAGGTTTGCCCTGAATCTTACTGGTAAAGTTTATGAACTTGTGTTGATCCATCCTGCAGGCAGCTGGACCTTGGCTGCTTATAGGCGCAGGAGTAGCCCTGCACAGATCACAGCTTTCTGATCAGCAGGTAGCCTATCCAGTTGATAATATACTGGTGCCTAGAGACATCTGAGATGCCCTAAGGTTCTCCAGCACATTAGTCCAAATTGGGAAGGCATGGGTCTTCCATCGGTTCTGTGCCATTTCTGCAAGACCTGTGTTTGGATTCCCTGGGGCTTTTCATTAGCACTGAAGGCCTACAATTAGGCAACAAATGCATCATGGCTGGGATTCAGCTCCAGATGCAGAAATATAATGTAAAGGCTCTATGATAGGAAGCACAGCCACTGCAGGTTGCAGAACTACGTCACTAGGGCCAATGTATTCTGTAGAGTACAGCACAGGCACTGCTGTTTGGGCAGTTGCACAGCCCTCCACTGACCGCGTTGGCTAGCTCTTCACTGCCTACAATGGGAGTTGGCTGAGGAATGTCTAATGACAGGTAGCCAGAGAGTTCCTATATGCTGTTGTTTCTACATCCATTCCTGGTACTTATTTATTTCAAGATAGACCTCTGTGACTTCTGACACATGGCATCACCCTTACAATGTAGTTGTGAGTCAATTCTTGTTTAAAGGAGGGGCTTGCAACTAAATGTCAAAGAAAAGCTTCTGAAAACTATTCATCTTTCTGATACAGGTTTTGCAAGAAAAGAAGCTTTTGAACTAAGCTATCAAGGACATAACATCCTACCTGTAAACAGCAGTAGTCTGGTAATGATCTGTATGAGTTAATAAGCTTTCCAGGGGGACCTTTCTTATTCCATGGATGAAATAACACGTATTTGTTTAACCATCTTAAATTAAAATGCGCAAGACAGATCAAAAGGAAATATGCATTCTCTTTATGCCAAAACAGCTGCTGACTTGCACATTGTTTGTTTCCCTAGTGTTCCTTTTGGTCTTTTGGTATTTCCAGTTTAGCTCTTCCTCCTCAGTCATGGGTGGACATGTGTGCTGGGAAATAGGATGAAGGTGAAAAGAAGTATTTCATATAACCAGAAGCAATATTAAAAAAAACCCCTTCTAGTTTAGAATTCTGGATATTGAATTATCTGTATAAATAATTGCTAGACATTCTTCAGGTATTATATTAAACTAGTCTGAGCTCCCATGCATCCAATGTAAAGGAGCCACAGACTACTTCTTCATCAAGACTACATCTTAATGTTCTCTTCAATAGATTAAATCAAGTGAGCTTACATGTCCCTCAGACACAATTGCTTGGCTAACCCTTTCAAACTTTCAGCATTTCTAGGGAAGACAACTGAAGGAACATGAGAACTGAAGGTACTGTTTCAGAAAGGGTCCTAGGAATGCTGCAACAAGAGTTGGTGTTGCAAGTCTTGCTCTTGTATAGAAGATGTTAATTTGCTTTTGTCTTCCAGACAGAATTGGTCTTCACGTCAGTAAGAAATCTTCCCTAAATCCCAAGTCTTTTTCAGCATCACACATTGTTATAGTATTACCACACAATAGATGGGATCTATGTTGAGTGCTGACCTCTTTGCTTCTAAATCTTGCATAGTATTTGGCTGTGTTTTCTCAGGGACTATGGAGGAAAAAAAATCACCTCCTCTTAATAGTCTTTTCATGTGTTGGAGTAGAATTCCCACAAGCCAGAGAAGTCTGTTTGCTGAACACAGTTTTATCTAAAATACAAACTGGTCATTTAGGTATTTTGGCTTTGGGTTTGAAAACACAGACTAGGATATGGCAATTCAATTTCCGTGGGGACTCACTACAGAGAGAGGATGGGATTGACAGGCCCTTAGCAGCTCATTCTGCTGTAAAAATGAGTGCCATTTTGGGGATGAATCAGGCTTCCTAACTGTGGGAGCTTTCATGCCTTACATCTCTGATACTGTAGGTACAACCAGACTGTGTCATGGTTTCATTCTCTGATAATATCCTGAAATAAAAGAAGAGAAAATAGCAACACCAGAAGGTGGCCACAAAACTATGATTGAGGATTTTCTATACATCCTGACTTTTAATGACCTCTCTATCACATGGTCTATGTGTTTAAATGGAATTACATAGAGCTACTATAGTTAACACTCTTTATCTGCAGTTTATATAGTTACTAAATGTTGTTGTTAAAACAAATGCTCCTTTTAAATCCTGATGCCACCTCTTTGGCAACCACTTTTAAAGCATCATCATGACTTACAGATTTTGCAACCTATTTCACAGAAGTAGGTTCTTTGATAGACTACTTCTAAGTACACAGGCTTGGAAAGCTTAAAATAATTCACCATATTAAGAAGGCATTTGACATGCTTCTCTATGGAGAAAGTTTCTTCCATTATAATTAAACATAAATATGACTTGATAACCGATAACCAATTTTAAGAAATCATTGGTACGGAACTGCCTTCCAAAGCAAACAACTATTCTAGCTTATTGCTTTCAATAATTTGAAATAATTATTGAATAACTTGAATGATTTCAGAGTAGAACACATCAAGTTAGGAAGTCCAGTTCCTTAAACTTATAAAGGATATATCATTGAACCATAAGAAGTAAATCCAGCAGAATTAATTGCAATTACGTTACCTTAATTTCTGCACTATGATAAATCTTTGGAAAGCACTAAAAGGATTTTCACAGTTAAGAGTCTCATGGAGTCCTTATGCAAACACAGCTTACAGTTCTTCACCGCTTCTGGATTAGGACATTAGAAATCTTAGTTAAATATACAAATCTGCCAGAGATATGATTATAGGTAAGTCATTAAACCTCTTGGTGTTTCAGTTCCTTGGCTCTAACAGAAAAGCCACTGCTTTTGTTTTTTCACCATTTGTTTATCTGGTCTGCCTGCAGGCTCCTTGTAGACAGAGACTGACTCTTATCATGTGCTTGCACAATACCTCAAATAATTGGGTTTTGAGTTTTATCCAGGCCTTGAATATAACATAATATAATCAATAATGTAGATTTTGCAGTAGTGTTAGTTACTGCAGCTCCTTTAGAAAATGAAAATACACTTTCCATACACAAAGAATTCTGGTTTTAGAATGCCTGGCAATTATGCTAAACATGTTTTCCAGTTTTAACAAAAAGAATATTGTTGATATCCAGCTTTTGAAAGCAGGAGCTTCAGCTTTCTTTGAACTAGCTTTCTGTAATATTCTTATCAGCTTTGTGCCAAACACACTATTTAATATCAAAGGTAATCAGCTGAAGCAACCCCTGCTGTCTTTATGTAGAAGCCCGTTGCACTTTTTCACTGTTTTGATTTTTGGATAAATAACTTCTAATTCCTTTTATCCTCTAAGGTACTTTGAACACTACGCAAACATATAAAGAACTTGGCTCAACAGATTAATTTTTTTCTTTTAAAGAAGGATAGGCATTGGAGAATGCATACACAGTTCAGCATTCATCTCGCTACTCAGAAACCAAGAGATGCCATACTTCAAAGACTATGTAATTTTAAAAACTTTTTTTCATAATAAACAAGGAGTTGTTTATGAAAAACAGTAGAAACAATGGGGCCTATCTTCCTATGAAGTTGTGTCTTGCACTTGGAGTCACTGAATGTCTAATAGGCTGCAGTGTCTCATGGATCTTCCAGTAGCTGGGTCATTTGTGGCCAGGCTCTGCTGCATGGATATGCTGGTAACTAATAAGGGGTAACTTTAAACTGCAGCCTTTCTCTGAGCTGGTGGGGACAGACCCATTTTTCCTTCTCCAATCTGTACAGGCTGTAGTATCTCTGAGAATACTAGGCCACACTCAAATGTGGCTGAAATTGCATTACTGATAGAAGTTTGCAGTAGGGGATGGGCAGAAATTCCTACTCACACAAGCTGTGTGATTGCATAAGCCAAAATGTTTAGGTAAACAGACTAAATGTTAAAGAATTAGCCTGTGTCCTGGCAGCTCCTCTGGCTAATATGGTTGAGGCACTGGCCAAAGAAGCTCAAGAGGCAGCAACCCAACCCAATTTCCAACAGCCATCTTGGCTCACAACAGGTACCTCCCATGACAATTAGGACGGGCCATCAGCTGAAATCCCAGCGCTTGATCCATGCTCCAGATTTACAGTGAATTGCTGTGGTCAGGCCAGCACTGTGCCCTCCTGGTAGGAACAGAAACCAAACTTGGCCACTCAACCTCTAGCTTCTGATGCTCTGTAAAATGCCTGAGTGAGACCAGTCATTGTCAAGAGTATGTCTAAACGATGCAACGAAAATCTGGTCTCCCAACACTTCTGAAACAAATACCAGTAAAGCCCATTCCAAGAAAAACAGAACAAACCAAAACCACTCTGTTCCTCTCCCTAGGAGAAAGGAATGGCCTCTGCTCAGATTGCCTATACGGATGTACTGTAAGGGAAAGTTTGGCTTGCTTGTTCTTTGGCTACCACAACAGCCTAACTACTATAGAGTGGCAAATTACAGCAGCTTAACTATGTCATTGTATGAATGGATACAGGTACCATCAGTGCAAACTGCAGAGTGGCCCCTTGTGTAATTTTACAAAAGGGTTATAAATGATACACTGCCAATTAGTAAAAAAAATGTACTTCCTCAATTTCAAAACACTTGTTTTTATGAGGCAATGACTGTAAAATATGGTAGCAAAAGACTTTGAAAAGTATCAGAAAAAATGAAGGTTTATGCCAACATTTTGCTATCATCTGTTAAAAATGTACTGTTTGTGCCTGAAAAAGGATGAGGGCATGTATTGGCCCAACTTTATTTTGCTTTCTGCATCTGTTTTAAATGCTTTCACATAAACCTACCATACTGAACATGTGAAAAACAAAATTCAGACTGTTATTGTCAACTAAGACTATGTTTATCAAACATCAAATAAAATTTAACTGTTAGAAAAAGAGGTCCTTAACTACCTAAAAGACATCTCCCATCTTACTTATCCCATGGCTTAATTACAAATGTTGATGACACAATAGGAAATAATCCCCTCTATTCTCAAATGACTCCCAAACTATACACAGGTACTATCTAGCAAACTTTAAAAGGATTAATTGGTAAGAAGGTAATTACAAGGTAACATATGCTGTTTTTTTAAATGTTTTTCTACAGTGCATAAATCATATTGGGGAACAGAAGGCCCTGAGACAGCTGTTTACACTGTCAGAAAAAAACCTGTTGAGTGGCTGTTATGCATGCAAATGCGGTACACAAAGTGGAATAATTTTAGACTAAGATCATCTAAACAAGAATGGGAGGTGCAACAGTTGGCCAAGAAGACTGACATTACAGATTTGGGGAAATACTGTCTGAACTTCTTCAGTAGATGATGAATATCTGTATGAAAACAAACCCTTTTACATGAGATTAAATTTGTTTGTATGTGTGTCCCACTGTCAGCCCTGCTGGCCCACCCTAGGCTGCTTTTCAGAAAGTGGAATCAGGCATTGACCATGCTGCTGAAGAGGGTGTCAGCTGAAGGAATCATCTTTATAAGGCACTTCCATAATCCTTATGCATTTTCATAATAAAAAATTAAAATGGTCAGGTTCTATTACTGAATATGAGGATCTTTCTATATCATCATCCATACCAATTAATTGCTTAAAAACAAACTCCTCTTTCTCCAGAAATGATGGATAAAATGAAAATCTCTAGCTGAGGTAAGAGTAAAGAATTATTTCTCTTTGGTGGCTTGGGTAGAGAACCAGATACTTTATCCCTTAAAACTGGACCTCCTACTACCAGCTACATACAGAACCTGTTTCTGATACTAAGAGTTAGGTAACTCTTGATCTTAACATCATGATCTCATGAGGTACAAAAAGATCTAGTTTTGAAAACTAGAGTACAAAAGATGATTATTTATTAGTTATAACTCTTCTTTTTCTCTCCTAAATAGCCAGAAAATACATGGAAGAAAGTGTCAGTATACTACAAAGAATTGCTAAACATGATTTCCTTGAAAAGAATGGCATTGCTTTCACAGACCATGTGGCACTGTGGGATGTTATAACAATATAAAGGCAGTCATTTTAGAAGACATATGGGAAACATTTATGGACTTTTTTCCTCCTGAATAATACAGTCCTCAGCCAGTGCAACCTTTACATGCCACTCTGTCACAAGCTCTCAGCAAATATGCATTATTATGTGGCCTCACGTTATAGATTATTTCCAGACAGGCTGATATGAAGAGGCACGATGTCCAGAAGAAAGGCAGAAAGCACAGCTGCATTAAATAAAGAAACACCCCGAGTCATTGGAAGAATAGATTACACAGGTGTCTTTTGCTGAGAGTGTTATTCTGCTTGTGTCTTCTGAGAAGCAGGAAAAGAGGCCCTTTGTGGTCTCCCCCAGAATGCTTCCTGAGCTCAGGGAGCCTCCAGGAGGGCAGCACCGCATCCCCTGCTGTGGCTGGAGGGCAAGCTGGGAGGGCCAATCCATGCAGTCCATGGGTAAATCAGTTTAAGCTATCTGATGCATTAGATTTATTTCAAAAGTTCTCCTTAAGGCAGGGGTAGAAGTCAAAAAGCAAAGGCTTGAAATTCAGAAAACCCCATCAGAGTGAAATCCCTCTCCTCTGTGTGTTTACGTGTGCTGCTCTGCTCTTACTCTGCCTCCTCCTGTGCTCTCCCTTCCACCACCTGGCTCCCCAAGCCCCTCTATGGTTCAGCTTGGTCTCACGCACATGCCTCTGCATTTAGGTCAGATTTTCCTTCCCCCCATCTTCTCTGCTGCTCATGGGGAGACCAGTGGACATCTGCACTTCAGTGCTCAGTGGTAAGGATGTACCAGGGATCCATGTCGAACAATGGAAGAAAAAGTCCTATTTAATCCCAGCAATGACTTGTGGCTGGAGGAGTTCAGTACAGACCAAATCTGTTGAAAACATGACAGTCTTTGCAGACTGAGGACCACAACCCATACATTTGGGTAAGGATTCACAGGTGCAGCAAAAGACCAGGTCCCTATCAGGAGAGTGAGCTCTCTGCCAAATATCAAATCTCTGCATAAAACCACCAACACTTGTGTTGTCATATCTGTCATGAGCTAAAGGCTAAATCTAAAACTATTTTTAAATTTAAATTTGAATTTACATTTAAATATGAAGTTCTGATGAAGCAAAGCAAGACGAGATTGGTGAAGACAGGTGATTGGAACAACTAAAGTAGCCAAAAAGAGTAGACAAGCTTTTCTGAGTATTAATCTCTCAGGCTCATGTACAAGAAAAAAAACCACCATGTTTTTTTTCTTAACAAAGCAGCCTTCACTGTAGAGGTAGCAACTGAGATACCTATTACATAGCAATTATAGCAACTGAACTATATTGTAGACTCAGTTCAATGTGCTTTGGTTAAAAATTTATTCAGAATGTTCTAGAGATGGCATTTGTGTTCTTCAACTAAGTGAATAATGTACGACTACTTAAATGATATATTCCCTTGTAATGGTGTAATATGACCTGTTTCAGAATGTCCATATTTTTAATAGATATTCTACAGTTTTACTAAAGGTCTTTAAAATATTTACTGGGTAGTATTTTGGTATTCTTCTGGCGGTAAAGGCTGAAGTCTCTAATAAAAAGAATGACCTAAAAATAAGTTATACAGCTTATACATTTAACTTCCAGGAAAATGAAGGCACTCCCATCCTGATCCCACTCCTCAGGCCTAGAAGGCCTTGAGAGTATAAAAGCATAAAAATAGCTATATAGGATCAGCCCTCGTTCTCCACCCAG
This sequence comes from Elanus axillaris, assembly GCA_026212715.1. Taxonomy (NCBI): domain Eukaryota; kingdom Metazoa; phylum Chordata; class Aves; order Accipitriformes; family Accipitridae; genus Elanus; species Elanus axillaris. The sequence goes on from JANZLQ010000013.1 coordinate 22,394,841, forward strand.
TTCTGCATCCCATCTCTGGCAATAGTCAAGGCCAGATGTCGCAGAAGATGGCAGAAGAAAACTTAAACAGCAGACATGGGATCACCACCTTCTTCTGAAGACTCACAGCCCTTAATAATCAAAGTCTTCAGTCTAGAAGTATGTCAGTTTATATCCTGTCCCCCTCTTTTCCTTCTAACTGGTTCTTTCAGTTTATAGCATTTTCCTGTATTATAGAAGGCTAGAGAAGAATGACTGAGGGAAAGCTTCTGCAGTGAGTTGTTAAAATGGCAGTTTCCAGAGAATTGTAAAAAATTGGAGGACTGAAAGAGTTTCCTAAACCGGGGGCTCCATCATGTAGCAGAGGCACCATAAGCTAGACAGAAATTCAAGTGCGGGAGTAAGGCAGACAGCCTGGAAGTGCAATTGAAAGTGGGCTTTGAAAACCTGAGACTCTCTGCAGGAGAAGGAGGGCGGGTTTGTTTCTCTGGGCATTGGATAAGGGCACACGATCTCACAGAAATATGACAACCACTGGCACTCCATACACAGGGTTGTTTTCGGCCTGTACATTTGTGTACACATATGTATGAAGATATACATACTCTTAAATATGCATTGTACATTCAGACACTGAACAGTCAGCAACATGTTTTCAGTTTACCAAAAAAACAGGTCAAAAAAGACAGTAACTGTTTCTGAGCTGGAAATAAAAGATATAAAAGTCTTATTTAGGATCAACCAAGCAAGAATTCCCATGCATACAGAGTTATAGAAGGCTTTCAGGGAATTTAGGACTTACTTTAGCATTTCTATTTTAATTTTGCATTCTAAAAAATATGTTCAACGATGATCAGAACTGGCAGTCAGGCTAGTAATTTGACAAACATTAACGAGTGATGTGATAAAGGGAAAGCTCTGTTGTCAAATGTTACAGAAATCTTGGTGCACTGAAGATTATAAGATGAGTTACAACTATATTTGTTACTCGTATTTGTTCAAGTCCTTCATGGAATGATGTATTATTTTAAGTTGGATATAGCTGTTGAAAACAAAGAAAATCCTACATTTTCAACATAGGATTTATACAAACATTTTTAACCTGATCCTTAAATCCAATAGCTCAAGATACTACTAGTACTTTCAAGAACCATTTAAAGAATTTCCATGTGTAAAAGAAAATGTGACCTTGTCAATAACAAGTAAATATGGGTATTCAAATTAGGGGAGTAAAGTTTTTTTGGTATAGCACTGTACTCATAAGCTATATGCTTTGCTACACAAGGTACACCTAAATAGAAAACCAGCTTTGCCAGGTAAAAATACATGTAGCTGTTCTAAAACCTGGAAAGATACATATAAAGCGTTCCTCCATTCAACAGAATGGTACTTCAAAAGAAAATTATGCAAATTAAATAATTAAGTATTATGCTTTTCAGTGCCCCCATTCAATAAAAAGCAGTCACATGAATGTTTTGAGATTTCAAACAGTGTTTTGGCTGCTTTTGATGCATGTCTTGAAACTCAAATGAAGCAGTGATGCACTTTTAATTGTGCAATTAAAATAATTTTTCATGGTTTCTAAATGGATTAGTTCTAAAATTACTTTACTGAAAAAGCATTTCTGCAGAGCAGTTATCCAATATCACATTTCTAGACAATGCATCCTTTGTCATCTTGTCCTATTTCTTATCCTCCTTCAAATGTTTACTGAACATAGTTGCCTTGTATTGGGTTTCTGTGACAAGGTTTTGGTAGCGGGGGGCTGCAGGGGTGGCTTCTGTGAGAAGCTGCTGGAAGCTTCCCCCATGTCCGACAGAGCCGATGCCAGCCGGCTCCAAGACGGACCCACCACTGGCCAAGGCCGAGCCCATCAGCCATGGCAGTAGTGCCTCAGGGGTAACAGATTTAAGGAGGGGGAAAAAAAGTTGCTGCACAACAGAAACTGCAGCCAGCGAGAGGAGTGAGAACATGTGAGAGCAACAACCCCGCAGATGCCCAGGTCAATGCACAAGGAGGGGGAGGACATGCTCCAGGCGCCGGAGCAGAGATTCCCCTGCAGCCTGTGATGAAGACCACGGTGAGGCAGGCTGTGCCCCTGCAGCCCAGGGAGGTCCACGGGGGAGCAGATCTCCACCTGCA
>JANZLQ010000013.1:22397316-22424578 GCA_026212715.1 Elanus axillaris
GAGTCCTGCCCCTGAGGAGGAAGGAGCGGCAGAGACAACCTGTGATGAACTGACCCCAACCCCCATTCCCCGTCCCCCTGTGCCGCTGGGGGGGAGGAGGTAGAGAGTTTGGGAGTGAAGTTGTGCCCGGGAAGAAGGGAGGGGTTGGGGGAAGGTATTTTAAGATTTTACTCTCCTTGATTGGCAATAAAGTAAATTAATTTTCCCTAAGTCGAGTCTGATTTGCCCATGACAGTAATTGATGGGTGATCTCTCCTGTCCTGATCTCGACCCATGAGCCCTTTGTTCCATTTTCTCCCCCCTGTCCAGCTGAGGAGGGGGGAGTGATAGAGCAGCTTTGGTGGGCACCTGGCGTCCAGCCAGGGTCAACCCACCACATGCCTTTTTGAAATTATTAACTGAAAAGAATTTACCCTTCTCTTTAGTAAACTTCAAAACCTTTCCCTTAGTAAATCTGCAGCAAAAATCCTGTGATATGTAAGTAAAATTTAGCTCCAGTATACAATGCAACACTTGGGTGTTTGAAATTAAGAACACATTCCATATTTTGTGCTTTAAGTCCATTTATAATACAATTCCTTTGGAATAGAAGGGAATATTGCGTTATTGGGAATTTATTGTAATTAGGACTCGTTGATGGGTGGAAGAACATGGCTAAGACTCAGACCTGGAGAAATGGGTAGGATTGATAAGAGTTACTTCAGTCCATTTTCTGCAACAAATTTCTTCAGGGAACAAGTTCTGTATAACTTACTGTATCTTTTTTCCCTAAATTACACTAACAAAAGTTTACTCTTTGTGATTTAAGAAAATATTTACTGTGATGTTCATCTCTAGTTTTTTTCCTATTTCAAAGCAAAGATAAGGAAATTTTGTCTCCCTGATATATTATGTCCAGTGGTCTCAGAGAAGAGAGGGTCTGAAGCACAATGGCTAAACTCTTCTTTTGTGTGGTCTATAGTGGCAAAAGGAAGATAGAAACTAAAAACCAAACTTTTGAAATTTTAGTGGTTCTGCTATGAAAGAAAGCCTTAAAAAAATTCTGGAAACTGGAAACCCACCCCCACTCCACCCCCCGCAGTGTATTAGAAGCTCCACCATATGCAGTTTCAGAAATGAGCTGTGTTCCTTGGTATCTGCAGTGACTGCGAGAAACTATCAGTGCCTACCCTGAAGCTATACATTTATTGGGAGGAACACAGAGGGAGGGCAGCAAAATATACATCATAAAAATATATTATTACTCCAGACATTTTGTCATAAAATTGCTCCTATTTTGATGGTTTAAACTTCACGTACTCTTACACAAGCTCTTTGCTACTTCAAAACATGTCTCTCAAACCTTCCTAATCATATAATTCTTTGCTTTGAATGTTCTGGTTGGTCCTTCAGAAGAACGCAGTTGCTGTCAATTGATACAAATACCTATCTATCTATCTATCTATCTATCTATCTATCTATCTATCTATCTATCTATCTATCTATAAATCCACTCATAGGTTAGAGGTTTCAGCAAATTATTTGTCTGATGATTGCTTTAGTTACATTTGTGTCCCTTTTCAATTTAGATAGTGAGGGCTCCAGAACAGAAACTACATCTTATTCTGCATTAATAAGGCATTCATGTAATGAGAGATCAACCCTCATTGAGTCTCTTTGCAATGCCAAAATATAAAATGAATGAAAACCAGTAAGTCAGTAAGAGGACTCCAGGGAATGCTGTTCCTGCCTGAACGCATGAGAAAGAAACAGCTTCATGGAAATTGGTACTTACAATCTATAAGGTGATTAAGCTAATGCTACAAAATATTTCTCAATGGAGACAGTAATTTCAAGTCTTCTCCCTCAGGTCTGCCCTTGTTTGCGCAAAAATACCTTGTCAAAATATCTTTGAGTTTTTTGGCTGTCTATTAAATTTACCAAAACTGGCCAATAGGTTCCAAAGTTGCTGGCTGGATTACTGACAGAGGGACACAGCAGGATTTCCTTAGGAAGTCAGGCTAATCAGATTGTTTAAAAAAATATCCCAAGTGAATTAAATTTTATTTTCAATTTGCATTATCTGAAACTAAATAAAATGCTTGAAGAACTGTGCCTGTTTCACCCTTTATATTTTTGATCCCCCTTGCCCCCCATTCCATATAAATAGTTTCAGTTTCTCTTCTAGGTTTATTTTTTTCTCAAATTGTCAACTTGGCAGCTTCCTATTTGAACTAATCCTTTCAAAATCACATTTAAGATATTTCTTACTTATTTTCCTATATAAATATGTGAAACATTAAAATGCAGTTTCAATATATATTTCCACTGCTCATTTTAGTTTTACTGTAAAAGTTCCACAGGCAAAATTTCTTTTGGTCTGGAACAGCTGACTTTCCTGTCATAAAATACTAAAATATAGTTCAATATATGCTGACTTAGTCTATTTTGGATGTAAGATTAATTTTCAGGTAACACTTAATCATAAAGGTATTTACCAAACTATAGAAAAAATTAACTGTCTTCAGCCATGCTACTGTTGTTATTTGTAGTTCAATAAGCACTGCTCCTATAAACCTCTTCTGTTACCATCTTAATTACCTAATAGACAACACTGCCAAACGTTTCAGATTGTTTTAATTAAATTAAGTGGGTACAGAGGCACTTCCTTTTCACCTACTCTGTCATTATTTAGCCAAAGTACACACATTTAATACTGTCAGATTTCCACCGTAAATCATTTCCTTCAGCCTTGCAATTTTATTTGTACTGTTCTTTGAATTTCCTTTAAATTCTTGAAATATTTCTGCTTTTTCCCAGAACTAAATTTCACTTTCTGTGCATGACCTTATCAGCACAATAAAGAAAAGGATTCTTTCTTTTTCATTAATGATGCAATATCTGAGCCCTGATGCCATTTTTAATTACTGTCACAGCTCTGCCTGTTCATTGTCCTCAGTACTGTAATTCTTAATTTCTCAGTTTTAAGAGAACTTTTTACTAATATCTCTGGAGGATTCTTGTGTAGAGCTTATGTTTTCCCCCAGTGCTAGATTTTCAATATGCTGTCCAGTTGTTCATCAGACCTCTTACTTTTATTTCTCTCTCTCTTTTTTTTTTTTTTTTTGGATAGAGGTAAGTAGATGAGAAGGTAGTCATGGCTGCAACTTACCAAGAGTTCGGAAAGGTCTTTGGTTTGGGGTATGGGAGAAGAAACCAGGTTTCAAAGCATTCGTGATCACAATGTCAAAATACTCTTCAAAATCATTCCTAGAAAGTAAAGGAAATTGAATTAATTAAACTAATGAATTGGCTCAAGATGCCACTAAATACTCTTTAAGACTTAAGAAAATAGCAAACCACTTCTTTAAGGGACTTTCTTCTGTCAGTTGTTTTTCCGATGCTTGTTCAGTGTCACTTCCTGAGGTTGTCAAAAGTGAGAAGAGAGCTGTCTGAGAACCCACAGTGCTGTACCTTCACGATTGCTTACTCTTTGTAAAAAGATGTTCCTTGGGTGTTTTTAAATCTCAGGAGAACATGTAACAGATGGCATATTTTAATCTCAGGTGACAACATATACATAGACAAGTATAGAAAGGTCTAAATGAGGGATTTTCTTTATAAAGCAGAATATATGAAGTCAAGTGATGGGGTAGGAAGTAACTGAAGACTGAAGACACTTAAACACAGGTACTTATATTGTTGGTATCAATACTGTAGGTATGCACAGGCCTAATGGGTGTCTAAGATGCCACCATATCAACAGAGATCTAATTAATATAGCCAATTAATTCTAAAGGGTGGCTTCACATACCCTGAAGTTGAAATGCCATTTTGTTAGCTGAACTCTTTCTTCAGCTTCCACTAGCTGCTCTGACTAAATCCTTGCTGGCTACAGGGAGGTTAGACATGTGACTCACAAATAAACACCTACCAAGTATGAGTCTTAATCTGCCAGCTGAATCCCACCACAAGGTTCAGATTTTTCAAAGATCATTAGGTCCATAAGAATACAGATTGATTTCTGAACTGTGGAAATCCCACCAAGTTAAATGGGATTGAATGTTTCAGTATGGTATATAAGTGGGATATCTTTATACTTAGGTATTTTTAGAGACCTGTATATAAGTCAGTAACATTCAAAGCCAATAGGAAAAATAGGGAATCCTGGGGAACACTCATGCCACCTGTCCTACCATGAGACAGACTATTTCTGGAGATGCCAGTTATTCCTACTCTAGCAAGGGTCTTCTTGATTTTAAATAATCTAACCTCACTTATTTGAGCACGTCCAGAGGAGGACCATAAAGATGATGAGAGGGCTGGAGCACCTCTCCTATGAAGACAGGCTGAGAGATTTGGGGTTGTTCAGCCTGGAGAAGAGAAGGCTCCGGGGAGACCTTGTAGCAGCCTTCCAGTACCTACAGGGGGCTTATAAGAAAGGTGGGGAGGGACTTTTTACAGGGGCATGTAGTGATAAGACAAGAGGTAATGGCTTTACACGGAGAGAGGGTAGATTTAGATGAGATGTAAGGAAGAAGTTCTTCCCTGTGAGGGTGGTGAGGCACTGGCACAGGTTGCCCAGAGAGGCTGTGGATGCCCCATCCCAGGAATTGTTCAAGGCCAGGCTGGATGGGGCTTGGAGCAACCTGGTCTAGTGGAAGGTGTCCCTGCCATGGCAGGGGGTTGGACAGTGCTATCAACAGTAGAGGAAGTTTACTGGAACTAAACTAGCTAGCTGTGTCATTTTCAAATAATCTACAATCTCCCATGAGACTGAGATATCTTAACAAATAACTGAATGCTCTCCTTATGAGCTTATCTTCAAGCTTTTATTTTGTGCTCTAAATTACATTCCAGACGTAACACAGAATGTCTTTAAATTTCCTTCCTCTAATGAAATTTTAGCTTTGACTACTTTTTTCCACTTGTGACCATATATAAACCTCTGCCTTTTAAAAAAAAACAGTATCAAATATGACAATGGTATGTTTTTAAAATATAAAATAAAAATAAAAACACAGCTTCTGTGTGGAAGATTCCAGAAATTGAGCAAACAGGCATGGCTCTTCTGTCCTTAGGCGAAAAGTATCGACAGAGGTAAACTTTTCAAATTAGCATACAGTGCAAATGCTTCCATGGGTAAGTTAAGCCTGAACTTTCCAAATAAAGCCAATACTTCAGGAGCACAATGAAGACTTGTGGGAACAGTCATGAGTACTTTGTGTAAAAAATTTGAAACAGAATAAATAGTTTTCACATTTGGTTAACTTTTTATTGATTTGTGAAGAACAAACTGTTTTGTGTGAAGAGAGGTGTTATCTATGGCCTTTTTTGATTCATACTAAATCTTCTGTAAAAAGCTACTGATTTTATGAGAGCTTGTACCTTGTGTTACATTACTACATAACATTATACATGATAAAATCCATTCCAGTTACTGCTTGTGCTTAGTATATGGCTTGTGGTTACAGTAAATGGCTAAGACAAAGGGTAGGATGTGTCTCACATAACTTTAACCATCTAAAAATTATACACTGAATTCACAGCTAGTGATCTATACCACAGACAGAGCCAAGGGAGAAACATCCCCATTTCTAGAAGGCAATTCATCCCACTTATTTCAGATATTCTATGGTACAGAATGAATTACCAAGGATGATGCCCAGTGTGTTCTCTCCACTAATGACAGAGGGAACCAAAATGACCAGCTTCAAAAAATTGCTATCCTTTTGACGACTAACATTCATGAAAAGGTGACATGACACACAGCTTCAGCGACTAGGTGATGACTGACTCACCTTTAGGTGTGCTCCTGCCAACACTTAAACATTCAGTTAACTGGACACGCATTCTCATGGTAGGTAAGCCTGAAAAGTCACACCATGACATTGCTACTTGTGTGAATGAAATGGCATTTGCTTCAATAGGTTTACATGCCTTATACACTGATCCCAGCAATACGTGTGTGCTCTGGCTGGGAAACTGCTCTCATTTTATTTCAAAATGAGATTTTCTCTTACACTTCCTCTCTCCTTACCAAAATGTCTTTCGGTTAAGGACAGCTTGCTCAGATGAACACAACTGGGATAGTTTGCTCTTGAAATGGTAAATAGTACACTTAAGCATGAATTTCCCAGTGCTGATTTTATGTGGTCAGTAATTTCTTGGCCCAAAAGAAACTCTTAAATAAAGTGCAAAAAAGTTAACAGTTACAAGGTAATGATATTAGAAGTAAGAGGCTAAAACTTCACACCCATCTCCACTGTTTGTCTTTATCCTTGGGGTTTTTTTGATGTAATACTACACAGTTCTGAACTTCTCTGTATCATATTGATTAACTGAAAGAATTAGGGAAGGAAATTAATAAAGGACTACATAGACATAATTCATAAGTGTTGATGTCAAAAATAAAAAGCAGATAGTCTGGTCAAATTAAAGTTAAGGGTAGAGATAATACGTGTGAACCCGCACTATATACCAGTACTGCAAAAAGCAGCACGGATGTGTAGAGTATTATTGTCTGATATATGGTATACAACAAACAAAAGCAAGAAAATGTTTAGAATCATTTTCAGGAGAAAAAGACTTCAGTAACATCTAATGGACAGTGGAGTACTCAGTTCTCCAGAAGATGTCTTGGAAGTCACAATGCATGAATCACTGGAAAACATGATTGTAATAAACACTGTAGAACATCCTACAATTATGTGGAAAGAGGGTGATCCAGTATCCTTCTAGCAGAACATCTCTTTTCTGTCTTTTGAAAGGCAACTGATCCTCTCTGCTACCTTGCTTACTGTCTTCCAGCAGGATCTCTACAGCTGCCTTAAACAGCTGAAACATTATTCACCGAGAAAAAGAAAGACAAAATCATTATATGTGGCCATGAATTTAGTTTTATATCAAATTTTAATTCAGCAAACAACTAGACAGATTACACAAAAGAGTTAATCACAGGCATCTTACTCATAAGAACTGCATTTTCTGAGGAGGTAGATTTTCCCCTCAAATGAGCAAGTATAATGTTCATGCAAGGCAGTAAGAACTGGCACAACTGATGCTCCATTTAGCATTTACCCCAGCAAGTACAAAGAAAGTGATACTGGCAGGACTGGTTTTGGAAGGTAGCTCTGTTTTCCACCTTACCTGTGGTTTTCTTACTGCATCTCTGTATTCACTCTGCTGTTCCCTTGCACATCTAGATAGCCAAGGTTGGCTTGCATTGCCTTACTTCGTTTCTTTGATTCATTATTTAAATAGTCTCACCGTGTCACCCACCTAGCTATTTGCATCACCGATTAATTTGTTTCTAGGGGTGTTAGTGATGGTTCTGCTGAATTCCACTGAATTTGACTTGACCGGTCATGTTCTTAACATTACAGCTAAAAATAGCTGTTGTGATCAGCAACTACAATCTCAACCAATTGCCAAATGCAACAAACTACCTGTTTTATCTTTTTTGCTGTGATCTGTAAATGCACATTTCTCACACAAAACCATCTCTTGGAAAACACCCTTGGGAAGAAGTATTTGTAAGCTTTCCATGCAGATTTGCTGCAAGGAAATGAAATATTACTAGTACTTGCACTCGCCACTGGAGAAGCATAGAAAGGAAGTGGCTTGAATAAGAGAGTCTAGCGAAAACATGATAAAATTGGGATTCAGATGATGTATTGGGTGTTGGCCTGAAAATATTCCCTATCATTTTCAATCCCATCATGATGCCTGGAAAAGATGCAGAATATAAGTAAGCTGTGGTTCAGATACAGCTCACAGGCTCATAGATGGACTACTTCGCCTCAAGTACCCTGTAACACTCTAGTAGAGAGAGGCCCACCAGAAACCTCAGATCTAAATAATCCATAACACATAAAGAAACTCAAATTAGCTTCCCTATAGCTCGGGCTTATCTCCAGTTGCTGTCTGGTAAATATAATTTGAAATGGTCATTGCACTTACCCAAGAATATGTTCACACAGGAGCCTGCAATAGTCACTGTGAGAACTAGTAATTAATAGCAGAATCTTCCCAGCACTCTTCAGTTGTTTCAGCCACTTTTTTACAGACTCAGGACATCTTTGTAAATATTTGTCTGGATGATTTTTCACTTCTGGGAAATATGTCCCACAGTCTTCTGAAAAATTAAAACATAATTACATATTCTCCAATCCTCCTCACAAACCACTTAATCCACACAACAAATATCCTTTTATGTGCAAACAATACAATTGTAAAAAGGCAAAGCAAAGTTTAGAATTTTCCCTGGTTTGTAACTCAATATAAACCAAAACCTAATCAAACCAAGAGGATACACTGTAGCAGAAATAAGTTTGTATGACTTTTTTATTATGGAATTTCTATAGTTATTTTCTTTGATGTTCTTTTGCTCATAAGAATAAATAATACATAAATCACAGATTATAGATAGTCTTACACAGCAAATAATTACCTCCTGTTGCCTTTGCTCAATTTCTGGATACTAAATTTGTGATTTTGAAATGAGTTTAATGTTTAGAAAATGGTAAGGACCTGAAATTCCCAAGAACATCTGCTCAGTTACTTCTGACACTTTAGGTTAGCATAGTCTGATCAATAACATACATCTTAATATTTTTGCATTTTTTACAACCAGTTCTTTATCTATGAAAGGTTGATAAAACAAACTGGCAAAGACGTACAGGTATGTGGACTACTAGGAACAGATGCAAAAAACCCCCCCAATTTCAATTCCAGCTTCAATAATGCTCTTTTTGTGGAATATAATAGCAATAGACTTTTGCAAATACACTTGGAATGTAAGGTTTTAGGAAGTGTGCAATAACACTAAGTTGGCAGTAAAAGTTACCTATTCATTGAAGTCATCAATAAATAATTACCTTGTTATAACCCATAGCTGCTTTACCAAGACATCAAATTAACATTGAACTTACCTTTTTTTACCATTCCTAAGACTACATATTTCCTCTGTGCTCAAACCCTCTATAACCAAAAATGTCAAGCTAATTAAAGGTCTAAAAAGAAATATAATAACTGTAGAGACAGAAATGATACCAAGTATTTGGCTCTCAGTCTGTGTGTGTTATAGTATAATGAACATCATCATAGAAGATTATTTTTCTTCCAGCATTTGTTCTATATGCAACTATCTGTGGTCAACTTTGCTGAATGATTTAATAAATCCCAGACATTACTTAGCCTTCTGGTATGTGAGTAATGCTATTCTCTAGTTTGAAAAAATAAGATTTAAACCACTTGAACTTTAGCTATTTAATGAAACAGAACATGTATGTTTGAAACAGTAGTATAGAAGAAAGACTGAAAGATGGTGGGTGCTAAACATAACACTCTTTCATAAATTACACATTCAAACATCTACAGATGGCAGGAAAAAAAAGTCTTCCAAAAGAAGTTCCAAATTGGCTATTATCACTGCAACTAGACAGGAGGCAAAAATGTCTTATTCTGTACTGTGACTTGATAGATTTCTTCTCTAAAGCTACAGAGTGGACTACTATATCTGAGGAAAGTCACTCAAACAAAATCTCTCAACTCATAACCAGGTCACTATTCCTGTTCTTCATAGTATTTAGGTTAGGCTGTGTAACAGCATGTACCAGGGGAATATGAGCCTGTTCCTGCAGCCAGCATTATGGGATGCCATGACATCTGCCTTGAGAGCTAGCCAAGACCAATGATTTTTTTGATTAAACAAAGCAGATTTATGAAAGCAGGTTTCCTGTAGTGTTTCCCCGCTCTTTCCTGGGGCGTGAATATTGTTTGGGATGAGCAATATAGGTTTTAGAAACAGAAGCTGCATTTTTTTTTTGGTATTATCATTAGTAATTATATTTCGTATGCTATGTTATGATGTTTTTTCTTCTTTGTTGTTTTGGGAAGCACACAACATTACATGAGAATGAAGGGGGACACAAACAAAGCAGGCTAGACATTAGCTCTCACAGGCTCAAACAATTTAAACGAAAGATGGCAAAGCTCACTTATATATACAGTGATCTATCATTCTTTTTACCCTAAGGTAAAAATATCTATTTTCTATGAACTTTACTGTTGGACGCTCTTTGTTTTTTTTTTCTTATCAAATGCCTCCCACCTTCCGTTGACCATTCTTTGATGTGCAACTATTTAAAAACTTTGAGTAAATTTAATCAACACTATCTTCTTTGTCCATACTCTGTGCCGTATCTGCTATGTGCTAAATGTATGATATTAGGCCTTTCAGTTACATCTGCATTGGAAAAGGTCAACAACTCTGGATTCAACATATAAGCTGAAAAAGAGTTTTATTCTAGTCTTCTATCCAGACCCTGAAGCCCAACTGTTAATTGCAGACAAGCAATGAATCAGTTCTTGACACTGGGATCTGAAGTTTGCCTCTGGGCTGTTTGCGATATCAGGCAGAGATACCTTAGAAGAACCCTCATTAAAACATACTATAATTAGGCCAACATGGCCCAGGAAAGTAGAGTTTAACTTAATTCCTAACATACTATTACATCTGGTGAAGACAGTTTGGTTGAATATATACTTGTACCTGTAAAAGAGTTTAACCGCCAAAGCTTGCAAGATTTTACTGAAAGCCAAATAAAATAAAAGCTGAAAACCTCACTTGTTATCCCAGGCCAATAGCCAGTTTTGAGGAGGACAGCAGAACTGTAGGCACCTTGTTGGCAAAAAAAGTTGTGGAAGTATTAACATGTGATGGAGAAATAGCATCATGTCAAGCCTTTACAAACAAATTGAATGATTTGACAGTGAGAAATGAAGCATTTTTTCCCACGTTATATATTACCACTATGCCATATGCTGCACTTAGTTTTTCTAAAGCAGAAAAAGCATAAAAATAACAAGAAAACTCTATTGACCAAAGAGTCAGTGAAAAATCAGAAAAGAACTAATTTTACCAGAGCCAACAGAGGAAAGGAGAAAGTATGTTAACGGTAATAAAAGTGACTTTATACAACTGTCATACAGCTCTTTTCTTGAAAAACAAAAAAGTAATTCTTCAGATAAACACCATTCTTGAGAAGTAAGAAATCTCTCTAGCCTGCAGTACCTTCCTGATAATGCTTATGGACCATCCAAGTTTCAAAATGGAACTATAAGCATGCTTTAGAGAAGCTTTGATGGTCCACAAATTCACTGTATCAAAATGGGGGACTTGTGGTCACCACCAATTCTACAGCTGACAGTTTGCTATGTGTACACTGCGTAAAATAAAATCTGTACATTTTTATCTCCCTCTTTTATGAATATCACTTAGCATATGCCTATACAGATATTGACATTTAATAATGTGTACCCACAAATCAGTGAAAGCAAAACAATAACAAATGTCCCAACTTTCACCTCAAATGTATCTCTTTATTGGTTTCTGTTATCTGCATGCCTACACTAGTAACCTCTGGCTCTTTGGCAGTGTGAACACCTTCTCAAAATACAAGAAAGCATGCCATCAAAAAAATGGAAACGAGAAGACCATGACAATCAACATAACAATCAACATATTTATCCCCTGTGACTGTATGGGAAAACTTAATCCAATGATGTGGAGCAGGAAAGCAAATGTCTAAGCATTTTATGCACAGCTTTGTAATTTATTACATGTATATTGCCACGGAGCGAATGCAGTTTTTCAGTTTCCATTCTTGTTACTAAACAACTTGGAGTTTATCTGAAATCTCTGAAATATAGTCTGGGATAGCAAATTAGCAACTAGTTCTGTGGGGATTTCTAATCATCTTCCAAATACACTTTCAAAATAATTGCCTTTGCAGTCCATTAAGTATCCTTTCAGAAACACACATTTCCTTTTTAAGCAGAAGACAGAAATATAAGCAATTAAAATGAGTTGTCTAGAACTGCCACCTCTTATCAGATCTACGTCCTGTTGTATTTTCAAAGCAATATAATTTCCTCTGTGTATATTATCAGAGGTTGTCTTAGTGTCCAGTTTGGGGTTTGTTTTTTCTTGTCTCATCTGACATTGTAATTTGATCAAGATGTTCTTTGCATTGTCTTGCCTTACAGTTTAATTGCTTGTAATACAGCTGTGATAGCGACTGTGATGGGAATTATGTATAGCTGGAAATGTAGGACCCCCAGACCAAACTCCGAAAGAGCCTGTACAATCCTTGCCATGACTGGCAGAAGTCCTCCAGCACGGACAATAATCCAGTCTTTATTCCAACTGCCCTCCTCTACTACAGTCGCAAAATTACTTTACTGAAGTATGCAGTTTGATGTTCTAATACAATACCTTTATTTGGGGAAAAAATAATTGTGGATTTCTCTTGTGCTGTTTATTACACCAATTCTCTTTGGCAAGGTCAGCTTACACCCCACTGGCTCTGGACTCCTTTGGACTCAATGTCTGTAAATCCCCACTACCAGGACACTGCAGTTTTCATCCCTTAACTATTACTTGGGTTATAAAAAAGGCAAATGTTCAAGAGGCATGTTTCTGGCAAGGTTTCAGTCCAGAACTAAAACACAGGAACACAGTGTATTTTTTAGTATTGTCACTGCTTCTAAGGGGCACCTACTTGATTAAATTAGAAAGAATTTATCTGCTATTTATACAATTTAGCTAAGCAGAGAGATATGAGGTTAAAAACTCCCTAGAATTCAGCAAAGAAAAATAAACTTTCAGCTGCCAATTTGTAGCTTGTATTTAGTGGCTTTAACAACTAACTATCTCTTACAATGAAAGTAGTATTTGGGAATGTGACTTTTCTCTCTTTTAAATGAAAAGGCAATTTGATAGCTTAGCTATTAATGCCCATAGCCAGATTCTCTGCAACTCTGATGCAAGTAAGAACTTACACCTCTTCCCCAATTTTTGTCTGAATGCAGGCTTGTAGGTAACAGTTCTTAATTTGATGAACAGAGTAGAGCCAGAATAAAGTATTACTATCAACAATGATGCAGACAACTTAGATTCATTGTATATTGCTTTCCACTGTAGTCTTACAGCACTTTGGGTTTTAAGAGTGAACAGAGACACTTCTTTGACCATTGTTGTTGCCTTCTCTTGTCTAAATAAACATATCCAACAACTAACATGTGCGTTCAACAGTAACACAGAAAAATAACTTCATTAGAGAAGATTTTGCAAAAGAATTTAAGTCTCATCTCATGAAAGCAAGTAGAGAAGAAAGGGTGGGTGATGGTTAAAATTACATTAGACAAGTTGTCTTTCACTTCCTTTCATTTAAGCTCAAGTGTGTGTTCTAGTAGGAGCAGCAGAAGCAAAACGAGAGACAGAGGGAAGGAAATGTTAACATAAAGCAAGATAAGAAAAGAGAGTGAAGCATTAAGCAGGGATGATTGGGCAAATTATGGTTACACTCTGGAGGCCTGGTTTCAGGCAGATACCAGGAACAGGGAGCAGCAGGAAGAGATAAATCATCCCTCTCCTTCTCCCAGGAGATAAAGATGTTTATAAACAGAATAGAAGGATGAGAGTGCAGGACGATAGGAGGTTAGGAAGAGGCAAAATGTCAAAAGAACAAAAAAAAAGTAGTGTGTTGAATGTCAAGTATTCTGTATTTTTATGTTTTCTTCAATTGTCTCAACTCCTTACTGTGCAGTTTCTTAACAGACCAAAGGGTTAAGGATCCTGGTCTAGTTCAGGCAGGAAGAATACTAGCTATTTACATCTCTTAGTTCACTAGGAGCAGACATGAAAAGAGGATACTGAGTTTGGAGACAAAGGAGATGTTAGTATTATTGTACCAAATTTCTCATTCTCACCTGAAAAAAAAAAAGAGAGAAGCAGTATTTGTGGGAGGAAAGAAGGGAAAAAGAGGAGTATGGGTGGGTTGGCCAGTGGAGACCAGGAATTCAGAATATCCCAGTGAGTTGCTGCCCAACATGTGGCCAAACTTGGCAGCATGATGAACCTCTGCTTGTTGTAGCTACGAATTAGCTTGTGTACTCAGATATATGAGTGGCTGCCTACAAAGCACAGTATCTTTCAAGCTACTCTTGTATGTACAAATAGAACAGAATGGGACAGAAAATGGAAGAAACTGACAGAAATCAGACAGAAGAGAGGAGCTAGGAAATACAAAGAAAAATGAAAAATAGACCGTATTAAGGTTAAGTTGTATTCTATTAATAATGCATGCCCATAGATAGGGAACATGTATCAGTACGTCAGACCAAATTAAAGAGGAAACTTTTCCTCCTATATTCTCAGAAAAGTAAGGATTTTTATTATCACAAAGTAAACACATGGCATGTGGCACTTCAGATTTTAACAAATCACATATTACCAACGGAAATACAGGAACACTTGTGTCTTTTGCTTGTGTATCTGTTAAAGAAAATGTTTACAGCTCATGTAACATTAACCTTCTCAATATTTTTAGCAACGTCTAGCTCTGATCAGGCAGAAATAGATCACATTTTCTAAAATAATAAACTGTTTACCAGTGATGACAACTCTATGTTCACCTTGATTAATTTCAAGGGGGTGACCATAAGGTAAGGATCCATGGTGGGCTAGGGAAAACATGACTCCTTAGATTAATAGTGACTGCAGGGCTATATAAATATTTAATATACTGAATGAAACACTTCAGCAGAACATACACAAAACATCACCTCTGCAAATATTTCATGGGTCACTTCCTCTTCTACTCATTTTCTATTCCTGTGGCCTATGAGAAACTTACTGCAAAAATTAAAATGATTTGGTAGCTAAAGATAGGTCTCAAACTAAAAGGAGGCTGAATGACTAGAAATTCTTCTAAGGAAGCCAAGAGCGGCTGTTGTTTCCTCTGGTCTGATATAACAAGGCAGGAACCACCATGCTCCCTCCCACCCTTGTGTTTCCAAGGTGAGATTTCCATGCCAAAGGCTGTCAGGAACAGTACAGGACCTTTAGCTATATTTAATTGGAAGTTATAATGTCAATATTAGAGGCTATTGCTGCTCTGCCACCTCTTAGCTGAACATCACCCAGCCACACCCCACTATCTGCGTTTCACAGTGGACCAAAGACCTACGATGGCCAGCCCAGAACTTCAGGGCTGCAGGTTTCAGGACTAACTAAAGTCAGCTTCAAGGTGAGGCTGTATCTTTTCTTGAAAACATAACTTGTTAACTACTTTTTCCCCAAAGTCTTTTAAGCGAGCTTAAAAACTACCATTTCCTGACACTCCCTGCCCCCATCTGAAAGAACAGCCCCATTCAGTCTGTCCCTAATCTTCACCCTCTTGCTTCCTAGTCCTGCCTCATCTCCCGCTGCAGAATGGCCAAGGCTCCTAGGAGGGCAACGCCACAGCCAGATGCTTGCGTGGGTTTTTTGCATGTAGAGTTATTCTTGCTTCTTGTTGAGGTCCATGGACACTGGAAAAGAAAGCCAGGCTATTTTCATGTTATTTGTTCTTCTTAGTGTTCCCAAATAGCTGAGACCAGCCCAGACCACTTTCACCTTGCTGGTACAACCACTCCCACTGCCAGAGTTAGCCCCACTGCAGTCCTTGCCCTGTCTCATCCCATGCTTGCAGATCCCTTCCTTTAGTAAAGGGTAATAACAAAAAAAATAACTAGAAGAACATGGTATGTGGCAAAGTTTGCAGCCTGACTTCATGAGGACTGCTAACACATGACATTTGTGAGAAAGGTGTCTATATGATGGTAGTTTGAATGACCTTCCATAGTTTTGTATACGCAAAACTTGGAAACAGCATTTCTTTTCCTTGTTTTTTCTTTTCCTTCTGGTTTTATGTTAATATTTACATCAACACAGCAGTGTTTCCACAGTACGCTACAAAGCAGGAAGGATGTACTTTGGAGGTAGGACAGGATCTATCGCTACATTTTAGAGGAAATTATTTCTTTCTCAAAATAATTGACTTCCTTGCTTTACATTACCGTGCTAGTTTGCAGTGTAACAGAGCAGATTTATCAAACTGTATGAGATCAATTAATCTGTGATGACACTCTTGCAACCCGTGGGCTGAGCACTAAACCCATGCAGAGGTAACTACATTTGTTGGGAAAACATAGTTAAATCAGTCTGATTCTTCAGAACTTCATAATCGCTACTGCAATGTGTGAACATCTAAAGTGAATATTCCGCCGGTAGAAAAATCTGTTTTGTTCCATGGTCAAGAATGTCTTCTTATAGGATTCATGCAACACGCTTACCTATGCTTGCAAGTAAAAGACAGGAAGGTGATATAGTGATTACTCAAAGCAACAAAATCCACAGTTTTTTCCTCCTGTTAAAGATTTACATGGATCATTTGTTATATAAGTATTTCCATGGTGTTAATATTTATGGGGAGACAACCTATCAGTGGGAAATTATCACACATTTTCGGGAAATCTCCATCTTCACCTGTACTCAAGATTGCTGAAGCTACTGACCCTTATACATTCATTTGTCATAACAGTTTGCTCTTTGCCATCAAAGTATATTTGTGATTATTCTTCTATAGACATTATAACTGTTTGCACTGAACACCTTCTTTTCCCAACAAACTTTGCATACTTAAATGCCTATTAAACAATACCTGGGGTCAACTCACACACCTTTAAAATACATTCCCTGGTAAACACATCATAAAAAACCTGCAAAACAATTTATGACAGAAGGAGGAAATTGTTTAGCTGAACTGAATACAGCTAAGAAGGTGGGAAATGGGATCTGTTCAGGATGGTGCTGTGGTCTAAAAGAAATGCTGGCACCTAATTTGAAAGGAAGTCAAATACCGGAGTATTTTTTTAT
This sequence comes from Elanus axillaris, assembly GCA_026212715.1. Taxonomy (NCBI): domain Eukaryota; kingdom Metazoa; phylum Chordata; class Aves; order Accipitriformes; family Accipitridae; genus Elanus; species Elanus axillaris. The sequence goes on from JANZLQ010000013.1 coordinate 22,414,061, forward strand.
TTATACATCTGATGAGGCTTAATTGAGTCCATTGGCTTGCATGAAACATGCTGTTATGTTTGGTGCAGAAATGAAATGCATAATGAAGAAATAAAATACAGTCCATAGATATTTTATGATGACACCCAGAGTACAGGATGCTGATAAACTAAAAGTCGTATTCAGCTGTACTGTTCCACCAAGAAGACATTACAGGTAATCCCCTTTTCTGTAGACCTCAAATTAAAATAGCCCTGGAGAGGAACTGAAACCCTTTGAAGCTTTGAATGCACTAGCTACTTCGAGGCACTTGTTACAGTAAAAATGAAGATAAAAGTTATCAGAGATATTTTTACTGGAAGCAGTAGCATCATATACCTCATATATGCACACACATGCACACACACAAAGACATATAGATGTATGCACATTGTAAAGAAAACACGTATTTTTTCTTAAAACAAGAAATAGTCTTTCTTCTGTATCCCAAGGAACTGCACACTGAGAATAAGAAATGGTGTTAATTCCAACCTCTGGGTCTACAGCTGCAAACTTTCCAGACGGGCACAGATGGACCAAGAGCTATATGTAGACCCCAGAGTTGCTTGCTACTTGACATTCCTGTACAGATGCCACACCCACACTTCAACAACAACCTGATGGGCGATGGGAAACTGCAAGCAACAAGCACCACAAGAATGGGGTAGGGGGAAGAAATATGTGTAAAATGAGGCATTTTAAACTGTATCAGAAAAACATATCAGAAAATAAGACAACAGAAGAGTGTGACAATAAGGGAGATTTGTAAAAGGTTATTCACTGTTCATCTTCATGATTGACCCATATGTCTAGAATATTCAAGTTATGAGTCGTGTGCTTGCTGTGATCTCATGATTTTTCTAACTTACAAGCAGTGTTCAATAATAACTACTTCCACTGTAGGTGATGTACCACCTGATGTTTTACTACATACAATGGAAGTCTTACTCTTTCTTGCCCGGGATCTCACACTAGCTATCCTGTTAATACAGATTTCAAATCACATATACACCGAGAACTTTTCACGATTCTGGCCTCCAGAGCTTCATAAAGCAGTTCCTCGATGAGACCGCAGCAGTGTATTTCCAGTCCCCAGGTATTAAAGAAGTATTAACACGAAGACGTACCAAGAAGGGCCATCGGGATAAGACCCAAAGAGCTGAAATGCTGAGGAGAGAGTCCGGTTACACTCCGACTCGGCAGCGAGATGTCGTATGAAGGCATCCACTTGCCGCTAAGAAGCCCGCACAGCTGGAGGAAACAAAACCTACATGTATGCATAGTCGTTTGCCATCTCCAGAGTTCAGCCGTGCTGGGAAGAGGGAGCGCAACCTCCCGGCGGGACGCGCCTCCTTCCCCCGCTGCAGCGTCCAGCGTGCGGGTGGTGCCATCTAGCGAGCCGGGACCGGCCGCCTCCTCTCTGCGGTTACTGCCCTCCGCGGGGCGGGGGGCTGGGAACCCCCCGTCTGCTTCAACCCTTTGCTTTAATGAGGGAGGCTAGTGCTCGTACCTGTCTGCCTCGCCTATGGATAAGGATGCCCATGATCATGTCAGGAACAAAATGTCCAAGATTGAATTCAGCAAAGAGGCGCAGCGCAGCTTTCGACTTCTTGCTATTAGTGACGCGGGTTTTGCCAATCTGAACAATACACAAACTAGAGGTCGGACAACTTCATCAAAACAAGAGACACAGACTGCTGACTCCACGCTACTTGCTTTGCAGACCCCCCCTCTCCCACTTGTACCAGCTAACCTGCCACAGGAACGCTGAGAGAGGAACCTTCTATTTCTAATGCTGTTCTTTTGAGCACAAAGACCTGTTTATTCTATTGTAGTGCTATCAGCTTGAGAACAAAGAAAAAAAAGCTGCTTTCTGGAAATTTAACAAGATGTACAGTCTCCATTAACTGTTTAAAAAATGGCAAAACGAAATTAACTAGTTTTGTGCAAAGCCTGTGTGTTGAGTTCACCGCTCTCTTATGGAAAATGGAAAAGAAGAGATTACTTAAAATGATAACTAAAGCCCTGTTGGCAAGGTCCTTGCTCATCAGTCTGTCTACAAGAATTTTGGAGTTTATAGCCCAGGGAAATCTATTTAAAAGTCATGAAGAAAAATCTTCTGAGCGCTCTATGTTTGATTCTGCATTCTTTCCTCTTTTGGCTTGATTCTTATCTGTTTTAACATTATCCAAACAAGGGCAAACAGATGAAAAGTAAACTTGTAAGTATCACTTAATGTAAAATAGATCCCAAATGAAGAGTGACTAGCCCAGATTAATTCCAGGAGTGAGCATGAGGAGGGAAAAGGGTTTCTGTAAGCAGAATTGTGCAAGAAGGAATTATTTTTAGCTCACAAATTTCTCTGAAATTCCGTATTTTCCCCTGTCCTGCATCAGGACTAAAAAGAAGCCCTTAAAAAAAAAAAAAAAAAAAAAGAAATAAATAAGGGAGAAACACACGTGCACATGGACTGGCACTCGCTTACTGCGCACAAGTCCATTTTGCAAGCCAGGCAGAAGTACTGTTTCTGCCTTGCTGGAACAGGGTTCCAGTATGCTGAATCCTGATGCTGACGTGATTTTGTTTTTGTGATTTAATCTCACTTATCTGACCCTCTCCACTTTATCTGGCAACAGGGACTCAAACTTTACAATACCTCTCTGTGTGTGGGTGTCCTAATCATCAAACTTGGAATTAGTCTCTGGCTCTGTATTTCAAACTCATCCTTTTGAAATCTCAGTTAGTCCAAAATTCTAACCTAAATCTAGCAGAAAAGGACTGACATGAACACAGGCCCTCTTACATGCCACATAAATGTCTGATTAAGGATACCTGCTATGCTTGATCTCTCCTTTTTTCTCATTCTGATCAGAAATTAATTAACTGTTAATGGGAGATCATTTACTCTCACGGCTGGTTCCACTACCATTTATTGTAAGAAATATCTGACCTTTTTGTCAGATTTTGTTTCTATGAAGGAGCTGCAGAGATGCAAGCATGGGCAATCCAAGCTGATAGCAATCCAACATACAAGCTTGAAGAAACTTGCATGTTATAGCAGCTACAGCAGCTACATTTACAATTACAATTAGGACAGTCGAGTCAAAACTTTTCTGAAGATACATTTGGGTACACATCCTGGTGTGCTCTGGCTTTAAAAGAGACAGCAAGAGGATGGTAACATCCTCTGGATAGATTGTATGTATTTGGACAGACCACTTTGCCATTTCAGGTCATCTATAGGCTCTGTCAGGTGAGAACTCTTGGCTTTCTGATGTCTGCACCTTCTATCAGGAAATTCTGGAAATTTAAGGCAATTTATATACTCAATGAATATATTTACATGACAACAGAGTATCTCTTACAGCACTGTTGAAACGCTGTTGCTGTTTCTGTTGATGCAAACTTTACAGGGCTCAATCTCTCAGGTCTACTGAAGTCATATAATAACTTTTTATCGAGCAAAATGTTTGAAAAAGCATTTCTTTCTTCCTCCATAACTCATCTGCTTGCAGTTCATCAACTACAACAGTATACAATACATCCATTTGACTGTTGGAAATGATTCTCTCTCTTGCTAGCTGACAATCCAAACCTGCTGACATAAAAAATCCCAATTACAAAGGATGTGGATTAAGGTACATATTTTGAAAATACCTATATTAATTGCAGACTAAGAAACACATGATATCCCCTGATCAAAAAACAACAGCTGGTTGATCTCAGAACTCTCCTGTACATGGTGACAGGGCAGTACAGCTCAGGGCTCATTTCTGCCTTGCCTTGAGCTGATGAGAAGGAGCCCCTGCCTCACTCACATCTTGGGGCAGAAGCCAGGAACAATGCCACGATCACAGCACCCCAAACTTCAGGGATAAGAGCAGAGGCCAGAGGATGCGGCTGAGCCCCTGCGCTACTGTGCAGTGGCTGGCAGCCTGGCAGGGGCTGGCTGGGAACCCACACCACTCGTTACAGCAGTGGGGACTCCTGGGCATCCTCCTGCTACTGTCCTCGATGGGTGTGCTGTGGAACAGGAGGGTTTCTGTGGACCTCCACTCCACCATTGACAGCCCTGCTCCAATTCTCTTCCCTGGCTCCTACACCCTCAATTAAACAGTTCTCTGATGAGAAAAAAACAGAAGGCAAGAGCCTAGTTACCACTCGAACCCTCACTAGGCTGCAAGGAAGAAAGTCCTGCCAACTCAAATCTCACTTACATGGGGCTAAAGCCAAACAGGATGGAGTATTTATGAGAGTAAATACTGCACGAACAATTCATATTTGTAAGTATGGTACATTTAAAATCTTTGTAGAGGCAGCTTCCACAGAGCAACAAAACTCTTCCCTGAATATTTATGAAGAAACCAGATGCCACACAAATAGCTCTTTCGTTTTCCAGACTGCAGGACTGGTTATTAAATCCCAAGAAAACAGACATGTAAGGAGTCCTGCTTCAGCTTTAGGCTTTAAATTACCATTCATGTCAACAGCAATGACATATACTGCATGTCTGCATATAGCTCTATGCATTCTGCAATGAGACTTAACATTTTAATCCTTCACTTATTTTTTGGACTGACATCTAAACATTAATGTCAGATTCTTCTGTTAATATGGTGCTATATGGGCTTTCTTGTATTCCCTCCTTTCTACTAGAAGATATGAACTGAGTATGGAAAATGTATCTATAATTAATGCTACTCTCAGACTATTTATAGTGATATAGGACACAAAGTAGGACTCTCTATTTTATCATTAAAATGCTCCTATCAGGATCAATCTTAAAATATATTAGCAATAGAAGTTATGTCAAAATTGCTTTTTAAAAGGAATTTCCCTGCTGTATAAGGACTCAAACAAAAAGAAGTAGAAATAAGGTTTTCTTTTTCCTTTTTAAATGGAAATTGTCAGGCATCAGAACCACATGAGTATCAAAGACATAACTCTGTCTGATAACACTATACCAGATACACTTTTATGCAGATCTTTCATGAATTTGCCTGTATCTGTATTCATTGGTAAAGGCTGCTATAAAACAAAATCTGTATGGGCACATATTACATATGTGAGTGTAAGATGTACTTGTACAGAGAGACAGATATACTTCTATGGAAAATGCCATCATACCATTATAATTACAAATTTATGGGCTAGTGGATAGAAGAAATCAGTTCCTGTACTTAAAGAAATTCTAAATTTTCAGGTCTGTTGAAAGACAAAGACTTTAAGAACCTTTAGAGAAAGGACTGTAATTTCTTATGTGCTCATATAACTGTTAGATATTTGGATTACTTATGGCTTTTCCACATGTAAAATTTCTAAAAATTATATTTTTACCAGTAATGGAAAAAGGAATACAAAATACAGTAACATTAAAAATGATGTAGGAAAAACTCAGAGACAAAAATATCTTTAGTTGTAGATAGAGATAATTTTCATACAGAAGTTCAGCTGCAGGAAATTCCAAGTCTCTGTAAGCACTGAAGAGCTAATGTAATAGAAAGCACGGAAGCACATCTGTGTAAGAACATAGGAAATCCATTCAAGAACATCCTGCCAAGAGATGGACAGCTTAGTATGAATAGAGTCAGACCAGTAGATAAGATAAGCATTTTGGAATGTCATAAATACATTAGAAAACCAGAAAGAGTAACTGGATGACCTTTAAAGGTCCCTTCCTACCAACCATTCTATGATTCTATGAAATTGTGTGGTGTTTCAGTAGTATAAATTACCTAATTGCCAAAGCTGCATGTACAAGTTGCAATCATAGTATTTACTTGATAATATGAAATCTTTGACATTATTGCTTATAGAAATGTATTTTTTGTGAAATGTGGGCATATGCTTGGCACATTCTCTTATAATGAAAAAGTATAAAAAAATACATAAAATTGTCTTTGGATTTTTCTTTTTGCCTTCATACTCTTCCCGTGGTTAGACAGCCAAAGTCTCTGTGACAGTAAAAGGTGATGTGATGCTGGTTTTCTCTGAAAATTCAGAACTTTTGGCCTATGGTTTATGTCAGTATCCCAGGATAAGCCAGGGAATCCAATGTAATGCTGTTAGTGTTTATTCCCTTCACTCACTGCATACAAGAAATAAGGTCTCTAATAGATCAAAGATATAGGAGGTTTTGACAGTTGTATGTTTTCTGTATTAACATAATCAAATAGAAGGTGTCAAAGCAAGGATGGACACACAATGCCTGCATCCAGCTGCTACAACTTAAATCTGCCTTTTGCAGATATTCAAACTGTGGCAATACAATTTCAATGCTGGCTAAAATGACTAAACGTACAATAAAAACTGTACTAGAAAGTAAAACAGAGGAGCACGTAAGACAGTTAGCAATTACAAGATAGTCAAGTGGAAAAATATGTAATAGTATAGAAGAATGAAATATATCCTTGTAAATGAGAACAATGGAAATCCACCCAAGAACAGTCTGCTGTGGACAGATTTGGTACAAGCAGGAGTGGAACAACAGCCAATATTTAGGTAAGCTGCAATATGACTGGAAAAATCAGTCAACTGTGAGGTGCCTTGATGTGGTAGCTGTTCAGATGCCAAAGACGAATGCCTGGTGTGTGATTACAGTATGACTGGCTGCTGTTCATGAAAGCAGTAACGTGACTGCATTTATAGAATATAACCATTCATTTACAGAAATGCATTGTTAGAAAACACGAGGACAGCAGTACACACTGTTATGAATGGAAACTTATAGAAAGGCTATAATACAAATTTTCTTGGAATTTTTGTTTATGAACCTTGTGCTCTTTCATGATTAGGTCACCACAATCATTGTATTAATAAAAGTATTTCTTGGTTTATCCTGGATCTACGGTTGCATTCTTGCACAAATATTTTTGCCCAAAGAACAGGAATGCTATATAGAAACAAAATGTATCATGCCACAGGCTAAATAACTTTATCTGATTCTTTCTAGCTATATCTACTTTGATATGTGTGTATCTGTTGGTACTTGAAGACAGGTGACTGTGTACTACTAAGAGATATTTTATAGATTGATAGAAGCATGCCTCTTAAGGATTTGTTCGTATTCCCATGACAAAATTCTCACTGACTTCAATGGGCTAAGTGTCTTTAAGGATTTTATCCTCCTAAATATGACAAGAGACAGACTGATCATGCTACCAAAATTTTATACACTCAAAAGACACAAGCTGATTTTGCTCCTACTCCTGCTCTCATTATAGTTTCTGTGTTGCAGACAATTGCAAATGATCAAACAAGCAAATCTAATAGCTGCCAGCTGGCAGCTGAGCACATGTATCTGCACACCTGCTTCCTTTTCTCCCTCGTTCAAGCAAACATTTTATTTCACTGTGGGGACAGGTTTAATGTGCACATATACAATCAGTCACTCCATCTCACCCGGTAGGCAGTAACTTTTTATGCCATTTGCAAGCCCAGGAACATGCCCCATGTAAAATGCCAGTCTAACACCTTTCACAGTGCTCACCTGGGAAGTTTAAACTCTTCCTTTCCGGCTTCTTTAAAATGTCCTTTACGTGAGCCAAACAAAATGGATATAGAGATGATTGCAGGAGTCCAAGACTGGGAAAAGCACTCTGGTTTATTAGGCACAGAGAACTAAACCAAACAGGTGACAGTATTTCCCCACAGTGCAGTAAGAAGCTTGTCTGAGTGACTTACAATCTTAGGCATGCAAGGAACATTTCCATTGCTACACACAAAGTTAATCTACAAAGTATGTGTCTCATATGTTATTCAGTCGACCTTATTTGAGTGTAAGCATGTATCCAAATCCTAATGTAGCAGAACTACATCACTCCAAATAAAAAATCCAGAAAAGAATACTGCTTATTCAAAGTTTTCCACCATGTGAGAGAGAGAGACTTTTTTTTTTCCCCCCAAATAATGCCGTAATATGAAATGTCAAGTACTTGTGCAGTAGGTGAGAACTGAAGGACCATAAGATGTCGTACACTGATCAGTTGAAGCAGGAGTTCATTTCTACGGAAACTGTTCATTCAAGATCAAGAGAAATTTCAACTTGGTTGTTCACCAATAATATTTTTAGTAAGGACACCTTTCTGACCACAGTGAGAGAGCAATTAAAAGTATGTAACAATTCACTAAAATTGCTACAAGAGAAAAATTGTGGATAGTTGCGAGGGAGCTTGTAATATCTCTGTCATTATCTTTAATCTGCCTTTTCCAGGCATCAGTCAACCTCCTGCTTTTTCAAGTATTTTCTGTCACTGCTATTGCTATCCACATGACCTGTTCATGATGGCCTGGTCCTGATCCTTCAAGGAGTAAAAGGGATTTGAAATATCAGTTTCACTGGGAGCAGGATGAAACCCCTGAAAACCCTTGTGTCAGATGGATACAGAAAGTTACCTTCTTGCCACAATTTGGTATTCTTAAATATAATTGCAGTTCACTATCAAGTATAATTTATGTTCGAAAAATAGGGAACAATTTAAAACAGAAGCATGCTTACATGCCATTTTTTTTTTCTGGCTTGACAGATACAAATAGCTTTACGTTATAAACAAAACCCCAAACCCAAACAACAAGCTATCTTCCTACACAAAGTTTCCAAAATGAGACTGATACATTATTTTTCTTTAATTCCGTAAGCATAAAACCTGGGAATACACTGAAATAATATAATAAAATGGAAGGATTATTTATAGGGAAGATAGCATTCAGAGCAGTATGGGAAGGTATATGTATTGCTCTTTGTATTCATTGCAATGACACCTGAGTGCCTCTATGAAAACACTGATGGAACAAAATCTTATTTTACAGTAAGATACAGTCAGAAGTTTTAAAAGTAATTTTACAGATCTTGTAAAGAAAAAGATTTCCTTATTACTACGATGTAATTAAATTATAAGCCTGGATTTAAATGTCACTAAGCTCTGGCTCTGCTGATACACCAGAGGGAGCAAGTTTCACAGAGGAGTGAATGCTTTTATTGAGACTCTCCCAGCTACTAACATATTTCATCATTTAGTAGGATGCAAAAGAATTTAGTCAGATTACCTGGAATGGCTGGGGATATGCCAGTGAACAAAGCCCTTCAACCTGTGATGAGATATGTAACAAGGAGCCACGAAACAGCAGAAAAAGTGAGGATGTGCTTCATTTGGACAGCTGCAGGTTTTTATATACAAAGTTCAAAAATATAGTTACTGACTATGGGGTGAAAAACTCACAGTCTTGTCATCTTTGACTAATAAAGATTATTTCAGTACAGAGAGGTTTTTAAAAAGCAACTCATGCTTCTCGTCACAGCACAAAGTCACAGATTCAGTTGTGAGTCACACCTCCTCTAAAAGAAGATTAAGAAAAAAGCCATAGAAATTATCAAACCCACCTATGCAATGAACTGAATTACTTGGAAAACCCACATTCTCTTGTCCTCCATTAGGGACTAAACCTAGGCAAGGCTCAAAAGAAAAATCGTCCCAAATCAGATGTCTCTCTGATGATGAATGTCTGAAAAACCTAGACCTGAATCTGAAGTGACCTTGCTGCTGAGTCCTAACCAGGAACCGAAACTGTTCAGCCAAGGATTGACCAAGTGACACTGTATGCCTGCATTGTTAATACTGTTTAAAATTTAGCAATGATAAAAACCCTTCTATGTCATTACCTTGAGTCCAGATTTGGCCAGAAGACATTGCCACCCATTACACGGTGAGACCCCAAGGGATTCTCGTCATGACTGCTGTCCTCTGGCTGCTCCTGTCCTGCTCCAGAGGGAGCTCTAAAGTTAGGAGTAGTCTTTCAATTACCATTAGTGCAATTTTTCCTCATGGAAAAATTTTCAGCTTAATTGTTCAGATTACTGATGCTCTTCCGTTTTAGTTTAAAATAGAGCTTTTTCATTTTAAATACCTTTCCCTCCTGAAATTTATTACAGATTCTAACCTGCAGCTTCTCTTTGCCAAACCATAATAATCTAATCCCAATCCACATGTATTAAAAAATGATGTGTCAGGATATGTTCCATTTCCATCAAAATTAACTTATAGGCACCGAGTAAGTTTTATATGTAATGCAGAAAATAATCTTTGTTTGCTGGGACTGGGCAGCCAAGAACCCTTTTCTTGAGTTTGTAGTATCCACAGGAGGCAGATGTAGTTGTTGCTATACAGAAAAGAATATTCACCTGCTTAATTGACTGTCATACACATGCTTGAAAATTAAAACTTCGTAATATTTTATATAGCCTCTCATGTCTTCTAGTGGCACTACCCTCAGAAATACTGACATACAGTGAAAATCTTTCAGAAGTGAAGCGGGGTGCGGAGTTCCCGGGTAACGACATGCACTCAATATGAGTAAAATGGTTCCAACTTTATTCAAGCTGAAGTCCTCTATTTATACAGTTACAGATTAGAGCACGCAGCAATTACATGTTCCTTTACTATGATTGGCACCACGTAAGCGTTCATGCGGGAACACGCAAGTGTCCACGCGCCCTTAAACATA
>JANZLQ010000013.1:22424678-22474441 GCA_026212715.1 Elanus axillaris
TAAGGCCTCGGTCGAGCCTGAACCAAACCGTGGGTTGTCCACTACGTGGCCTCTCTGTACGAGCCATCCCTCCACACAGAAGCATCCCCATAGTTCACACAAAAAACAGGCTTGAAGTAATATATACTTTTGAGCAATCAGATGGCATCTAAGTGTGGGGTACTGAAATGAAATGATTCAGAAGCTAAATAATATAATACAAGAAGCCAAATGTTTCACACTGCAGCAGACTGGGACAACTTTAATGATTACAAATTTCTTAAAATCCTCATACCTGTATTATGAAGCTTTACGTCTAGCTGTTGGCCTGACCCAATAAATGGAAGGATTAGAAAGAAAGTTGTAAAGTTGAAAGTTGTAAATAATTCTAAAGTTTCATGCTCAGCAGATAAACTTTATATGAGCAATGTATTTAGTGGCTAAGTGTCAAAACTAACCCTTATAGTGTTAGTAGCTCAGTGACTCTAAGGGAAAATAATGTAGTTTTGTTAAACTAATCATTCCACTGTTGACCATGGTTATATTCCAATTCTTAAAGAATATCCATCCAAGTTTTGCCAAATTAGAAGTAAAACTTTTATCTGGTTTGTCAGTTTTAAATGAACCAAAGATATTTGAAGAAAATGTCCTCTGGTGCTTTTTACACTCTGGTGAGACTGAGGGATTGCTGTCCATGCACATCATCTTATTCCTTCCCGCTCTCTCCAGAAAATGGTCCCTGATGCAAACTGTTAGCAAGTCACACCATATATATGATAAGCACAGGAAGGGCTGTTCCAAACAGAAGAAAACAGTTTGTGGTGTTTTTAGACTCTGCTTTCAATTTAAGAACAGGTTTATCTGATTGATATTGTAGGAGCAAAATGGCTCATATAACATTCACCCCAAACACTTTATGAGCACATGGCAGAAAGGCACTGATCATCCCAGTGATTTGATCATCATAATTATTGCAAGAAGTGAAGATCTGTGTACAAGGAGCAAGCAAAAAGAATGACTAGAAGACAATACTTTGCAACATGCCCTGTAGCTGTATTTAAGTCAGTTAAAAGTCTGTGAAACAAAAGAAGTATCAGAGAATACCTTATTGCTCCTATGCTCCTAGGCACCTTTAGGCAGCATTAGGAGGATTTCTAATGCCTAGACCGAAAGTGTTTTCCTGCTTCCAAAGTACAGGTTGAAAAAAGGAAAACTGTCACAATATCTGACAACGCCAGGGCTGCTGTGGTGCAAGCACAGCCTTGTGACTGGGGCGGTACAGGAGACAGTTGCATAGGTGGAGAAGGTGACACCCTGCTGGGCCTGCCCTCTGTGACAGAGATCTTTGGGAGCTCATCCCTCATCCCCCATGGCCTCGTGGCTGCATCATTTCTCTGCTCAGGGTGCATCACCACTACACTGTGCACATGGCTGTTTAGAAATTAGGGAGGTCCTGACATGGGGTTTTAAGGAACCCAAAGTGAACATAAGTCATGGCTTCTTGGATTCTGCCCACAAACTACACCCTCCTATCTCCTTCCCATTATTTTGTGACTTGAAGGCCTGTTGTTGAGGTAATATTAAGCTGTGAAACAGTGCTGAACTTTTTCTTATAGAGTTGCTTTCATAACGAGCTTGAAGTGCTAAGTTTTTCTTCACAGCACCTAAAAAAAGTAGCCCAGTGACTACAGTGTTTCAGCTCCCACAGATGGCATGGTAGCCCTTCGTTCCTGACGTACCTTTTCATCTAGAGTACTAAGCTCTTGCGTTTCCAGCAATTTAGTGTGGTTACGTGAGTTTAAAGTTTCTATGAGAAGCCACTTGCGTTCTCTTTTTCTTTGGGTCACTGATATTTACCTTATCCAAGCTCTTACGTTTGCTCATGGATCTGGCACAGTGGCAGCTTTCGGTAAGAGGGCTCCAGGACAGCATTGTTAGCAACCCTCATCCGAAGAAAGGCCATTCATACCATGACAGCCACCTCTGGGTGGGACAGCCTTGCGACACAGCTTTTTCTAATGTATCCTTTTCTGAGAGGAATGATACTGTGACTACAGTTTGCAACTAGTACAACTCTATCACAAAATTGGTATTCCAGGTCTACAGAAGAGCAGTAAGCTTTCAAAGACTGGAGGGTATATTTGAATGAAAGAAATGTAACTCTGAGTTCATAAACTCCACAGAGCGTTTTTTTCTCATTGTGGTGAGTAGAGAGGTCACTGTAATTAGGGAGTTTGCACTTCACCTGATCTTACTGGATAAACTTACTAGCTGTCAGATCACTTCACTTGCTCTTTTTGAACTCCAAGGAAGAGGCTGTCTGGCACCTACACAGGCTACCGAGACCCAGCAGTGCCATCCCTGCCTCCCTACTTGAAACAATTCTTTCCAGCCCTCTCACATACCACACAGGTCTCGTAGTTCAACTCTCAAGCTCCCAGAGACCACAAAATATTTGGCAGTGCAACAGGTCTAAGATCTTTCCTGTTTGGTTTTGCTCAGAGCTCTATAAGGCAAATAGTTGGTGCAAAGGCACAGGAGACTTAAAGGATTTCAGCAGTGGTGTTCTCCCCCTGGGCTTTGGTTTCTCTTGTTCTCTGTGCAGGCAGCTGGCCAGTATCGTCTGGCCGTTTGGAAGTTTCCCTCTGAAATACACATTAATGCCACATACTGGCTTTCATGCTGGAAGGTGAATGCATGCCATATCCCCAGTGACTGGACATATTTCACACTGTCTTCAAATTTACCAGCAAGGCAGTTTGAGTCACCTTCTAAGATTGATCTAAGTTACCAGAGTGATAAGTTTGTGTTAAAGGAGTTACCTGGCTTCCTGACAGATTTCTTTGACACTTATAATTCTCCAAAAATAGCAGATGATCATGTATCACTTTTTGGTTTCAGCTTTGTCACAAAATCAGTTATAACCAGTATCAATACTTAGCAGATTCATATCTGTTTTTAATGGAAAATGATTTAAAATTTTTTTCAGCCTACTTAAACTGCACACATAACCTCTGGTTCCTTTTTCCCTCCTATCCTTTTCTGGGTCTTCCAACTTTTTTTCTTTTTAAAAAGAAGTCAATCTCTTTTTCCTAAAGTTTGACAGCAGTTATAAAGTAGCTGGCACTGCACACAGAGTCAGATGCATACAGAGTTAGATCCCATATCCTAACAGTATTCTCTCTTTTGTTTTTAACCTCATTAAAAAGTACTATAACAACACTATACACCCAAAATAAAAGAGCTTTATACATTTGACCATAAGAATTCACTGCAGGTTTATATTTAGCAAGCAAGTTTGTATTTAGCAAATCTCTACTTCGGGCTTATAAAACAGTTTCAAAAACTTCAAACTATATAAATGCAAAAATAAATGTACCTTAAAGTATCTATTTGATATAAAAATGTATGCAAAAAACATATTAATTTTTTTTTTTTAGGAGGGGAGTTGTTTATATTGTCTAACTTTTCCAAACCAGTTTTCCTGATTTATTAATGCAGAGACTGAGGCAGGTCCAGGTGGTGATTTAGAACAAGAGTTTAATGCAGGTGCTAACTCTGTAGAGGGAACATCACAGAAAGCTCACTGCTGATGTTCTACTGGCAGCTAATTGCTTCTGCTCAAGCTGAATAATTAACAAACTGAAGTGTACTGAATAAATAAACAAAAAATATTTAAAAACCCTAAACAAGTCACCTTTTAAGTTACTTCATCCATCCCAAGAAATCCTGAAACAATTCACTGACAAGACTTACCCAAGGAGAACAGAAAATATTTTCCAGTTCATGAGGTCAGGAGTAAGTTGCTGGTGATCAAACAGACCTTTCATTATTAGTTTGTGGGATCTAGTAAGTATTTTTTTCTTGAATGGTTTTCTTTTCCAGAACTGGGAAGTATTGGTTTCCTTCTCTCCCCTGCTAATGACTAAGACGCAGTGGCTCTGCTAGGCTGGTCAGAGGCAGGGAGGCAAGAAGAATGTGTGATGTCTCCCAGAGAGATTATTTTCTCTGGACAATTTAAATGTGGCATGAAAGCAACTCCTGTCCATGTCAGCTTTAATGGGAAAGAGGAGTCTTGCTAGGGATTGTGGTTACCCTCAAGACTTCATTTAAATCTCTTGGGAGCACAAATATAAAATTCCATTAACAGCTTGCTATATTTTAGCTTTCAAAACCAAAGCCCTACTGTTCTTTGTAATGTAGAGGAACAGCAAGGATATTGAGAATATTACTGCTTTTATAATTAATGAAATCTACACTAGCAAAAGTTTGGAATATTGTTTGAACCACAAAGGCATACTAAAGGTTCGGTATCTCTACTTCTTCTTTATTCTTTTTGTCTTGTTTTTCTACTAAGAAATCTAGAACTAAAAAGGAATAAATCAAGTACCAACAGTGTTGTCTTATTAAAATGTGCTTTCTTCTTTCTTTTTTTCTTTTTTGTTTGTTTTAATTGCAATAAGAATGTCCCCTTATTGTCATTCCTCCCAGGAACTACGTACACAATATTCATTTCTCCTTAGCGGAGGGAATACTAATGCAGTTGCAATACAAGCACCTTTGTCATCTTAATATCTTCACCAGGTGGTTTCTCTTTTCTTTTACCACTCTCTCTTTACTCTCCTTAGAACAGGCAGGTAAGTTCACAGAAGTGTAACAGGATAAAACCTAAGCTCCACAGACATTTATATCAGATCTGTGCTCTAGCAGGTCACCCAATTTTGCACCAGGTCAGGTGTGGACATAATCACATTACTTGCACATTTCCCAAAGCATGCTATAATAAGCTCTTTATGCTGACATGATGACTTCGTGCTAGTTTTATGCTAAATGCAGATCAAATACCTGATCCTATACAACATTTGAGCAGTGGCTGCCTCAAAGAAAGCCTGCTGGGACAAAGTTAACCTGATGATATTTCTGGAGAGAAATCTAATCAGCAAAGTGATTTTACCCTACACTAGATCTTTGTGTCATGCAGTGTTCTGGATCAGGCATTAGGAGCCTTAAGCCAGTTTCAGTTCATCGCACTCATTCAGGTTTAACTTGAAAGTGTTTGAAGATGCTCATAGTCGGACACCGAGGATGTTTCTAAATGCACCCTCTTACAGTTGTCAACAATTCCACCAGTTTTAGAACATCTACAGTAGTTTCTACTTACTGCAAACACTGTATCTGTGAAGGCTTTGCTTTGTCTGAGTTTCCATACCGATTACCCTAATCTGTTTCCCTTTGCTGCAGGAACATTTGCAGGTGCAAGCAGAATGCTTAGCAAAGTCCTGAAACTACATGAGATCACAGAGAAGACCAGTGCTGGGAACTCCTCTCTGCCTCCCAGGTCTTCCAAGGCAGATTTTCTTTGTCTTTATCACAGTGTCATGAAGAAGAGCCAGAAGCTCCCAAAGCAGTTAATGCCAGCACTGATGTGTCACTTCTGGGACGAGTCCTAAAAAAGAGCTCTCTCCTGAGAGACACATACAGTCCCAGCTATGTAATGTACAGGTACACTGTGAGTGAGCAAAGAGGGAGAATGAGAAGTTTCTCTCTGGGACATGGAAATTTCCCAGCTCTGCAAGAAGAGGAGAGGACTTCCTTATGAATCACTGCTTTGGTAAAAACCTAGCCTAGTACAAGAACAGTCCTTAAAATGGGAATCACCCCACCTGAGGCTGACAATCCCTAAATCTGTGCAGGATGGCAAGGCTTCTTTTATAGTTGGTGGAGACAAACGTGTTTCTCTAGCATTCTGCTCCTCCCATCCCAGTGTACACACATGTCTAAAATAGATCATGTGAGTCACACGCTACAAACGCCTGTTTCTTTCCTTTGGTTAAAAAGGAATCTAGACAACAGATGCCTAATTGTCGACGTCCAATGTTCAGTCACATGAAACCCAGTCTGGCTGGAAGGATGAGATTTGTTCAGCTTGGCCAGTTAAATATGAACATCTCTAAAACAGAAGATAGCAACCAATGGTTAGGCAAGAATGAACTGGATTAAAGAATACCAAATGACTAGAAGCATAAGATTGTCTGAATATGAATTATCTCCTTTTCCATTCTCTTCCTCCTTTCCTTCATGAAAGATGAATGTTGACCATGCAGATAAAAAGGACATGCCCCAAATCTTGACTGTCTTCTGCAACTACCCATACTTTGGGGAAAATGAGATGTCTTAGCTTGAATACAGCCCGTGTCAGAGGGCATGGAGATGAAAAAACCTTTAAACTAATATTTATGCTAAGCAAAGTTATGTGGGTTTACTCCTTTTATGTGCATTCAATTTTCTCATAAAACTTTGCAACTATGCTCTTTATTGAAAATTCTGCAATTAATTATTATTTGTATTTCATTTTAGATTAGGCTAAGCTGAATGAAAAAAAGCCCAGGGTAACTAGCTGATCCCAGTCCTAAACATCAGGATACTACAGTGGGTTTCTACAGGCGTTTCTGCCTTATTCTATAACCTGGATTAAGAAACTGGTAATATGGAGATTTTTGAAAAAGGGTCTCCTGGTGACCTCTGGCTGTCAGGCAAACCTTCTGCATACAGCAAATAGCGCAGAGTATTCCCAGTGGGGCACGTAACAGCCTCCTTTCACATTTGCAAAAGAGAATATTGGCCTCTGTACTTCATTAGCAACCTTCCAAAACCTCATTGACTAAACATTTGAACAAACTAGCTAAATAATCCTACTTCTCTCTACTTAATACAGAAGAAAAAAATATGCAGCCAAGTGTCATTGATGGCGAGGTGTTTTGATTTCATAAGAAAATATTCAGCTGTGATATTCTTTGTAACTGTACTCCCTTGTTTATTGAACTAGGTTGCTAGAATCATGGTCCAGTTAGTTCAGAGAAAAAAATGAGGAGCAAACAAAGCAGCTACAGTCCAAAATGGCATTAATCAATTGTATTTCTCCTTTGTGGTAAAGCAAACAGCTCAACATGTTGGCCACTCAAAGCACTTCGAAATCTAGACAGCAAAAGGCCCCATGCTGTTATGGGAGAGCCACATCCACTGTGTGGGCCTCGTGTCTACAGGCATTTGGTCTTTTTTCCTTTCCCCATCCATCTGGCAAACTTACAGCACAATAATTCTGTAATTGTTACGGAGCAATGTAATGCCACTGCATTATTTTCTTACATTTCCTTTGCAAAATGTCTTCTACTCTACTACCTTTTAATGAATTAAAATAGAGTGTTTATATCTTAGTAAATGTGTTTTGTAAAAGTTATTTGGTCACTAATATCAAAGCCTTTTTCTTTCTACTTAAGCAATGATACAGTCACTGAAAACAAGCTTTGTTTAACCAGAAACCCTCTTAAAAGTGTGCAAGCAATATAAGCATAATTTTACTATTAAACATGCATAGCTATTTATTTTACCTGTAAAATAAACTTCTCAGCAGAGAACACATAATTTAAAGCACCTTTTCAAGAACTCCCTTGAGATGTATTTCAAAATACCAGTCCTCTTGGACAAAGAACTGCTAAAAAGACCAACACAGTGGTGAAGGAAACCTGAATTTCTTTACATCAAACATTCACACTTCAACTGGAACTTGCATCTCAAGGAAAGGGAAATCGTTTTATGTGTTACCAGATCCAAATGGACAAATAATGATATTTGAAAAAGCAAGGAGCCTAAAATGACTGGGAAAAGAAAGAACTGTCAAAATGGCAAATTAATTACTCCTTGAAAAAAAGATGCTCAAGGAAATGCCAACATCTCCTTTATCTAGTGGGGAAAAAAAAAGGTAGCTCTAGGGAAGAAGTGGAAATACCATAGTAGAAATCAACATGTGATCCCCACATTAAAAGCAAGTCTTCACTGAAGACAGTATGGTAAGTGTATGTCTATACTCATAGTCAAGGCACAAGCAACACTTAAACAGCTTAATGCACTTGATCTACTGACAAGCCCACTTTCACCTCAGAACTCTGAAAAATGGCCATATAATACCAGATCCAATAGGAAGGGTTTTTAATGAAGATGTTACTTAGGTAGAGCTACAAAATATGCTCAAATCATAACAGGATGTGTGCCAACACCAGCATTAAAAAGTGACTCAAAACTCTTTATTCTTTCACACCTCAGGCTCTATGTTAATCTTAGGACAAAATTTGAAGGAAAGAATAATTAATGGCTTGAAGGTAAATGGACAACAGAATAAAATGAAACATGTCTTTAGGAAAGGTAGGTCATGTCAGACTAGCCTGATTTTCTTTTTGATAGGATACCTGATTTTCCAGACAAAAGAACTGCACAGAGAGATTTGATTTTATCTGAACTTCAGCAGAACATTTGGTAAGGTGTCACAATGGAGATTACTAGGTAAACTAGAAAAAAGGAACATTAGAAGAAGACTATGAAGGTGCTGACTAAAGTGACTGTTATAGAGGAAATGCCAATGAACTGTGCTGAAAGGGGAACCTCTGAGCTGAAATCAGATTACTCCAGTAGTGCTCCTCCTGGATTAGTCTTGGCGTTCATTTTGTTTACTATTTTACTTTGTGATTTCACCCCTAAAATAGGAATGAATGCAAGAAGTCCACAAAAAATGAGAAGCACTGCCAGTGTGAAGGAGGAAGAACACCATGTGAAGGGAAAAATGGACTGGAATAGTAAACGTGGGATGAAATGTAATACTACAAAGTACAGCGTCCTGCAGTTAAAATGGGATTAATTTCATTCAGTCCGTCCAAAAACTTTGCAGCTTCACAGCTGTTGAGTCTCCTTGTATAATCACTAGAAAGATGTGAACAAGTCTGCTGGTAATTTTATATTATCTAGTTTAGACATGTCTAAATGGAATGAATGGATATTCTTTGGAGATTATTCCCTCTTTCTGTAGTCATTCATAGAAAATGTTTACGTGCCTAACTTTTAAAGTTCTACATTTGATGAGAAAAATCTTCCCAAGGAGTACTACAAATTTTCATTATAGTAGCTCATCAGCCAGCCAGAAATCAGACAGGAGGAAAACATGCAATTTTTGCATGACCCAGAACTCTGTAAAACACAAATCAATGTAAATTAAATTGAAATAGCAAAGAGTTAATACAAGTGTAAAAAACACTAGTGAAGATCTCATCTGAGTAAGTATCTGGCTGTCCACATTCTGCAAGAGTCTATCAAAACAGACAGCCTGTCTTGCAAAAAATCACTGCAAGAGCAAGAACCATGTGAACAGTTAAATACATCTTATCATTAGACCTCCCCATCAAGGGAGAAGCACAATTTAATCTTAAAAAAGCACAAGAGCAACAGGCTATAAACTTGCCACAAACAGAGTTAGGCTGGAAACTTTCTTAACCATCACAAGAGTGAGGCTGTGGGACAGCCTTCCAGAAAAGCTACTAAGGCTAGAAACCTGAATAGTTTTAAAAGCAAGCAGAACTGTTTTATGAAATAGATTATATGACGCAGGGCAGGAAAAGAAGAGGTTGTACTTGCTGTGCTGAGAGGATCTTGCTTGCTTTATGTTCACTTGAAAGAAGACTCAAGAAGCTAAATTCCTAACTGTAATTTGGAAATGGGCTGAAATGCTCTGGAAAATCTTTACTTTAAACTTCTAAAAAACCCCGAAGCCATCTCCCAAGCTCTTAAAATATTTTTCCAGTGTACCTTAGTACACTTATACAGGTTTTCAGAGGAAAATAACAGATTTGTCAATTCTGATGACAGTAACAGAACAAATGTCTGAATCCAAAGCTAATGTTTTTCTTTATGGGGGCATGTTAATCTAATCATATAAAACATTTGGTTGTTGGTTATATGTTTTTGGTGGGTTTTTTTTAGGAGGAAACAAAGGAAGAGTGATTTAAAATATATAGATGAGCCTTCTCTTGAAATATGTTCAAATGTACTGTTTCTTTGCAATTTTTATTTTCATTTAGACAGATAAAGCACATTAACTTTTTACTAAAGAGCTTTTGTTCACTTTTTCTCCCCCCTTGAGCTTTTTTGGCATATACACATTGTTAAGCAAATTAAAAAATTAGTGAAATAATATATATCATAATTAAAATATATATTGTAACTTAAATTTGTTTCAGTAACTGCCTTTTTGCAATTTCACATGAAATAGGTTTAAAATTCATTATGAGATAAATCTACTTAATTTCTGGTGTCCTTATTTAAATTTGAAAGAGAGCTTGAAGATTTTCAGCAAAAAAATGAATTTACAAAGCCTACAACATAGCCACCAGATGGTTTTGTAGCACATGCAGTTTAAATCAGCTCAGTGTAAGTAAAGAGTCAACCACTGCAAATAACCAGATTTTACTTCTTCCCCTAGGACTTCAAAACTCACTTTGCCATTTTGTCATATGCCAGTAATAATTGCAGCAGCATCAAATAGCTATGGACTGAATCTATCTTTCTCTTATAAATATATCTTGTAGTATAGATCTTGGGTAGCAAATGCTGAAACAAGCACTTTATGACAAAAATATTGGAATTGTAAAGTAAATGTATGATAAAAAAGAAAATTGTTAGTCTTCAATTCCCAACCTTGCAGTACATTACCTTATCAAAGAAAAAGGAGATAGTTAATGAAAGAAATATAAATAATATATTACACTTGATGTATCACCTTTTCTTGCATACATCTTTGAAAAGTCCTTTGAAACAAACATACATTATCTTGATTTTACAAGTAAATGGAAAAACTAAAAATTTAAGTGGCTTATCCAAAATCACACAACAAGCCTTCTGCAAAACCAAAAATACAGGTAAAATCAAGATATCTCTTGATTTTTCTGTGCTGTCTTAACACACAAAAATGCGCAACAAACTCAACAATACCAATTACTTTATTCTCAGGGATATGTACATCTTAATTATTTTAGTTGTATTGTTCTACAAACTGTTTCAATCTGGTCATAACAAAATAAATGTTAATTTAACTTCTGTCTTTATCAGGGATCTCACTTGCACTGTGCTGAGATGCACTAATACCATGTAGTCAGAGCGATATGGCAGCTGTAGGTACATGGCCTATTAGCACTAGCTACAGTCTGAAGTATTGCTTTCATGCAAGAAAGGTTTCTCCATACTCAAAAGACTATGGCCGTGTATCCCTTACATGCTTATCCCCAGCCTGCTCCATATAGATGGTGGAATTTTGCTTGCATAATTAAAACAAGGGCATCTAATGAGCCTATGGGTTTCTCTTGCATAAGCTGACTGAATTTTAGCTGAAGTTCAGTTCATATGGTCCCTCCCTCACTGGATTTCCTAAAGCTTGTTAGCAAATGAGCTTCCATAAAAGGTACTAAAGCAGATTTCTTTCTTTCACCTGGTTACCAATTCTTATGAAGCTTTTTAGGAATGTAATGATATCTGAACTTGTAAAACTCCCTTGAAATTTCCCAAAGGTCTTCAATTTACCCTGTGACACCCACACAAGCCACCCTTTTGTATTTACATAAACTCCATATAGGTTTTCTTAGGAAATCAAGCTAAACATTTAAAGATAGGAGAACAGATCTCAAACAGTGTCATCCAGGATTGCTTTGTCCATCTCAAAAGGTGCCAAGATAAGAATCAGTATAATAGTGAAACTGTGACCTAAACCCCAAATTGTATAGAAATGGGACATCTGCATATGATGATAAAAACAAGTAAACACTGCAAAGCAGGGCAGAGCAGCAGGCAGAGGTTCCCTGCAAAACTGGCGTGTAAGAGAAGTGGACTTTCAGAGATCAATAAACATTAACTTAATGTTTAGTAACTTGACTGTCTTTCCACACTACACATTGTCTTGCCAGCTATATAAAAATAAAAAAATAATATATCTTGTGAACATGGTAATGATTAAAGAGGTAATGACCAATTTTAGCATGAACTTGCTCTGTTCCTTTACAGGAAGCTACAGCGTCATTCTTTCATGTTGAAGACATAAGGATATTATGTTAGGGGCAATCTTTTCCAAAACAGACGTACAAATCTATTAAGACGGTTAGATTTCGCTATTGGGTCTCTATTTGTAACTAGATATATTAGCTACTGAATAAGTGTATCTTGCATAGATAAATTATTTTAAAATGGAGCCCATTTGAAACTGTGCCTGAACTAACAGTGTAAGTTGAAGCTTAGTTGTAACACACTAAGTGAATGTGGTTTTATGGTTCGTTTCTGAAGCCAAGCTGTACACTTTCTAGGAGAGCAGAAAATCACTGCAAGTGTTGGGGTCTTCAAATTTCATTTACGTTCAGAACAAAATATAGTTTCCATAGTTTTAACAGAAATATATAGAAAAATAAGGAACTGACTGAACTATATATACCATTACTATCTTATGCCTGTCTGTCTATATATATCGATCTATATTTTCTAATTAGTTTTACAATACTTTAATATCATGTGGTAACTTAATTAAGGGAACAAGAAAGAAGCCTTAGATTTAAATCTCTTTACTATTGACAAAGTCAGCTTCAAGCTCCAAGTGCTTTTGTTTCCTCCTGCTTATCTGTCTCTGTATTTCTATGAAAAGTCTCAGGGAAATTTCTAGGTTTCTTATGAATGTTAAAGCATTTATTTTCCAAACATCCCAAGGGCTCTATGGAAATTCAGCTGGTAACAGGCACCGAGACCCTCAGGCTGGCGGTACTTGTTGCTGTGGTTAGAAGATGCTCAGTAGCCTGATCAAGAGATGCACAGATCCTTCTCCCGAGATGACAAGATTGCTCTTTCAGCTTTTGTACCTTTGCCTGTGCCTCTGTTAAAGGCTTATCATACTTACAAGTTCCAGCCCAATATTTGTATTAACCAATTGCTATGTAGGGTACAGTAGGAGCCATTTTATGCGCATGAGGCTGAGGTTCAGAGGTAACTGATTTGCAGTAACGTGAAGGCAGGCCAGATGGCAGGCATGCCTTCCCGCTCCAGAGCTGTAATGACATCCCCATTTCACACCAGTAAGATGTCACCTGGCATTCAGAGTAGTATTCAGTACAAAGCTTTTCCTAATGAACTTTGAATACATTGTTTTTACTTTTTTTTCTTTTTTTTTTTCTTTTCAAGAGCAGCAGCAGCAGCTGTGATGATGAAACAAACTCTGGGTCATTAACAGCAGGGCAAGCTCCAGGCAGGTATCTTTTAATGGGTGAAAAGTTTCCCATGTCAGTACTACACTTTTCAAGAGGGAAGTTTTTTTTAAGCAAAGTAGACAGTCAGAAACATTTTGCAGTATCGTTCCCTCTTAACACACTTACATGTAATTTCTATCATTTTGCAACTGAAAATGCTGAAAAGTAATGCTCACACCAAGCTAAGAGTGTATTTCTTTTATTTTGCTCATTTCAGGTACATGTTGCAGATATGTGTTGTATATTCTTTCATTGCTAAACACAACACTGTCCTCCCCCAGCTTTGTTTATCTTTTCAGAATTACTTTGCATTTTTATATGGCACAAAACCTTAAAAAGCTGCTTAGGCCAGGCTAAAGTCTGGGATCAGGCCACATCATTTTAAGAAGATCTAGGAGTGTCTAAGGACCTAAAATATTTTTGCAAGGTAGACTTATTATGCATTTATAGCTTGGTGCTTGGTTGAAGAGAGATGGCTGTATGTGAAGGAAATAAGAATATAGATAAGGGAGGACCATACCTGATGGACGAATAGGATTGTAGTCTTCAAGCGCGTGGATGAAAGAAGCGTCAGTTAAGCATAGGAAAATGAAGTTGAGGACAAAATTGCAGCCAGAGGTTTTGAGAGACCACAAGTTTTTCCACTGTTTAAGAAACACCCTGTTCTCTTTCCCACAGAACATTAAAGAATCTCTTCTATATTAAGATGTCATTTTAACTTTCATGTAAAAATAAAGTCTCTCTCCACTGAAATAAAGAGTATACAAAACCAAGAATATATGTATCACGATTTAAAAGTTTAGCAAATCAATATGGCATTTATTTCATAGCTTTCTGAGATGTTGGAGATAAATGTTAACTTTGGCATAAGGTTACTGCAAAACAGCTCAAGAACTAATTTTTCTTCTTAAGAAAAAAGTAAGCAGTTGTAAATATTATTTTTTCAGACTAACTATAGAAGTCTGAAATGATTTACTGAATAAAGCACAGGACAAAGAGATCATTATTTTAATGATTTTATATCAAACAAAATATTTTTTTCTTTGTTTTCTAGAAGGAGAAACAGAAAAGAAGACATATTCTTGAAATTATACATAAGGTAACTTCTAAGAAAGATCAAATCTCTACTGAAGTTAGTCTACTGAAAAATCTTTAAGTATTTGAATGAAATACCATCTATTTGAAATAATTACCTAAAGTTGAGTTAAGATAGTGGACATCAGATTTTATTCCAATAACTAGTTTGGCAACAGAAAATGATCAGTCTTTTTGGATCAAAGCAGATTTTTTGCTCATATTTTATTTATACCAGTATTGTAATCAAAACTGGATGAATAAAATGATAACAGTGAGTTATGTTATTCAACAGAAGAACTACCCTATGGACCACATATGAAAATCTAGCAAGGTTTGGTACAATGGCAAAAGATCTATGTTCTGTTTAGGTGAAGAGAAAGCTGAGGAAAAGAAAGCAAGGAAGTGGGAAACCTCAGCAAATTATCTGAGGTGTTTAGAAATTGCTTAGAGGATCTGGCCTGTACAAAAAGGATATGAGCCAGGCTGGAGATATAACCCAATCTACTTGGCTTCTGCTACAGTGCAAGGCTTGCCTTGGTGTGTTCTGACTTGGAACAGCATTCATAACTGATAGGATATGAATCGTTCATGGGTATTAGCAGAGGCAACACAGAGAAAGTCACATAAATGTACACAGAAAAGAACACATAGTTTATATGTTAATAGTATCTGAAGTTACTAATCAAGACTGATATTCCACGGGATCAACACCAGCGTCCCTACTTGTGCTCAGTGGAATACAACAGATACTCATGAAACCCACGTGATGTAATTAATATTATGGGGCATCTGTGCCTCATATGGGTTCAACATGCCTTCTGTTGCCTTTCTGAACGGTATAAAGAAAATAAACTATGATGAAGGAATAGGCCACCAGTAAATACTACTTAAGACTACCACACCAAGTTAAAATAAATACAGCTGATGGCACGGCTGAAAAGGAAATCCATATACCTCAAGAACATTCATTTGTGAAAAAACTTCTAGAGATAGTGTGGCTGATCTACCATATGATGGTGTAAATAGGCATGATGCAAAGTGTAATTAATGAAGTAAACTTAAAACAAACAAAAAATTAAAGAAAAATTGAGTTCTTAAGCAAGAGCTATATAACAGACAAAGGAGAAGAATGAATTCTCGTATCTGTAGAAGACATGGCTATTAATGTCTTCTTTTGCTTCATTATAGGCTTCCTGGGAATCACTTAGACACTCTAAATGACAAACATTATAGAAAACTCATGAACAGTTTAAATTAAATATGGGCTGTAATATGAGATATGAGAAAGAACCTATAAGTAAAGGATTAATCAGCATCAAAACTACAATAAACATCAACTGAGAAAGCAATTAAATATTTAAAAAGTGGATTTATCAATTACAGAAAGGCTTTCCACTCACACTTGGTTGCAGACAGAATTCTTAGGACAACTCATTGTACATAGGATGGAAGTCTAGTCATAAAATTCCACAAATGTAGCTCTAAAAAAATGAAACCATTAAACTGTAGTTAACATTAAAAATATGCCCTTACCATACCATTTTAAAGACTCAAGGCAATGTTGCTACCTTTCACATCATAAACTCTAAATATGTGTTGTCCTTAGGGGAGTTCAAGATTTTGCACCGTACAAAAATTAAAATCAACCAACCAACCTCTCCTTCCCAAACTAGTTCAAAACTTACCTACAACCCAAACCTTGCTACTTGCACTATTTAGATGAGTTTCAAGCACAATAACATAACATGATTTGAACTTCAAAATGATGATTCAAACATAGATTTAGATCTACTATTTGCGAGAAACAGCATTTTTTTAGTTTTATAAAATATAGACAGTTCTTAAGGTTTGTAACATCAACATCTATTAAAACTTAATGAGCTATTAAAAACTGTAAAAATCAGAAACCAAAAAATCTTTGTCCAATTTGTTTTTAAAAAACCCTGCAACTTGAAACGTACCTAAGACTAGGCAACCTAAAGGATCCAGTATAAACTAAAAGCAGGAAATTCCAAATTTGAGGTTGAAAATCAATCCCCAGATGAAGCAAGGTGTATGATGTGTGCAACAGTTTCTGGGAAGAAAAGCAAGAACAGATACTATTGTGAATCTAATTCTGAACTTTGTTTTATGTACGTGTTAAAATTATATCCTTATACTTTAACGCTAAGCTGTTGCATGAACAAAATTTTCTGGAAGACATTTTCCCTTTCTATTGTGAACAAGGTTATTATGTGCATTAATGCTTAGTTACAGGTAGTCTGTCCTAGCCAATAGCAACTTATGAAGTCATCAGGACGGGGGACGATCATGATAAACCCATATGTATTCCTGTATAGTTATGCAATTTCATGTGAATGACTATTGGTTATGACTTTTATGACACAGCAATAGGAATGCTGCTGTCTTCTGGCAGTAGCTCTGCACCATCAGCAACACAACCACTGAAAAATGGAAACTCTCCCACTAAGACACTTTGATAGTAATAAAAGGAAAATGCTTCCGTCTATCAGACTGTATCTATTGTAAGGTCAAGACTTCGAATAATACTTGAAATAAGACTCATGGATTAATGAAAAGTTATTGTTGTCAGATGATAGTTGTTTTCAGTGATTACCTGACAGATGAATTCAAATTAGAAATTATAATTCTCAGATGTTAGTTCATGACCAGTCTAAGTGATCCAGTTTGTCACAGATTATGGTGTATCACTTTCATCCTTTGCTTGAGCTATCTTTTAATTTTCAGTATTAAAAAAGTAATCACAAATCCCATTTATACATCTTTGGAATTCTGTATTTAAATACGTTTTAGAAGAAAATTATAATGATCAATTGCCTTTCTAATCAAAAGAGAGAGGTTAAACACTGAGATGCCAAAACTGTGAGGAACTCTGCCAGTTCCTGTTTTTATTTCCTGGGTTTTTTTGTTCTTACTTTTCATAATATTTATTTCTACTCCGGGCTAGGGAAAATTCAAAGTAAAACCTGAAATACTACCCAGTTTCTCCTTTCCAAGTAGAAATATATTCAAAGCTTTCTTAGGCAGATCTTAAGGTAGGCAGAGTGATCTCTAAAGAAAGATGAAAACTAAATGATGAAAGAGAATTTGTATGTGTGCAAATTTCCCAAAATAACATGCTTTATCATACATTTATCATCATAATTAACTATTGTATTTAAAAAAAAAAAAAAAAGAAAACCGAAAAGGCTTTAATCAAGAGACAGGAAAAAGAAAATGCATAAACCTAAATTCAGAAAACATAAAAAAACCCTCTTCTTACAAATGCAATGTTTTTTATATTCAATCTAAAAAAAGGCTTTTAGGTCAATGGTACCCAGCCTCACAGAGTTTTGGCCACTATCTGTTTGTTTTACATGATGATCTGGTTTTAACAGCTCTTTTTCTACCTCCAGAAACAGTGCAGAAAGCTTCACAGAAAACAAGCTAAGAGCTGGGGACCATGAAACAAAAAAGACTATGTTTAAAGAGACTAAGATCTTTAGTGACCACTTTGTCTCTGAATTGCACACTTGATGGCTAAAGAAAGCTATAGCTCTACAACATCTCAATTTCACTTAAGCATCTGGCCTCAGGTTCTTCCTCCTTAGCAACTAAAATCTAATAGATTATGATTATTTGTTTGTTTGTTCCATTACAGCAAAATTGGTTCCTATGTACTTATGCTTAGTTGGGGAAAAAACCCCAATTTAACACTAAATATATTCAAGTTATTGAAAACTGGGATACAGTCACATGTGATTTAATGCCATTAACAAAGAATAATAAGCAATGTATTGAGTAACAAAACATCTCAAAAGTCAATTGAAGTATTTTATACTGATATATAATTTACATATTGAAATTTGTACTATGATTCCTGTCTAAAAGAATTAATTACAGAAATCAAGTTTGAAGATGTACAAAACTATGTATCAATATGCCAACAAATCAAATAAAAATTTCACTTTGAATGGAAAGTTCATTGTCCAAAGCAGACCAACATGACTCAGACAATACCCAGAGTCCAACCTCTCTACAGCTCTAACGGAAACAAAACTAACAGCCATTGCATTCACTATAACAGGGTTATTAACTAGGTATTCAGATTAAAGAAGCAATGTTCAAT
Source organism: Elanus axillaris (assembly GCA_026212715.1). NCBI lineage: Eukaryota > Metazoa > Chordata > Aves > Accipitriformes > Accipitridae > Elanus > Elanus axillaris. The sequence goes on from JANZLQ010000013.1 coordinate 22,442,961, forward strand.
TGAACAGTAACTCTCTGTGTGTTTGTGTGTTTGTTTTCTGGCAAGGATTTCACATGATCAAAAGTTCTGATATTTAATTTAAAACAGCAAAGAAAATGTGTGGTTAAATGTCAAGTAGAGTATGAATTGAGAAAAGAAATATGTGACTACAGTGTTCACGACAACATGATTTAAGACAAATAAAAGCCTATTAAAAAGTTACAGAGCTGTGATTGCTAAAATACACTTTTCTGAATGCAGGATTTACTGCAATGAAGTCAGTTTGTATCAATGATTTGATTTTGGAAGTCTTTTCTAGTATTACAGGTATTGCAATGACAAGTAATTTAAGACAAGAACCCAGGTCTGGGTTACATTCAGAACAAAATTTGTAAACGGGATTAAAAATATTTGTCCTTCAAAGATATCCTTTGCTGTGAAAAAGGCATGAATATAATGAATCTGTAGATAAAGCACTATACCCACAGCTAGGGTGGGTTGCCATTTCCATTCCTAAACTTGAGTGACTGCTAAACTTCTACCAGTCAATGAGGATTTTCCACAACAGATGGCTGCATCATGATCAATTTCTTCACCTTTTGAAAAAATTTTATGTCTAGAGAGTTTCAGGAAAATGGTTTGGCCACTGCCAGGAATGCAAAGAACAAGAAAAAGTTGTTTTACTCACTAGTAATAGTAATAAGAATAATAGTAGTAGTAGTAATAATAGCAACAGCAATAACAACAACCACCACCACCTAAAAATCACAGTAATAAGAAACTCTTACTTTTTATAATATATGCCCTTGAAATTTATGTAATGGCACAGCCATCTCCTCGTGTTAAAGTGCTCTGCTTTTACATTTCAGCAGCAATCTAAAATATACACTTCTGAAATTTGCATTATGGATTTAGGCAGTAAAATTCTCCAAAGATTCCATCTTTCCTATGCATTTTCTATTCCCACATAGCACTGCTGTGCCAGCAGGATTACATAATTCATTATTCTTGCCTAGAAACTCAACACACCCTGTCCCAAGTCTCCATAGCACGAGCAGGACCCTGCCTGAAACACCTTCCCCCAGTGGAGAAGCAGCCACAGCTGAGAGCAATGAGCTTCTCGGTTCTCAGCTACCTTGGTATTGTGGAGAGGAACAAAAGTCTCCTAAGAAATGACAAATCTCGACGAGAACTAGGGTGGAAATTTGTAAGAAACACACATTGGAAAGTGTGACTAGGAAAATATGAAGGGAAAGGGGAAGAAGCAATGATCTACTGCAAAGGAAGTGATGGGTGAAAGGCCAAGTACAAGTCCATTCAACTTAAAAAAATTCAGAACTTACAAAGATTGAACTCAGGCGCACATATAAAGAAATTATTTTATGGAGATCAATAGTTGACCTGCTGCCAATTTCTGCCTTTTTCAATACTCCTGCAGCACTTACCACTCTGGTCTATAGATACTGCAGTCCTAAACTGTGAATTTAAAATGATGCATTAAGGAAGTTCAGATACATGTTAAAGGGGGAGCCTAATAAATACAGGACAGGAAATACCACTTTCATCATAAGATCTATCATAAAAATCAAGTCATGCGTCCATTATGCAAATCAAACAGCTGAGACTGAAGTTCCAGAAAAATAATGTTATATTCCTTGTACTTTATAATGATGCTGTTTATGCAGTTTCATTTTTTCCTCTTAATATGTCAGGCTCACTACTCTATTTATGTATGCTTTTTACATGCTTGCATGTACTTTGCACACAGATGTATTAATACTGGCTTTCTTATGACTGTCCGGATTACCACCCATCAAAGCATCTGAGAGTTTTACATTCATGAACATTCATCAGATTCCTATTACATACTGGTATTTTGTTATCCCCATCCTATAAGAATCCCCAATTCCCTGAAAAAACATTCTGGCACATATATCCACCAATTCTGGATGCCCCTTTCCTTGACATATTTTTTCTTTCTTTTAAATTTATTTATAAACAGAAATCCCATTCACTTGTACTATGCCCTTCTGTTCTGCCCTTTTGCATGTCAAGCCCTCAGTCCCTGAAGGTGATAAAAGGTACAGCAAAAAATGAATGATCACCTGGAAAGAGATGTGCCTTGTGACAGCCTTGTACCTCTAAATGTGATGGTTTGTGCCTCTAAATGTAGAGAAGTTCTGCAGTTTAGTGAAAAGCTTGTCTTTCCTGAAGTCATTGTCAAAAACCCCATAGAAATGAATGGGATTCCTGCCTCCAGAGCAGCAATGCCCTGACGTTGGCATTCCCACTTAGTCTTCTGTATGGCACTAAAATAAAATTTTCAGCCAAATGATTTTCATTTCAGGTTTAGAGCCATGACTGACTTGCAATTCTAATGAAGTTAATATTATCTCAGAAACTTGCTCACCCTTAGAGTTGACAGACTCACATTAAACTGAAATAAATCAGGCAGATAAGCAGCTCTCAAAGAATACATTCCATGTAACAGGATCCAAAGCTGTAGACAAACTAGTCTCATAAGATTTTGGCTACATGCAGAAAAATAAAATTCAAGGCCACGGTGCCTATTATAGCTTTGATGTCTAAATTCTGAAGTATTTTGCACTAAATTTTGGAAAATGGTTTGAAATATCTCTGAAACCAGACGCAGGGAATATGACAATTAGAGTTGTCTATATAAATTAATGGAAGTATGTAACTTTTCTGATATTGCATTTTGAAATAGCACAATAATGTAACTCTAATGGTGTTTAAGAAGCACTCTTATGATGTAGTTACAAATCTCACATCAGAGAAATGTCAAAATGAAACTGACTGTAAAAAAGACAAATCTGCCTCAACCAAGGGATATGATGATAATTCACATGCTGCACTGTCATCTTCAGTATTTATACTTAATTTTCTCATTATATTTTTCTTTCTCCAAGGGCTATAGCAGTGATTGAATATACTCAAATGTTTTTTTTCCTTTCATAATTAAGAACTGTTTATGCTGAAATAACTATCAGCATAAGAGATAAATTATATCAACAGGATAAAACCAAGTAAACAAAACATAAAATATAGATTCAATAAAGCACTGCACAGTCATCTTTGGAAGTCTGGTATGGGACTATCACAGGCATGAAACCAGTGTTTAAAAGATGGAATTTTCAAATCATCCAAATCCAACACTTGAATTAATAGATTCAGAAGTGGTAACGGAAAAAAAGAAAATATCTTGATTTGAGATTATTCTCTTGGACTCCAGGAAACACTAATACTTTGGACTTACCTATCATTCCTTAATTTGGAAAAAATTCACAGATACAATTTCTGACCCATACATTCACAGAAGTAGAAAAACAGATAACAGATATGAAGGCTTTTGCAAGATCTTCCAGGAAGCTCATCTCCCTGTTCTGAAATCTGAGTTTTGCTATAAGAATATAAACAGAGTAATAAACGTGGGAAAATGCTGTAACTTTTTCTCTTAAGAAGCAATTTGTAATGGTTACAGGACATAAAGGAATTTGTTTTCTACCCTCCAGAAAAGCCCATCCCATTAGAGAGACATGTCAAATAAATTTCGCGCTCCTCTTTTACACAGATAAATAAGAACACAAGGATTAAACAACTGAGAATCCCCAATCCCCTTCCACCTCTCATACAGAGCCACTTTCTGCTGGGAAACAAAAAAATTATTCTCTCCTGGAAGTGAATCAGAAGGCAGACCCATCAGTCAGTAGCCAACATATGATTCAGCTCAGCTTTTCAGTATGTTAAAAAGTCCAAAAGCCACCAAAAAAGGATTTATGAATGAGAGGGCTGTCTACTTTGAACTCTTCTGAAATGCCTGCTGAGCAGTCCTGTGAATCATGCCTGCTGCAAGAGAAGCACCTCTGAGTTAAGAAAGCAGGGACTTTCGGTGACAGCTGGCAAGCAGACACTCCCTCTATCGAGGGACAGCTTTCATTCAACTAAAAGGTAGGACAAACATGAATTCCTGTAGCTGGACACTGAAAAGGTACTAGATAGATGATTGAAATACATAGCGATTACAACCCTTCCCCAACCATAGTGTTTTTAAAGAAAAATATCCAATACAGTGTTTTCCAAAAAGAAAAATATGCTGATTTTTACTTATATTTTATGATTATACTTGCAAGCACTGAATAATTGAGTAATAAACACTATTGCAAGTCGGAAAAAGATGTTCCATTCAAGTCTCGGGAAATGATACAAAATGTTAAAATAGCACTAAGTATTCCACTCATGTTAAATTCAGTGCTTGAATTGCAGAATGATTTAGCTGTGCCTTCAAATGCTTTTAAATATCCCTTCATGCAATGTACACAATCAGAAAACTACTTCTGCTGTAATTCACTCACATTTACAAGGGGATGCATTTGGAATGGGGGTTTTGTCCTATTTGTTAAGGCAGCTGAAAGAAATACTACTTGTCTCCCAGATTAATCATGTTATATTTTTACTAGCCTGATCATTCACCAAATGCCTAACAACAAATATTTCCTGTGTGTTCAAAAGACTTCTGTTTAAAATATTCCAGAGCAGCCTTGTAACACTTAGAACAGCAGTAGGCAAAACTGCTTGAGCTTAAAAAAAGTGTGAGTTGCACAAAAGTGCTGAAAAATTAGACTGAAAACAAGTACTTCATTTTCTTTCATCTGTTTTGATGCCTGCTCTTGTTGTTTAAATAAATTCGAAATGTATCTACATGAAAAAGTGTAAAAATACGGTTACAAAAATGACCATCTTTTTTTGGGAAGCTGCCTATCGTAGCTATAAAACTGAGGCTGCATTGAAAATTCTCTCTAATTTTTTTTTACTTTAACCAAGATTTGAACAGATACCTGGCATACAAGTTTCTTTTTCTTTCTTTTTTTCTTTTTTTTGGCTACCTCTCAAGATTTCCTCTAAACTGATTTGGCTGTTTTCAGGCCAAAGTAGGGGAAATGCTTCAGGTATTTTTCAGTCTACTCAGTAATGTTTAATGAATAAATTTTACCCCATAATCCTACTTTCAACTTTAGGCTCCTCAGCAACCAATTGTGGTGTTTGCCTTATTTTACTTAAAAGTTTAAGATCTGAAAACTGGCTTTTGAAGGGACAAAAAATAACTTTCAATGCAGATCTCAGATGACCCTCACCCTGCCAACTGTTACAGCCCCACTCTATGGACACAATTAGACTAAGCTGCAACATTTTCAAAGTACCAATCTCAATGAAGTGAAAAATCATGTTATCAGAGAGTTACTGTATTACACATTAATACAGGAGGGCCCAAATTTGGCATAGGAAGCCACCACCAACTTCTTCCTGATCTTATACCTCATATTGTAAAGTGCAAGTATGGGCTTATCTTTGCCCACACACTTCCTTCATACCTGACATCAAATAATGCATGGTGATAACCCAAAACCTCACTAGTTGCTCAATATTAACATGAGGACTTCACACCTAATTGTCTTGCAGACTATCAGATTTTTAGTGTTATATTATTTTAAATTATTATCTTTTTTACTGTGTGATATCTCTACTGTATTTACTTAAACACATTTGACCCCGTTCTATTAGAGATTTTGTTATAACAGGTTCTCAGATGTATCTTAGCCTGGTGTGGGAACTTACACACCAGGACACACATAAATCAACATGCCCCAAAATGAGTCTGTAAAGGAAAGCACAAAAGTTGTCACAGCTACAGCTCTCAATTATGCTCCACAGCCTTTCTAAATAGGAGGAGTGCAGAAACAGCGAATCAAGGATGGAATATGAATGCTGTGTTTGTTAGTTAACTTTGGAATTGAAGGAAAATCAGAATCTTAAAGCTGTTTGGTGTTTAAGGAAATATGTCCCTGACAATTGAATAGGGCTTTATGAAGGCAAAAAGTGAGGGTAAAGATACTTCAAAACCACGTATATGTCTGGGAAAGAAAGGGAAATGGCCCCTGGCAGCTGATCTTGACTCAGGGTCCATTTTGCTGTAGAACCTCCCATCTCTCCAGTTTTCCTCCCCAAAACGCCTCTCTCCTAAAGCCCCTGGCTTTACTTCTTTTGTCCCAGCTCCTCCCAGATCTAATCCTCCCTGACACAGAGTGCCAATGCTTTGCCTCCCAAAGTTCCACTCTCCTAAGCTATGGCCATGCCACCCACTGCCACTTCCAACCAAACGCGATCTCCTTTTCCCACAATGCTCCCCCAAACCCTCTTGCTTTTCCCCCTCTACTTGCAATTCCCTTCCAAACCTTTTGGAATAGAACAGAATAGAATAGTTCAGCTGGAAGGGACTTAAACAATCATCTAGTCCAACTGCTTGATCATTTCAGGGCTGACCAAAAGTTATTAAGCATGTTATTAAGGGCATTATCTAAATATCTCTTAAACACTGACAGGCTTGGGGCATCAATCACCTCTCTAGGAAGCCGGTTCCAGTGTTTGACTAGCTTCTTGGTAAAGAAATGTTTCCTAATGTCAAGTCTGAACCTCGCCTGAGGTTTTACCATCAAATTCTCTCCCACTGAAGCTTGTGTTATCCAAGTACCCTCCGAAAATTATTCTTTTCCTGATCCACTCCTTCCAGCTCCACACTACACCCGAAATCTGGTCGTAACAAAACCTCCCTATCCCCTGTTGAGCCCTGCAGCTCCTGATACTGGGGTTACTCAATAATGGTCAATATGCTAAATGTGCTCACTACTTTTTGTGTTTCCACTTCTGTATAACAACATAAAAACACTGAAGATGCTTAGAAAGTGATCAGCACTTCTGAAGTTTGGCACATCCCTAACCTTAGTTGGGCTGATTCAGGGCTCAAGACTGAATATTAACATCTGTGCTTCAGAAAAGCTAATTAATAGTCTTTTGTTCACACATTTGCAGTTATATTGATAATACAAGCTCTGTAATGGCTCACCACCTCTTCAAGGAGGTCTGTTCAGTTCGGTCATCCTGCATCCTAGCAGGTTCTTAGGGACTGCTCAAGTATGAGGTGGAGGATCCAGCAGGTCTGCTGCAGGTAGTCATCACCTGCAAAGATCTGGGCACTGACCATGAGACCTACCCCCACACTTATCCTCACACAACTTACCAACAAGAGCAGTATAATCAGAGAAAGCTCGAGAGCACCTCAAACAAAATGTCCTTCCTTTATGCCTGAATTGGTATTGTCTTCCAATAGCATTAAGAATTTAAAAGCACTTACTTTTAAACACATTATTGCATATAAAGCAGCCAAATATATTTTAAAATGTAATATAATCATTCTTATTTGTGCCTAAGCAGCCTGCCTGTTACAGAAGGCAGAATGCTCTTCCTTCATTTTAAAATGGATGTGCCAGTATCCTCTCTGATACAGCACATGGCTTTTCTAAAATTAGACTTAAGACATTGTGGTTGGTAAAATAGTTTAGCATGGCTTGCCATGCAAATTGATAATTCTACCTTTTAAAAGCAGCTTGGATAAAGAAAAGTATGCATTTTAATAACTGTAGCCTAAATTACTTTGTGGTATAAACCAAGGGAGAATATCCTTAATAATGTAAGATGGAGTGAGAGAGAAATGTACCAGACAATATTGTTTCTCCTATACACAGCTGTTGCTGACTGAGCTTTATTTTCCCATAAAAGTCAGTTACTGAATGCAATTTTTAAAGATTCAGCATATCTTCCATTGGTAGCCTAAAGGATTTCAAAGTGTATGAATGCACACATCAGTTCAAAATTAAGATTTTAATTTATCCTTCTATTCTGCCAGGACTTATTTGCTGTGTGCTACAACTTTGAGCTATTATCTCAACTTACTTCAAGCTATTATCTGAGGATATAATGAATAATGTTTTCTATTACATTTACAGAATAAATTGACATAGTAAAATTTACCTTATATGGAGCTGCATTTAGGAATCAGTAAATTAATATCATTCTATCAAATACTGTTTGGCTTCGGACATCTTTTTTACATGACTACATTTTTTCATTAAAGGACTTGCTACTTGGTGTCAACATTTTTTACAGGTTGCAGAACATTTTGGTGTGTTTTGGTAGTTCGCCCTCTGCCTCTCAGGCCAGGGAGCTGAAGAGGGCCATTGCCAGCTGCTCTCTGGCCCTCAGCACAACTGGCACAGTCTGGTCATACACAAGTAAAACATAAAAAACAAAGAATAAAAAAGGTTCCATCCAAACGCCTAGTGGGATCATTTGCTAGGCTGGCCTAGTCCCTAACTCCTGAAGTGTGCCTGAGGATTCTCTGGGAGCATGGCAGCTGCTTTGGGCCACAGGGAGGACAGGGAGAGTTTAACAATTTGCCTGCTGGGGCCAGGGCCTGGGCCTGGGCCCTGGCACAGCTCAATTTACTAATATGGGCATAGCATAAGATTACCAAATCAATGACATTTCAAAAGGCTACCAACAGATTAGCAGATCACTTATAGCATAAAGGAATCAGCAAGATCAAACTAACATAGCTGCTTCACTGAAAGCAATGAAACTATCATTATAGCTCATATAAATGCTCTGGAATGTCTAACCTGGTAAGCAAATCTTGTACTTGGGACAACCTAAACTTAAACAGATTATAAGAAGCCTGAGTAACATTTAACAGCAAAAAAATCTTATTCGTGGCTCCTCCAGTGTCAGAATTGCTTTTCAGCTTCTCTTCAAGCTCAGTGACTTCCTGCAAGAATATGGGAGATTGCAGACCACCAGCCTTTTTCTCATTATGACCATTTTCCAGTGGACTCACCCTGATCTTTCAGTTATAAATCACTTGTCAATTCCCCATGCGCAGTTCTTCACAAGACGGTTTATTATTTATTACCAATCACATCAGTAGTTCCAAGTGCTGAATTTTCATTTTTAATACTTTCCAAGAAACAGCATTAGAGCTATTTTTGCATTAAGTCATTTTCTGGGTCAAGTTCAAAGCATATGTACATTTCATAATTCCACACCAAGATTATTAAAGGTTTGATAAATTTGTCTTTGTCAAATTTAAATCAGATTAAGGATGGAATTAGTTGCTAATTATTTGGGGGATGAGAAAAGGGTTAGCCGCTTACTAAACCAATTCAGATAACCTAAATGATTCTATGATTCAACGATTGCTTTCCTCACTGACTTATCCCTGATTTTTCTTCAACTTTTAATACTCTGAAAGCACTCACTCCCTTACCCTCCTCATAGCTTGGAACAGTTTAATTACTCTTCTCAAACATTTAATTTTCATCTGAAAAAATCCACTGTCATATTAATTCATTACACAGTTCAGAGAAAGGTTACTTGCCAACCTTTTATAAATACTATTCCTCTTGAACAAGAAAATGTCATTTTAAACATTCCTTCCACCAGAGTACTTTTTGTGTGCCTTGACTGTAGGGGTATGAGAAGTGACATTACTGAAAAACTGATCATAGCCTGGAAAATATGGAGAGAAAGCAAAAATAATTTCACTTGCAAATACTGCAGTAGTACCTTATTTTTACAACTTCCAGTATTATCTGCTCCCCTGCACTCTGGGTGAGATCAGCCATGATAGGGTCCTCTATCCTTCCACCAGAGAGAGAAAGCACTGGCACGGGTGACTCCTGTCTCTGGACAGGATGAACATGGGCACCCCCCTGCAACGGCCCAGCAATGATGATGCTGTCAACTTTCACTTCACATTACAGAAAGAAATAAATCAGTCAACAGAGTTCGGTCAAGAATAAATATGAAATCATACTTAAGGTCTTTCATGGAAAAATCAGCCATGTAGATTGTGTGGAAGACAACTCACCCCTAACAATTCCAAGATATGCTCACCAAATATTTTTTGCAAAATATAGGAAAAGACAAATAGCACACAATATGGATAAAAAAATAAAACTATCGAAAATAACTCCTGAACATGAAACAGAGGAACAAGAATTTGGCTAAATCATAATAAGGCTATCTTTTAGCTCAGTATTTATCTTTCCCTAATACTTAATAGAAGCTACCACTGATTACTGATTCAGAAGAAAATAGTGTCGAAAAAAATCAAACCCAAAGAACTCTACTCAGCAATTCACACAAAGGAAAAAAGTACAATAATGATAATGTTGGGGAAAACATCTATATCTTTAACTAAGAACACCTGCCTTTTGCAAAGACGAGCTTTGGACCTGTACTAAGTGATCCATTAGGACAGAATCTGTTTAAGTCTCAGGATACAATTAGATTGTAATTTTGGGTGGCAATGTTTCACAAGTCCCACTGCTTACAGCTCCCTACCCCAGCATCAAACAACACATGGATCCTTTGAATAATAGAGGTTGTCTTCCCCAATAAAATGGCAAATAGGTGAAAGGAAAAAGACTGTACACATTAGAGTATTTAATGACAGAATAGGCCATGGAGAACAAAACTGCATGCCGTGATAAACTCTAAAGCAGACAGAACCAAAATGAGCATGTGACTCATCTGTATTTTAAATGATAGCTTAGTGTTTCTAAGGAAGCACAGTAGGCAGTGGTCAGTATGCTTGAGGCATTACCTTGAGTAGCATTATCTGATTGTTTTTAGGACAGCCACCCTGATGGGTAGTGTAAGGAACATCATAATCCTCATTAGGCCACTCTTCAAGTGGCAGTGTATATGCAAATATAATACACAGCAATTGGCAGGTGCTTTTCCATCGAGGTCTGGATGAATACAGTGATCAATAGCTTACTCTCTTTTCAAAATGAGTTGTAAATCATATCCTATTTTATGAAACAGAGGAAAACCATGATCCATTGTGTCAAGGTTGGCTAAGTATAATCTATGTAACTGAAATAAGACTATTAAATCCTTATTAGCACATTAGCACTACTGTTACCCAAGTATCAGGTTCCTTTCCAAAAGCTGTGAAGGAAAAGACACAATACTTTGCTGAAGCTAAGCTGGTTAGCTTCTTCTTTTTTTCTGGTAGAAAAAGTAAGTGTCCCCATTCTCAAAATCTAAGACATGAAAACTTTCCAGAGGAGATACTATTCATTATCTAAATACTATCTTTAATTTTTTTCCTAACAAAATCAAAATATACCAAGAAACTGATTTTTTATCAGGAAATAAAAAGGAGAGAGCATGATAGGTGTACTTAAGACACAGAAGTATCATCATCTCCAAGTATTCAAAAACTGTGACTGAAATCCCAAGAAACATGAAATTAAAACCAGATTGAACAGCCTTCTGATCTTTTAATCTTTTAGGATGCCTACCCTGTTCCTCCTTTTCCCCAAGCATCTGTTAGGACTACTCTATGTCAGTACACTGGGCTGCAGGGACATTTGCTTGAAAAAGTACGTCATTGCATTCTGACAGTTTCTTTGTAGGATCATCTACAGCCAATTGTTTTAAATACAGACTTAAACATATTGTCTGTCTTTCAGTGAATACACAGATGTTGACCCTCCCCTGTTGCTGGAGTATGCAAAGCTGACGTGCTATCTTTTTTGAACAATGAGAACTCTTTTCCAGCTTTCCACTCCACCTCCTTTTGCACAGCTCTCTCCTTTTCCTCTTGCACATTTTCCTGCTGCCACATGCTTCCTTCTACTTCTCTCAGCTGTTGCCAAATGCTGACAATTTTCTTTCTGTCACTTTTATGCTCCATTTTTACTCTCTCCTTCTATGATGTTTATTATATGACAAATGTTTCCATAACGTGATCTCATTCCATTTCCCTTGGAACAGCACAGTCCATCCTTGTTGAGGACAGGCATGGAAAATGGTAACAATTTTGCAGTAAAGCAAATGTCATGAGTTTAAAGGCAAAACCTAAAAATTAATTAAAATACTGGAAAGTTGAGGGATTAAGAATAATTAATTTAACTTCAGGGAGTCTACTTTTATATTTGAATTATGTAAGACAGGTCTTAAAAACCATGCAGAATATACCAAATAGTAGCAACAGGTACAACTATATTTGTTATTTACCAAAACAAATGCTGATTAGAATATAATAGATTAGATTATATTCTAATCTTTTGCCTATACCTTTCAGAACTGTTTCAACACGTGACCTAGAGTTCACAGAATGATGTAAAATAGTACATATGTTTTCTTTTGCATCCAAGTTCTATATAAACATCTGTACAGTTGCTTTTGTACTAATGAAGTTTCTTGGTTTCATTTGCACTATACTTAGATGAATAGGTTCTTGCTATGAGTTTAGAAAAGTGATCTACCTAAGAAACAACTCCCCTTAATATTTACAAAATATGCAACTTCTGCAGTCTGTAGTGCAGGATAAGCTCACATAAGCTTGTCCTACTCCCCTGCTGTGGCACGAGCCACAGACAAGAGGAGTCCAGCCACAGTGTTCAGCCGCTGGGCTGCCGCATCCAGTGGAGCCCACCAGTGTATTCATCTGCAGCTGCCTGCAACTAGCTCTGACCAAGCTGTGGGCATGGGCAGGAGGGCGGCCACATCCTGGATTCCTCCACCTCTGCACCGGAGGAGTGGCTATCTGATTTGTTCAGATGCTGCTGTGGTGGCTGTATGTAGTTATGGCTGTACAAGGGAAGAGGAGCTGGACTGAACAAGCACTGAACCCTTTCCTCCAACATACATTTCTGTCCAGTCTTGTTTTCCAGTATGAAGGAGTTTGAAATTACTGGCCATTATAGATCTGAAGCCAGACTGGTTTGATTACCTGCAGAACATCATGTCTTAACTCAAGATGCCCCAAACTAATAAGTAATCCAAAAGGATTAAAAATATCTAGAGTGCACTGTTATAATCAACCTTTTAAAGTTATAAAAGATAAATTTCAGCATTACTCATTTTCAGGACTTAAGTTTACTTTTAACCATTTAAGGGCAAATGGCTCTGTTTCATATGCAAGATGCAGGTTTAAAAAAAAATTAAAAAAATCAAACAACTCAGCTAAACTGTAGTAATTATTTTGCTCATGACCAGAGCCAAAGTCCTGAACAAAAAATACAGGCTATGAAACATGCTAAATCATTTATGGACCTCTTTCTCCTCTGCGCACTCTTTCAATCCAACACTGATGAAACGTCTCTGCAACGCTCTTTAATTTTCTAAAATGGGAGAAAACTAAACCAGCAAGTAAGGTTGATCAGTTTTAGCTAACTCAGCTAAAGCAGGTCCCAGAAGAACCTGACAATCGCCACACAGGGTGTAAGGGAATGAGGACAGCCCAGGATGGGGAGAAGAGGACAGAGCCAGGGCAGAGAAGCTGACCTTTTGGTGGCAGCAACCCACTAGATGGGCTCAGCTGTGAATCTTTAGCTTAGCCCATAAAGATAAAGACTATAAATAATTAGTCTCATAATTTTACATTTACCACAGGTTACTAAGCACATATTCAAATATTGCTGTTTTGATGCAAGGTAGTTCCTTACATGGCATGTCCCAGAGTTAAAGCACAGAAATAAGGGATGACAGCGTTGTGCTTTGGACTATATCCACATGCTGGTGGCATCATTCTGCTGCCTCCAAAGTACTTTGAATTAACAGACCACAGTAGCACATATTACTCATAAAATGTGAACCTCCAACTACCTATCCCTGGAAATACATATTTGGCTTCTAGTTTTAATAAGTAAATTTTTTTTTTGTGAAACAAATTGCACTATCACAATGTAAGCTGAGAGCCCCTTTTTTTACATCTAAATCCAACTAGTACTACTCATAAGAATAGGCACTACTGGGAAATCAAATGGCAAGAATCTGGTACTCCAATAGTCAAGGGGTAAATTTTCTAAATACAGTCTCTCCAGTCCCATGCAGATGACATTTTCTGTGCTAGACTGAACACTTAAATGCTTGTAGTAAAACACATATGAAATTGTAGGCTGAGTTATTAAAGGTAGCCATAACATTGTATCTGTGGGAATTACTCAGAGACACCTTTAGTTTTAAATAGAATGTAAGAATACTTTTAGCATTTGGGTATGTATTCTTTCTGTTCTTTACAAATACTTTTTCCTTTAAGAGAGATTTCTAGTCTGGAGGCAGGAAGATAAACCCTGACATGTTTGTCACCTGTGGTGACCTCTGTATGAACAGGTTTTCTCTGTTCGTTATCTTACTATAATGAGAAAATATAATGCAAAGGAACATAAGGAATAATTTATATGTTGAATATGAATATACAAATGCTACTGGAGGGTACTGAAGCTGTTTTGATAGGATGGCTAGGTTATGCTGCGATAAGCAAAAATTCTTTCCAGCCATGAAGTTCTCAGTGTACAACATACCTCTGTGCAGTTTCTCTGTCTTACTGAAATAAGGAATTGGACGAAACGTTGTTCAAAAAGTCATGCAGAGAAATTTTATTGTTATGATGGGCCAGCTTAAAGCAAAATTTCATATCAGTTATTATATCTCACAATCACATTGCTCTTCTAGTTCTGGAAAAGAGTTAAACCTGCTTTCATCAAAATATAATGTCTCTTGTCCATTACGCAGAAACCTTTGACAATTAAAACCAATGGAAGATAGTAGCAGACATCCCGTGTTTATAACAATGACATAAAAGTGCTCAACAAGCAATTCCAACAAGGTGCTATTTTCATTTAGTTCTATGTAGCCAAACAGATTACAAGAGATATGGCTTGTTTCCATTTTATCCTTAAGCATGTATGAACAGACAATGCGATAATTACATATGTAATTATGTGATAACATATAGAAATATTATTACATATAGAAAATTAGAAAATTAAATACAGATTTTTAAAAAAGGCTATAATAAAATATTTTGCTTACAATAAAAAGTTACAGTGAGAACAAAGTTAGGAAAACCAAAAGAAAAAGTCTAACAAAAGGTGGAAGGTATGTAACAGTGACAAAGATGTGCAGAGGAAGGAGAAATAGAAGGGGCAAACTGTGTTACTCAGTTGTAGACAAAGATATATGCCTCATTACTTTTTAAAAGGTGTTTTGTGAAAATCATATATTTTTGTATTTCATCACATCATTTTTTAAAATCTAAGCTGAAAGTCAAAATGCAATGAAAAAAATACCAATGTATGCATTAAGCATTACAAATTAAAAGCTATTCCGACCAGTTGACCTGCCATAACTTGTGGACTTCAGTCCTCAGGCAAACAAAAGAAAAACAACTGCATTCCAGCTTCAGAAGAAACTGTATCCTCCCAGGCTAAACTCAAACCACTGTTAATAATCTAGGTGTTTTCTCCATTCTCAGTGTTAATATGAGTTTTACTCTTTTTCTTTCATGAACTGCTAAGTAAATAAAACAGGTCTATAAAACAGGATAAGTTCAAATAGCTATACTTATAATAGAAGATAATGATTTCTTGTACATCTACAAATAATCAACAGCCATCTGCCAACAGCATCTTACATTCTCAACTAGGAAAAAATAGCTTTCTCTACTACTACAGAAAGCAGTTCCATATTTTAATGCTTTGAGTTCAAATAAATAAGTAGCACTGTTCCTCCTTGCCCACTTTACAACATTTTAATAGACCTTTTGACTAACTTGGCACTGTCCACCTCTCGCACCATGTCTGCTTAAAGCTCCTGCAGCCAAAGTAAACATGTTGTGTTTCATGACCAAAGGCCAGTTCGGGAAGAGAAATTTACTAGCTGACCATATATAACTAAGTTGGAATGCCTAAATTAGTGATGGGAAAATATTTCTTAGTCTTCTGTCACCTTTTCCAGGTTGAAGGTT
The DNA here is from genome assembly GCA_026212715.1 of Elanus axillaris. Classification (NCBI taxonomy): domain Eukaryota; kingdom Metazoa; phylum Chordata; class Aves; order Accipitriformes; family Accipitridae; genus Elanus; species Elanus axillaris. Next base: position 22,458,616 of record JANZLQ010000013.1, read on the forward strand.
GCGCTCCTTTCTCTCTCTCACTATAAATACACATACACACACATACATAAATATAAGATGTAATTTGCTTTTAGTAACAGAAAATGAAGATCATATGAAATAACAAAACTGAGCCACAAACTTGCCAGCCTTTCACAATAATATTTAGAAGAAAAAGGGCTTCAGGGAAAAACTATATTACAAAGTTTTCCCAAGAAAAGATTTTTTGAATTAAAAGTGCCTTTTAAAAAGAAGCCCAGATTTTAAAACTTTATTGAGATTTCTTGCCATTTGTGGGAGACAGAGGGATTTAGTTACTGAGAAATATAATGACATTTTCCAACCATGTCACTTTTATCTCCATTCTCATAAAAACAATCACATCTTGCATATAACTGCTTCCACTGCTCTTTCAAGGCAAAACAGCTAATTTCTAACACTGCATTAATAGCGCTGTAAATTAATGTTTTATGTTTCCCTTAGGCTATTTTGGAAGCTTTAACTAAACCATGACAGGGTGAAAATTAGGCGTAGATGAACTGCAAATTCATAGATTGAACTAGGTTGTAAGTTGTGGCAGCACTAAAAAATTTAGACACTTGCTTTTTAAAAAAAAAAGTCAATACCTACTTTGGGCAAATCCATACTCCACTGAATTAAGTCAGGCTCTTATAAAACACCTAGTTGTAACTAATATTGCAAGTATCAAAGCTGTGGCTGGTCCTGAAACAAGGCATATTTATAGTATTTTCTGTTCCTCCATGGTTTTTGATGTATAACTATACCTATTTATCTAACTGCAACAGCTAGAAAAAGTAAAAAAGCTTCCAGGACTGATTAGCTTGTATACATTTAGTTTTTTAAAAATTCTCATCAAATTCACTTTTGAGTCCCAAAATTTGTCTTTTATAATAGTGCTGCTGATATAATAGTAGGTACTACTTCTCCTAACCCATGTTTGGAGGCTCCTCCTGCCATAAATCAGCCCCCAAATATTGCTTCTATCAATAGAATATCAAACATATTTTTAAAAGATAAATTAAACTGTCTTCCATGACTCTTGACCTTCTTTATGGAGGGGAAAAAAAGCACCATCATACTAACCAAAAATATATTGTTCTCTGAATCATGTGAGTAGTTTGTGTGATTATATGGGGGCTGTTCGTGTGCTGTAAGCAGAACTTGTTCAGCTGAATCAGTAACTAAAAGCATGAGTCAACTTTTAAGCTAAAGAAGATAGCTCTTATACTATTATCTGGACTAGCCTTTTTAGGAGACAAAGACTAATGTTACCTAATGTCACTTACACAAATATTTAGCTGTTCACATTGTCTAGGGTGTAAAGCAGGGCTTTTGATATATCTACCTTTCCCGAATACTAACACAAACTACATCTATTTAAAATGAGGAAAGACAACAGCTCTAGAGTTCTTCTTGGAGATGATGCTGAGGGTTTTGTTTTATTTGTTGTTTTTTTTTTTTAAGTTGGTTTTGGTTTGTTTGTTTGTTTGTTTTTTAAATCTATGCGAGTCATGGAAGCTATGGTAAAATCTGTCATGATAAAAAGGAAGCATTTATTTTCTATATAGAAGAGGACCTTTAATTCAAAAGGACTCAAGTCCTCTTTTCAATGTTTACTCTTTGTAAAAACTGCAGTAGCCCTCATTTCTCAGAAAAAAGTATTTCATATATAAGTTTAACTACAACAGATGTTCTCTGCTAAAAGGAAAAATATCTGCTTTTCCAATGGGTGTGGGAGTATTTATCTTTCACTTTCTTTAAAATCGCTCAATCACCAAGTGAAGTTCTAGGAACGTAGTGTAACAGACACCAGAGATGTTCTCTCTGGATCCACTGCTTCATAGCATACTCCATAAACCCTCATGCATCTTTGTTACTAACTTTACCATTTGCCACATATTAACTACCATATTTTGCCATTCCGAACGAAGTTCTTCTGTTCAAAATCAGCAGCAGACACAATAGGATTTCCAGCCTCCCTACTCATCCAGCTCCAAAGCTGCTTTCCCCTAAGCGCACAACAGAGAACTGCTGTGTGGAGGAGGCTCCTGCCAATTCCCAGTTTTCTGTGCTCTGGCATTTTGATTGAAATAGTTTGGTGTAAAAGAAAAAAGTTCTCTTCCCTTTCCAGCAGCATTCTTTTTCCACTCTTCTCATATTCTGTAATGGTACAACTATTTCTTTTGCTGCAATTTGATTATTTTAGGTGACCAGAACTGGCAGTTCTATACAATCTGTTGGACACAGCAGAAATACCTACACAGGCAGGTGCAACTAGACTCTGCTTACACCCTGGGCTGGCTGCATACAAAGCAGTGCTGGCCTGGAAGCAGCTGCATTAGCATGGATGTCCCCTAATACATGTATCAGTGCTCAGGTGCTGCACCACTCTAGGATGATCACGTAACTTCCATTCAAGGCCTGTTTCACATCCAGCCGGCTTCTGCAGAAGTGCAAGAGTCTGGTGCCAGCTGTATAGACATGTCCAATGAGCTCAGAGGCCTAAATATCAAAAAGCAGAATTTGCTTTGTGTAGCTGGCCAGAGGCATGAAATATGCTGGGGAGCACCCTCCTATAAAGCTGCAGCTGCTAGAGAAGAGGCAAGCTCCCAATAACTCAAGTACAACAAATGTAACAGGGTCAACTAGACATTAGCAATAGAAGATGTGATGTAGTACTTGTGAAGAGTTAATAATGACAGACAGAGGAAAAGTACAACCTGCTACCATGGTCTCAAATAAAAATCAGCATCCCGAATTTATTTTTGTGCATTTGGCAAGTCACAGAAAGGGTTTTATATCCACGCTTTTGGCCAAAAAAAAAAAAAAAAAAAAGGAGCTGTTTTGGTGTCTCTCACCAAAGTCATGCATCTGTCAATAGAAACACTGTCAAATGCTTCATGTAGGTCATGTAGGCTTTGGGCCTGCCAGGCTTGACAGCATTCCTTTTGTTGACTCGTATTTGCTGCCACAGCCTTAGCTCTACCTTAGCCTTTCCTGTTTAAACTAATTTTCCAGCTTGAAAGATACACTTCAGACTAATTTAGCAGACTATCCTAATAGAAAACCTTTGACAAGGGCAGTACTTTTGTCAATATGGACAAAGTCAGGATCCAACAGACTCCACTTACAGACACAGGGGGCCAGACTAGGCATTTGCTCTGGTGAACAGTACAGTCTGTCATTCTGCTCACCATGATTTGCAAATGGGATGAGTTTTCGTGTACAGAGCCTGAAATTATTTTGAAACCACTCATAATTTCACTTTTGGGAACAACCCTGTTCTGAAGCTAACAAATGAGTTAACTGAGCTGTATACATAAAAGCATTAATTATTAATTCTGAAAGGATGATTACACTGTTTAAAACTGTTTTGGAAAAGAGAAAATAAAAAAGAAGATACTTGAAAAAGCAAATATTTTGATGCAACTAAGGGTGAAGTCTCAAGAACAGTTCAAGGAATGTCCCTCCTCTGATAAGGAAAAAATGCTCCTCTTTATTTTGAATTTGCAGATAAACATATTAAATAGAATTTTTACAAAGTTTTGCTATAGCTTACCTAGCACTGATAGATATCTCTTGATGTCAATTAGTATAAAAGGTTTTTTTTAATTCAAGAACTAGTTGAATTTACAGTTTAGAAATAAATGCTTTTTATATATTTTATGTAATATCATAATTTTGTCTGGATTAATTTTTTACATCACTTTCCCAAAATGAATGAATATTCTATAGTAAAAACTGAATTTATTATTTTTATATATGGCCTGAAAATGGTGTTGGAAACAAATACTGAAAATTAGGTGGTTAGATAACTTTTCAACTCTGTATACACAAAGGATGTCTTTTATATAAAAGCATATTTGTAAAGTTTATTTGTACAAGTCTATTATCCAATTTGTATACTTATATACAGTATATACACATATATATCAATAGCAACACGTGCTGTATCCAAAAGACAGAATATGTATCATATTCAAACAAGCAGCAAAAAGACAGGATAAAAATCTGATCAAAAGAAAATGATAGGAAAATGGAACCATTAAACTAATTTTTAAAGCAGTATTTGAGAGAGAGAGAAAAAGTGTTCCCAAAATACTAAACTAAGAAAAATCAAGTTCCTTTGGAGATACAGGGCAGATTGTCTGTCTGAAGTAGCCATCTGTGATAATTCCTGATGCTTAGATTCTCCCAAATCAAAACAAGGACATATAATTTTACAAAGTTCAGTTTCTTTCCTGCCAAACATTCGAAATATGTGATAACAAATCATCTAAATGGAGCTCCCCTAAGTGGTGTGAAGTAGGAATTCTCCTCCTGAGAATAGGAGTAGCGTGTGAAGCAACCAGAGTAACCCACAGCTAAACAAAGGCTAGGATGTTGTGTCCTTAAAGATACATTTTGGACAGAAAAAGAAGCTACTGGGCAAGCTTCTTTGGCTTCTGTTATGACAGAATGAGTTATTGTAACAACACAGTCTGACTTTAGCCACTGAAAATATTTAAAATTATGTTTTGCTCAAGGCATAATAAACTGGAGACACATGTCAAGACTCTAGAGAACTATTGGGAAACCTAGTAGTGATTTCTCAGACAGCAAGAAGGCTCTTCAGTCTCACCAAGCTTAAATAAAATTGAAGAAAACAAGTGACTTGAGCAACTGCAAGAAGAAACCTGAAACGAGTGGCATATCATAAAAATATCCATATTTGTTTCCTGCTGGAAGAAGCTCCTGTCAAGTTCACGGACATCAACAAAAGAAAAATGTCCTGCATTCCAAAGCTGACCTGATTGAGCAGACAGCATTCTTGGGCTGTCATCACAGCAGAAAGATTTCATCACAAGCCTGAGTCACTCTGCAGCTTCTCAGAGCTAAGAGCCAAGAAGCAGGTTTTTCTTTTTTGCGTGTATACAAGCAAAATAAATGAGAAATTTAAAACTTATTTTTTTCCCAGTACATCCAGACTAGTACTCAGATGATCTTCAGTTCTGCTGAATGGGAAAGATGCTCTTTAAGATGAAACAGACTTAAAATTCTGCTCTCAAACAGCATGACAGAAACTATAGTAATAAAATTAGAAAATCCAAAGCTTTCACCTAGAGTAGATGGTGATTCCTTCTGAAGTTTCAGGATTGCTGGCTTTTGTCTCAGGTTGCATTTTCATAGGAATGCATTTTATGGCCTGAAGTTGCAGCAAGGGAGGTTTAGGTTGGATATTAGGAAAAATTTCTTTACTGAGAGGGTTGTCAGACATTGGAATAGGCCTCCTGGGGAAGCTGAGTCACCATCCCTGGAGGTATTCAAAAAGCATGTAGACAAGGCACTCCAGAACATGGTTTAGTGGGCAGGGATGATGGTTGGACTCTATGATCTTGAAGGTCTTTTCCAACCTAAATGATTCTATGATTTTAAAGTGAGTCAATGGACAGACCAGCGTCTTTGGTGGTCTAATGTTAAATATTGAGTTCTGGATATAGTGTTTTTGAAGAGATGTAAAATATGACCTAAACTCTGAGCTACTTAAAATTAGTCTATTTAAAAGCAGTGTTTCTATGTCAATATGGTCAGACAATTTGCAGCAAAAACATAGTGTACAATGCAGCAGTTTCTTGCTATCTAAAGCCTCTAATCTAGCCAAAAATGTATTTCTGCCTCTGTCTGGGCCTCATTTTTCAAAAAGGACTGTCACCCTATTCATGCTGCTTGGCTCCAAGGAACTCCTACTTGATAATGCATGAGTATCAAGAGCCAATATAAGGAGCAGCAACAAATTCTTCCACCCATGCCATGCTGAATGGCATAAATAGAACACAGTGCATAGTACGAGAAAGCATCAAATACACAGAGAAGCAGACAGCAAAGCTGAAGGTAAGGATGATGGAAAGAAATGCATAGAAAGAATAACTGAAAGAGAGATAAGCCTTCATTTCTAAAATCTATTGCTTGCATGTTTTATGTATGAAGTGTGCAGTATTCACATTTCTAATTAAAAGCTGTCATCTCCATTTACCCCACTTCCACCAGCCACCTGGAGAAAGGCATGCTTCTGAAATCTTATCTCCAGCCTCATCTGAGGACAGCAATTAGTTGCCTCTATAAAAGTCATATTCAATGAAAACTGCTTCCAACACTTAGGACTGAGGCTGATGCATGACCTTCAGTGTCTCGCTGCCTAAATAGAGGTAATTTTGTGAGTACTTCAAGCACCTACAAAACTTAAGTCAAAATATAGAAAGCATTTCTAAGTCATCATACTGAAGGACTAAGATTCAGAGCAAACATTCTGTACTAAACTAAAGAAAACTAATGACAGACCTTGGGAAAATAGAATTCAAAAAAAACAGATCTTACCAATTTTGCTGTTGGTTTTGTACTTCAAAAGTAAAAAACATTGTTCTTCAGAAAGAGCCAGGAACATTGCAATACTAATTTTTAAAAGGTTCTCCAGATGCAAACTTCATAAATGATTGGGATGAAGAAGAGAAGATATCCCACTGGGAAGAGATGGCAAGCCTGAAGCTGGCATAGTTGTGAATTTAAACTTTTCCAAAGAACTATTTGCTTACTCTTAGAACTGTTTGGCAAGAAGTTCTCAGAGAAAGGCAAGTATCAGTAAGGAGGGAGAAGCAGAGACAATAAGTAATCATGCTTTAAATTATAGAATTGTAAAGGACACATATGAAACATTTGTATTCTTGGCTTTTTTCTTGTGAAGATTTCATTTTAATTCACAGTAATCTAGTCTTAATACGCAGCACTTTCAACACCAGATTTTGTAGATTAAACAGCTTTTAATGATAATATTAAATATTACAACTTTGTTCGTAATAATAAGTAAAGACTGTGAAAGAAGTTTTCCTCAAAACAAAAAACCTGGTGCCCTGAATCATAAAAGCATAAGAGAAAAGAGCTTAACCATTAAAATAATTACCTAATGTTATAAGAGTTTGCTTCATCTCTATCAGGAAGTGTGAGGTTTCCTCAAGATTAGGTTTTTGCACAATTAAAACGTTGCCAAATTTTCACCATTCCAACTCCTATTTCTTATACTTCAGGCTTTGCTTTTTCAGAAAGATCTGTTTAAAACTGTTTGTCCATTCTTCAATGAAAATATTAGGGGAAAAAAAAGTCTGTACCCTAGTTCTATACATCCATCTTGCAAAGCAGCTTTAAGTCCTTCATTCCTTCCATCAGTTTGGAATTTGTCACACATTGGTGTAATGTGCAAAATACCCATTCTGCCACTGCCATGAAATTCTGTACAATTATTACAAATTTCAGATTGCATTTGCACAATAAAAACTTATCAGTTTGGCACCTAAATGCTCCAGAAAGCCTGCCTATATGTTCAGCCCCTGAGGCCTCACACCTACTCAGCTGCTTAACAGACCACTCTCTGAAAGAAAGAAACCGTATTTCTTTTGGAAGAGCAAGTAGCAGAATATAACTGCATATGCTTTGTCCCCCAAGCAGAAGAACACAAAACTGAGATGATCCTTATGTGCCTTCCAGGAACATGGCATAAATGCAGAAGAAGAGTGCTGTGCCATAGAGGTACAGGGAGCTGGTAAAGTTTTGATGGGCGATAAGCTTGACTGCAGAAACTTAGAACTTAGGTTCTTATGACTCTGTTTATAAATTCCTTTTCTGTTAAGTACAGATATGGGCCATACATGTCCTTTAAAAACATCAGAGGCCTGATCCACATTTACATAAGCCAGTGTAGACCCCATTGACAAATAAAGGCATATTTTAGTTCACAGGCCACTGTGCAGTCATCTTAAATGTAACCAGATGCCATCAGTCCCTGGTGATAAGTTGTTTGTTGAGACTTGGACAGCCCTACAGTCCTTTCCTGAACACAAGTATAATTGAGGACAAAAAAGTGTTTTGCTTCAATAGACATTTTAGATGTAGACCATAAAGTAACTCCAAACACAAAATGTAGTTTTGTTAACTATCACTTCTTTTTGCAGTTATATGCATGTAAGTATTCAAAATAGCTGCCTACAGCTATTAGCCACAAAAAAGCACATGCAGCTATGCATCTGAGGTGTCATACTGGTCCTTCAGGTAACCTAGGAATGAAAGACTCCATGGACAGCATGTTAACAACTCAGGAGAGAGGCTTCTCCCATGGCTTTGAATGAACAGCCTGAGGCAGTTTTCCATCAGAACAGACAGATGGTAGTGTGGCCTGCACTATCTTTCAGGAGAAGGACAGTTTAAAAATATTGAAATGTTAACTTGCTCTCTACTCTTGGAGTTACAGAAGTCAACTCTCAACCAAAATAGATATTTTGATCCTTTACCTTTATGATTGTTTTGGACTTTTCATTCTCAAAGACCAAGATCCTGAGTTCACGTGAGACCATTTAGCCCTAACTGGGAGATTGATAGGTAGTATCACTGTGACAGCTTCTAATCAGATTCTCTAGAAACTACAGATTGCTTTCTTAGAGAGTATGATTCTTTACAGCAAGGGCTTTCTCAGCTTCTAAAAGATGATCAAGTAGAAGTTTAAATATTCCAAAGCAGTTTTAGAAAGAACATGACAAAACCATGTCCGTTACCCCATTAAGTTTGTAAAATAGATCTTCCTTTGTCAATGCAAAAGTTTGTCTTATCTTTATTTGGCATTTCTGATCCCTAGAATCTGGAAAAGGTATTAAAATTATCCTATACTCTTATTGAATAGTTTAAGGTTGCCCAGAGATTATTTCACATATCAAAGAAATGCTGCTCATGCTCCTGCCAGCTCTCGGTTTCCCAGCAGTGTTGACACTACCTACCTGAGTAGCCTAAATATATTTTCCCTTAAAGTACCTGCAAACTATTGGTGCACAAACAAACAAAAAAACCTGTTCTCAATGACATGAGTGTCTCAGGGACAGAGTACTGCATGAAGGCCTCAGAGGGAGAAGTCTGGCAGAAACTTAACATAGTTCACATAAACATCCTGCGGTCACCAGCACAGTCCAAGGTGGAACCCAACTCTGAAACCCAATACAATTTATGTACACAGGACATACCAGAAAAGATCTGGATTTAGACAGGTATAAAAATGAACCAGGTAGAAAATATGCTAGTAATTTTAATTTTACTTTTACTTACTAATATGTAGGTAAGCAAATACATCCCACCACAGGTCTATAGACACAGATGGTCTATTTTTTGAAACAATAAGCTCTCTCTGAATGACCTAACATGCATTCATGGTGACCTAGTATTTCAACGGACAAACACTGTTATGTTTAGGTCCTGAAAAATGGAGAGTGTTTAAAGATGCTCAGCTTTATATAAAAATATTTCAAGCTGGTAAATGAAAGGGTTTCAATCTAAAAACCAAATTCCAAATCTCATTCCTGTAACTTCTACTTAATTTGCAGATGGGTCTTCTGTATATAAGGAACCTTTTTGATTCTACTGCATCTAAATCTAATACTGAACTCTATTTCTCACTTATTAAAAAAATGTGAAATATCTTTAAAAAAATCATGCCAGCATGCAGAATGAGATTGCAAACATAAAGACAGAATTTTGCCTTGTTTCTAGTACAGAATCAGATAACCAGATACTAATTGGACAAGTCATGCAATGGCAATAAGGTAATGTTGAACTGAGTCTACCAGATTTAATGATAAACGATGTGATGAAACTAGCATAAATCAATGTGTCAAGCAAAATGTAGGTACCATATCAAGTAACAGCATTCCTTTTAGCCCTAGCTTCCCAGATTCCACACTTGTTTTGTTGAAAAATAATTTAGAGTAACATGGCAAGCTGTCTCAGAACCTTCAGGGTTTATATACATCCTTCGTTATTTTCTACATGTTAAAAAGCCCTCCTAATCATCATATGACATTTTTTTCCTCTGCAGACAAGTAGTTATACTAGCTCTTAAACTGGAATCTACAGCTTGCAGGTGGCTAAATCTTTGCAACATGTGAGTAGTCTGGAATATGTGCTAGGGAAGACTGCTACTTATTCAAGTTATACCCCTCTTCATTTCTGTCTGAGGTGAACCTGTGAAGAACTCCAAGATACTTAGAGTAGATGTTTACTACAGATCTTGATCAGCTCTCACTCCCTTGGCTTTCAATGCTGTAGCTGCAATGATTAGATATATTCCCAAGCCAGGCAAAATACATTTAAAAAATACCATTTTAAAGCTCTAATCGGAAACATAGAACTGATGCAATCTGGACAACAGGCTTCCTTTGCCAAAACTTTTCTAAAAGTTGACTCTCAAGCACTGTAGAGACCTACTAAATCCATTCAGTAGCGAGAACAAAATGACATGAAACTATAGCAGTTTCATACTCAAACTATAGTGAGTTTCAAACCTCAGTCATAACAGTATAATATATAGCAAAATGAGTACACCCAGCAGCATGCCTAAGATGCAAATGCACAGTACACAATCTCAAACTAGTCATAGGTGGAGATTGCTCATTCCCACAACAGCTTGGAGCACAGTGCAAGCTAACCACAAGGCATTTACCCTGCTTTTTCCTCTGGTTTTGTAGCAGCTCAACACGGGTTGCAGCCAGACTACTAAGTGGAATAGAACTGCTTCAGCTTTTCAGCATTAAGGTCCAACAGCCTGCATATAGCCAGAAAGGCTGGGTTCACGCCCCGGTTAAGGCACCTACATTTAAGGCAGTTTAATTTCCACCCCAGCTGTACTCAAAACACCATTTATTTCTCTTGAATTTATGTATTACACAGGCTTACATTCACCTACTATGGTGACCTGCTGAGAGGTCTTCCCCATTTCATGAAAGTTTGATCAGAAAACAGATGAGCTGAGCACAAGGAGTTGCAGTGTCCTCCCTTTTCTTTTTTTTAATCTTGTGTTATTAAAGAAACCCACAGGTTCTACAAGAATTCCTCAAGAAAGATGCTGCACGAGACAAACAAAATTCAGACTCTACACCACAATCTGGACTATGTAATACAGATCAATGTCTCCTTCCCTCTATATCCCATTTCCTATCCTATAGGACTCTCTTTCTCACCCCCATTTCAAGGTCCTAACCCTTTATCTTGTTTATTGCAGATTGGTGGAAGACTTCTTCCACTCTAGACCTGTAGCAATACCGGAATGTCAGAAAATCTTCCTTGAAATCTGGTATCAGTCTTCTGCTGCAGCATATGTTATTGGCAGCAGCTGCTGACAGCAGAGCAGCATCCTCATCTCTTATGGACCATGAATTTTTTAACAAAAAGAGTCTCACAAGCTTTACCTTTATCTACATGCCTAGCTAAGCTGCTGCCAGAGAAACTGTTTGAAAAACAAAAACTGGCTATTGGTTACAGATCACACAGAAGAAAATGGCTCATCTGTTAGTAAATCAGATGGAGACCTGGCATTTGTGGATTCAGTTACCTGCCTCTCACCTCTGATCTTTAGTAACTCTGTTAAGACTTAAACACATTCACATTACAGCACTTTAACCATATATAATCCAAGCAGACATTACCTTTCCATGGCTATACTCTTAAGCTGTGACAATTACAAAGTCAAAGGTATAGTCAATTTTCTGTAACTGTCTGGAAAGGTTTAATGGCTTCAGTGGAACCTGCACACCTACATAAAGAGTAACAGACTAAAAATCTCAAAGCACTTAATTTCTTATTGCAAAGTTACCCACTTTTACTTCTGTATGCAGCAGAAATACACCAGGCTCTTATCCATTAACTCTGTGGAGATCCTTGTTTACATCTCACCATCAATGGGTGCAGAAGTCATCTAATCACCTCCAGCAGGAGTTCAATTTTCATTTTTATTTTTCCACCATTTACCACAGTAACAGCAGGGTCAGAAAGCATCACCATTGAAAACAAGTTGGCAGTTTGGTCAGGTTATCTGTCATGAGTTTCATGAGTCCCTATCTTTTCCTGGTATCTGGATAATTTTTTGTATCAGTAGTTTGGGAAGTATTTACCTGCTGCACATATGAACCACTTTTATATATATCTTTCAGTCCTCAAATCTTTGAATGTGAGACCCTACTGGTTAAAGTACTTTAAAAAAAAAAAATCATCCTTCACATTCATGTGATTTTTCTCCTACAAAATGCAGGAGACATTGAAGCCTGTGGATTTGAGTCAGGTAACATGGTAAGCGTCACCTATAGAACTTCATAGCCCTGAAGCATTTTCTGTAATAATAAAAGCAGCCACTTCATTAGCACTTTATTACAAGCAGGTAATTATGACTCTCCATTATGACAATATAATGCTTGTAAAAATCCAGTCTCAGCTAAGTGAAACTAAACCCAGTCCTATTAATAATCTTCAGGAAAAAATAGCCTCCCGGGACTCAAGCTTATTTTGCATAAGGGAAAGAGTATAGAAAGTTTATATGTACCCACCAACAGAACTTTCCTAAGTTTCAATTTAAATCAGTAAAGAGAAAACAGCAATATTTAAAATGCCAGGCTTAAAAAACCAAACAAATCCCTTATTTTTAAAGTAAACTCAGACAACTTTTATTTGTTCTGGCTGTAAAAGTCTGGATTCTTTTTTTCCCCCACCACCTTTGGCACCTGTTTTTAAACAAGAAAGTTTAAAAATAATTCCATGCCAATTGTCCAAACCACAGCAGGTAGTAAGGTCAATGAATGAGACTATTCAGCACACTGGCTACCTGCTCCAGTGGGTACGCTTGAAAAAGTAGCTCAGTTACACCTATTTTTCAACAACTGTTTGGAAGATTCCCCTAATTATGGGATACCTGAGGAAGCTGCTTGAACATTTTTCACCTTTGGGAAAGTAGGAGTGGTTCCCATCCTTCTTTTACCATGGCTTCTACTTTATTCACTGTGGTCCAGGGGAGTCTGACAGAAACCTTGAATCCAGCAGGCACAGAGATAGAACAAAATGTTAAATAATCTAATAAAAATAAAAGAAAAATAGAGCATGAATTAAAGAAAACCAAAATAATCCTCCCCAGGAAAATATGACTATTTAGCATTTTTATGTGAATGCTCTTTTTACTGTTATATATCAGGTTTTTAAACAAGAACATCAGGAACTTACTTAGAAAGAAAGGACACCTGCAGTAATCTTTAAAGACCAATTATGTATATCAGGTGTTTAAAATCATTTAACACATCCTGTGAAATGATGTGGACCTATGGAAAACAAGCATCCCTCCTTCTGTCACTTGCAGGAAAGTTTGATTTCATTTTAGTCCAAATCAAGTTCTTACTAACTCAGCTTAGAGAAAAGCTTCATAAACCATTGTATTGACACAACTGAGAATGCAATCAACATCAAGCAGAAGGCTGGAAATAAGCATCTTCAGCTAGAAGGAACTGGAAACCTGTTTACCTGGTTGTGTTTAAGCAACTCCAGAAACAGTTTTGTGGAACCCCCTCATCAAAATCCAAAGTCAAATTTTCATATTTACTTAGGCTATGCAGTGATCAGGACCCTTGAAATTTTTTTTTCCTAAACTGTGCACAAAGTTAACTGAATACTTCTCTTCGCTGCCATCAGGAAGATGCAAATCCTGCCATCACCTGCATGTTTACACTTTTAAACAAATCTAGTAAAACTACAAAACTTTAAATATTTAAACATTTCTGTTACTTAATCAGAAAAGCATTTGTGGTAGAAAGGATGAATATCAATATATAAAACCAGCTTTGTGTTTTCAGTATCTTGAAAACTGATCAGTTTTCATTTAAAACCACACATTCGATATGTTTCAAAGTAAAGCATTCATTGAACAATATTTGTTGTTTTTACTTTCAGAGACAAGGGAGGGAGGAATAAGGTCAGGCCAGCAGCTTACCCAAGGTACTGGAAAACATCTTTCCCAATACCAGTACTTGTGCTTGGTATCTTTTACTCTTGCATTGCAAATTCTCTAAGATGAGTGAAGATTATCTTATCTTTATATAAGGACAATGAAATGGGGCCATAAACAATGTAGTGTTGTTAGAAAGCATTCATCAATAATAATATCTGACTCTGAGGAATGTATAATCAGAAATTCAAGTCAGTCTCAGAGCTTTCTTTATACCCTATGTGGAAAACATTTTCCTGAGGTTTCAGAATGGTCATTCAGTGTCTCTGCAAGCAAGTTAACTCAGTCAGGATACAACTATAAACATTTAAATGGGTGTCTTCTATTCAAATATATTGCTATAGTAAATAGAGCTCTTGAAATCATATTACCCAAACTGAACAGAACAAACTGGTCAGCAGTCAGTTTTGCAGTGCCAGAATAAATACAGACCATCTTTCCGTTACTACTTGGAAGCAGGACATTTATTCAATCACAAGTGTTAAAAGTATAAGAACTTTAAATCTATAAAAAGACTAGTATGGGACTGTAGGAGTAACACAGTTTCTTTTGTTCTGTTTATTTAAAGAGAGAATTCTTTACTGTACCTCAAAATATGAATACAGATAGGACTGCGCAGCCCTGCAAATTACCTCAACAAGCCTCCTTTAATTACAAAAGATGACATGCATTCTGAAACTCAAAAGAAATCTTATTTATTTTGCCATTAGCAAGGTAAATACTTTTTTCACCAACACGTTTTCTAGTCCTGTGCTGTCCAAGTGGCTAGAGTTGAAACAGAAAATACCCTCCATGTAAATATAAAGTAACAATAATTACAAACCAAAACAAACAACAACAAAATCAGAACACCCCACCCCAGATTTCCCACAGCTATTGAACTCCCAAATTTTCCTGCTTCCTGTTTCTTTGGGTTCATTTTACTGTGAGCAAGAAGCAGCTGAAAAACCTCCGTATTAATTTTCCCCATTAAGGTACGGTGGAACACTTTGTTCCTCTGCACTGCCATCAAGTGCTTACCTGGCTGCTATCACAGGAGCATGCAAACACTCTTCACCATTGTGTGACGGAATGGGAGAGAGGACAGTTTTAAACCATGGAGCCGAGATGATTTAGGAATTTCCAGAGTGTCATAAAGTGCACCACATACTAGGAAACCCAATTACTCCTTTAATTCCATGGCAGGCTTTCAAACTCCTTTGACATTCCTAAGCACCTTTCCTTGAGAACTTAAAATTGAGGACTGGAGAATTTCTTCAGAGATGGTGCTATAAGCTATTAGAGTTCTTTGCAAAATGGAAGCTACCGTGAGTTTCGGGTATAAGCACTTTAATAGAGGAAAACTCGTCACACACTAGGGTAGAGTCTTCAAAGTTTACTTCAGGCAGGTAACAAAATTGGAACTGACATCATCAGAAAGCACTAGTCATACATACTGCAACAGAAGCAGCAAAATAATTATCCTCTTAACAGTGTTGAGATTTTATGTCACCAATAAAAAGTTACTCCAAGTTTTTCAGACTACTTTTTAAACCAACACATACTCCCACCAACACATTCTTGGCTCTTTCTTCACAGCTGAGATTACCTTAGGTAATCTCAAATTTAAGGAGTAAACAACCCTCCCTGGTTCCTTGGGTACCGCATTTTAACATAAATAGTAATTATAAACTACAAAAAATGCAGGCTTAAGACTAAAAGCCAATTATTAAAAATAAGACAAATTCCAAGTTAAAGCTGTGAATTATTACCTTCAAAGAACTCAGTTCCTTGAAACTAAACACATGGTTTCTGCTTCAATGGTGCAAAAATCAAGATCACATACTCTAGGTCAAATCAATAAATCTAAGCATATTCACACTGAAAATCCTCAGCATCAAGAACATATTTATCCAGTTCCCAACTACGACAAGGACCTAATCCAACCTTACTCTGAGTTTTGCTTCTCTTTCCTTTTTTTTTTTTTTTTTTTGGGGGGGTGGGTTTTTGGTGGGGTTGGGG
>JANZLQ010000013.1:22478289-22506127 GCA_026212715.1 Elanus axillaris
TCTAAAAAAAGAGTGGCTCTAAAATGTTAGAAGATACAAGCTATTAGAAATACAATTTCAGCAAAACTTAGAAATCCCATGGGAAGGAAAAAATACAACACCCCACCCACCAAACTTAACAGGATCTATGATGACTGCCCAAAATAGCTTTGCCCACCCCTAAAAAAACACATATACACACAGATAATTACTGCTTACTGATTTTTGGGGAGGAGCTTATGCCCAGCGGTCACCCAACTGGGGGAAAATTGTATAAATACTCAAGGGTGACACTTGAAATCATCAGCTTCTGCTCACTCACCAGTGGCAGAAGAACTCAGTAGAGGAGGATTCACTGCTCTATCACTCTGCATTGGAGCTCCACAACATTTTGGTATGTTAATGATTTTATTTCATTCTGTTTGGTTTTGAAGGTAACTTTAACAGGATACATGTTTTCTGGCTCAGAGGGAAGTGGGTTGATATTTAGGGGGCAGTGACAGCATCCTTACTGCCACTGAGGATATTTGAAAGGCTACAGATAAAAGTCTGGTTTCAAGCAAGGCAATATGAGATTTTTGCCATTGATGCTGAGGGAGCCAGGAGTTCATGCTTCATTTGCTATAGCATTAGACAGAGGTAGTAAGGTCATGGTGGAGCATCTATATATTTCCACTGAAAACTTTTCTTCATTTCAGGAGTTTTGATATGCAACTCCTGAACTTACTTTTGGAACCCTAATGTAACTAGGAAAATAATCACTGTTCCCAAAGCTATTAGTTTTAAATAGGCTGGCATGGATTTAAAATCATTCTTTTCTTAAGAGTGAGAGTATTGCCTCTAAGCTACCTATACAAGAGCTCTATCATTCAAAGTGATAGCAATACTGATTCCCTTTTTCTTAGAGGGTTTTTCACAACTAGTGAAAGCAGGAGGAAGTAAGCACAAAATAATGTTCCTTTTAATACCAATACTTAAAGAAAACTTACTTATTCATGCACAAGAACCAGAATTGAACAGCTTTTCTTTATAACAAAGCTTTTCTCCCCTTTCTAACACAGACCGGATTTAGAAACATGCATTTACAAATATCCTTACTGCTGCTGTTTTGTCTGAACATTGTCCATGGTAGTGATGGATATTTTTCCGAGCGATATCAGAAGCAATCCAGCATCAAGGGGCCACATTTTCTACCATTCAATGTAAAGAGTCAAGGTAAGTTTACTATTTTCTGAAAATAAAATTAACATAATCATTCCTAGTGTGTCAATACCTGAACAAAAGCTCTTTGTTTATACTACTGGTATTCAACTTTCACTAACAGTTTAGGTTCATTAAAATAATGTCATCACTGCAGAAAGAACTGGCAGTGGCCTATTATTGACAAAGATGCACACTTGCCACAGACTTTTTTTTTTTTTTTTTTTTTTACACAATAATCACTAAAGACATATAGAGCAGAAACAAAATCACAGCTACAGATCTGATCTTCAGTAGTGGAAATAATGCAACGTGATTGTCTACATAATTATGTGCAACATGCTAGTTATCCTCAAATTTCTTGATTCAACACTGGGGTTTCTAACAATAGACCTGTCATCTACAATACTCAGATAGAACTTTTATACATTTTGTCACATGAGCTCTACTCAAAACAGACCTTAGGTGTGAATTTAAACATGTATCTGATATACATGGCCAAATGAAGACCTGTTTAACAACTAGAAAGGCAAAATAAATTGATATATAGTTGTAAATATGTGACATAAACCTCTACATAGTTTTTTCATGAGTGATTTAAGCTTATACTTTAATTACCAGACTAATCTCATAGTAATACAACAATTCTAGCTTTATTATAAAAAGTTATCTTCATTTCATAATAAGTTATGGCAGACTGTATAGGCAATATATAATTGCAATGCTTTACATTGTGACATCTTATTTCTGGGTATCCTCTCTGTCCTTCTAAGGCAAAAGGGTGGCTATACTTAGTGTTCAAAACTATTTGAGTTCTGTTTTATTTTTCCATGCTTAGGCCACAGCATTTTTAAAAACTTGAAATCAAAAGTTCTGACTTCCTAGGTACTGGATTTATTTCATGAATTGTCCCCCAAAATATGATCAGTAGTCTCTATTCAAAATTATCATCACTAAAATTAAGAGAACTGAGTCTTCCTTGTAAACATCCTCCCCGTCCCAGAACACTACTTTGAGTTGTAATAATCATACTTGGGCAAAAATGAGGAAACTGAATGAGGGACTCAGAAAATAGCATTTGCAAATAAGCTTCTCTTCACCAGAAAAAGGACATTTTAGGCTGTATCTGCATTAGAAAATAGGGTAGCAAAACAGATGCAGACCTGGAGAGCAGAACAGTTGTTGCTCAGGACATTGCATCCACATTACCTTCATTTAGGAGGTTTTGTTTCAGAATAGCTCTAGCCTGATCCTATGGACAGATGCTCATGAGCAGCACACATCGAGTCCAAAAACATAGCCCTGGTCTCACCCCAACCAGCTCCAGCCCACATGCTCCAAGAACACTCTGTAGTAAGAACCCAGTGAAAGCAGCATGGCTGGGAAACACCCCCCAAAATATTCTTCTGGGCTGTACCAAAACAGTTACAGTTTCATCCCTTACTTTCAGCATCAGGACTCTCTGAAATCCTACCAGCATTCTCAGATTGAATTTAGGTACATGTACACGAACAGCCACTCTGAGGACTTACTGACTGGAATTCCCACTGAGTTAAAGTTGCATTTCCTCCCCCTCCCCTCATTAACTTTTCATAGTGTTTTTCCATAACTTTATACAGAAACATTTACATATTTATATTATTGTTGAGTAAAATATAGTATTATACTCATTTATCCTCTACCATATTTCACTTACTTCTCTACTCCTCATAGTGAGTTTTTTTCCCCTCTGAAGAAAACATTTGAAAAGGGGGAAACCAGCAGCAAATTAAGGAAGGAGCATATTAGACAGGAAACAGAATGAAAGCTGGAAATGAATTGTCCTGAACCAAGTTTTCACTTTATATGCTAACACAGACTCTAACGTGCATGAAATGTCATATTTAGTATAAGAATAATTATATCAACATGTGAGAAGTATAAAATGCTGTGTTTATTTAGGAAAGGTAATAAAGACTATATACTAGCATAATAAATTCCGACTGCTAAAGAACAAAATACATCTGGTAGGCCTGGACATAGTTCCTTGAGTTATTGTTATGAAAGAGCAGACCTGGCTAGGGTCACTGTTGCCTTTTGCCAAAGTACTCGCATAAATGCTTGGGTTTCGATTTGATGCAGTTGATGTAAAAACCTATTTGTATTTTCCCCCTAATGCCTTAAAACTGAAACAGCATTAGCTTGGGAACCCATTTAGGTATTTGTATTGATGCTTTGATCTGACCTGCTGGTGTTGTCTGATGTGAACAGGTAGTTTTTGAAGTTCTATCCATAGATAGAACCTAGGGAATAAATTCTGAGTCCTCCAGTTGAGTAAGCTGTTTTCTCTGATGGCAGCTCTCTTATCTGTGGTGAAGAGAAGATGTGTAACATGTAAAGAATATTTACATGCAACTTCTGCTGCAGGGTTCATGCTAATTCACATAGGCTTAAGCCTTTCCCAAATTATATTTTCATATGATGTAGTTCTTAAAATTTGCCATATCTTATGCCACCTATACAATAAGAAAACCAACTTGCAATTGCACCCTGCTGAATCTGGGAGTTCAGTAGTAAGAAATCCAACAGTATCAATAAGATATCAAAGACTGCACCAGACTTGTCACTGGTACTCACAGATTCCACGATCTCCTTTGCAGCTGAGGATGCGTGTTTACATTTTTAATTTGTCAGTAAATCACAGAGATTGCTTTCTTTCTATATGTAGAATTTTAACAACCATCTTCCTTTTCACTGCCTTAAGGAGGATGAGATAGGAAGGTGTGCAAAATAAGGTGATATGCATTTGTGCCTATTTTTATGCATCAGCAGAAAAGAAAATGCACTCTCTACACTTGCTATATAAGAACAATTTCCCAGGCAATATAGGAAGAATGCAACCTTGCATATCCCATATCAAACCAAAATCGAATGTATTTCATATACACCTCTTATTTTTTAAAAATACAATACGTATAAGAATAGTTTTTTTCCTCCTTCAACTCATTTTCAGTTTATCAAGACCAGCCACCAATTGGAAAAATGAATTCATTATCTAAGAGACAGCAGAATCATCATTCATAAACTCTCATATACATTGCTCTTTTTGTAAGAGACCGAAATGCAAATTTTAGCTGATCCAATTGTTGATCAATTATCAATCTTTTCTAAATAAGCAACAGAGTATGTTGCCATTATAAAAAAACATAATCCAGGTTCTTCCTATATCCCTCAGTTTTGTTTTTTTAAAATGACTTCTTAAATTAACATTCATCATAAGTATGGTATTTTGTTCTAGAATGCTGCCAGCTGCTGCAAACTACTGAAGTAGTCTCACAATGCCCATGTTAATCTTGTTTGAAATGTCCCACAAATCAGCAACCTAATTCCAACACAAAGCTACAAGCTCCCCCAAAGTGCACAGAAAACTAAGCAGTGAGCTTTTTTGTTTATTCCTCTATTTGTGACATTTGGTTAAGTGGCTCCACCTGCTGTTTTGATAACTGAGAAAGTGATATATTATTAAAAAAAACAAAACCATGGCAGAATTCTGGCTACAGTAAGATGATTTACCAGTTGTGACCTCACCACTAAGTGAAATTTTTATGACAAAGTCTTTAAGACAGTATTTGAAAATATAACATTCATATGTTTACCAAAAAAACTGAGCCTTGGCCCACTTTTGGAAGTGTGTGGGGGAAAGGACAAATATCTCACTAGAATGTACCATGTACTAGTTTCAGAAAAGCAGTACAGGAAGTTTCTCTGGTTTTGTTCATCATCAAGATGAGAGTCTGATGACTTGCTAAATCAGTTACCTGTTGGTTTGGGGCTTTTTCCTTCCTTAATACTTGCACAGCACCTTTTAAGCTCTCAGATGACCCTAAATGTATTGAAGCCAAGAAAAAATTCTAGAAGCCTTGTAGCTCACAACATAACTCCAACAAATTTGCACTTGTTACTTGTAAGAGCTCTGAGACACTTTTGTTCTGAACATCAGGTTCTCAGTGACCAAACACAGTATTGGAAACTTGACTTCTATGAGGTTCAAGTTAAGTTAACCCTTCACACATTTCACCATCATGCTACACGTCTGCAAATCTGTTATATGTGCCCTGGTTGACCTGTTTCCTCTCTCTGACAGGTGTGCAGATAAGGGGTGAACAAGGACCCCCTGGTCCCCCAGGCCCTATTGGGCCAAGAGGACAACCAGGTCCTGCAGGAAAGCCAGGGTTTGGAAGTCCTGGTCCCCAAGGACCCCCTGGTCCCCCAGGACCACCTGGATTCTCTGCGGTTGGAAAGCCAGGCATGCCAGGTCTACCAGGAAAGCCAGGAGACAGAGGACTAAACGGTGAGAAAGGAGAAGCTGGACCTGTTGGGCTCCCAGGAGCAAGAGGGCCACAAGGACCCCCCGGCACTCCTGGCCCTGCAGGACTGTCTGTTCCTGGCAAGCCAGGACCACAAGGCCCTCCGGGAGCTCAAGGGCCAAGGGGCCTCCCCGGTGAGAAGGGAGAGCCAGGTATCCCTGGTATAAATGGACAAAAGGGAGAAAATGGATTTGGCGTTCCAGGCCGCCCAGGTAACAGGGGTCTTCCAGGCCCACAGGGACCCCGGGGCCTCCCGGGTCCTGCTGGGGTAGGGAAACCTGGCGAAAACGGTCTTCCAGGTCAGCCAGGTATGAAAGGTGACAGAGGCTTACCAGGTGCACCTGGAGCGGCTGGTATCCCAGGTCCCCAGGGTCCCCCAGGAGAACCTGGAGAAGCTGGCATTGGCAAGCCTGGGCCAATGGGACCACCAGGAGCTGCAGGCATCCCTGGAGCCAAGGGACACCCTGGACCTGCAGGCTTGCCTGGATCCCCGGGTCTTCCAGGATTTGGAAAGCCAGGATTGCCGGGGATGAAGGGACACAGAGGACCTGAAGGTCCTCCTGGCCTTCCAGGACCTAAAGGAGAGCAAGGCCCAGCTGGTGTGCCAGGAGAACCAGGGCCTGCCGGACCACCAGGGAACATGGGCCCTCAAGGACTCAAAGGCTTGCCTGGTGAGAATGGCCTACCTGGACCCAAAGGTGACACAGGCCCTGCAGGCCCCCCAGGCTTCCCAGGGGCCAAGGGTGAACGAGGTCTACCAGGGCTAGAGGGAAAACCAGGATACCCAGGTGAGCAGGGTCTCGCTGGTCCTAAGGGACACCCAGGTTTCCCAGGTCCAAAAGGCGACACTGGCCATGCTGGGCTACCTGGCTTGCCTGGTCCAATGGGTCCCCAGGGAGTTAAGGGAGTGCCAGGGATCAATGGTGAGCCGGGCCCCAGAGGACCTTCAGGAATACCTGGGATCAGAGGCCCCATTGGTCCCCCTGGCCTGCCAGGAGCCCCTGGTGCAAAAGGTGAGCCCGGAGCACCAGGACTGCCAGGCCCTGCAGGTATTTCTACAAAAGGCTTAACCGGACCCATGGGACCACCTGGACCCCCCGGCCCTAAAGGCAGCAATGGAGAGCCTGGCTTGCCAGGCCCACCAGGTCCTCCTGGTCCCCCTGGTCAAGCCGTAATCCCACAGATGCCCGAAAGCTATGTTAAAGCAGGAGAGTCTCGGGAGCTATCAGGAATGTCTTTCATGAAAGGAGGAGTAAACCAAGCTCTTACAGGGATGCCAGTGTCTGCTTTCAGTGTCATCCTCTCAAAAGCCTACCCTGGGGCAACAGTCCCCATCAAATTTGATAAAATCTTGTACAATAGGCAGCAACACTATGACCCCAGAACAGGAATCTTCACCTGCAGGATCCCTGGACTCTACTATTTCTCCTACCACGTACATGCAAAAGGAACAAATGTTTGGGTTGCACTCTACAAAAATGGTTCCCCACTCATGTACACCTATGATGAGTACAAGAAAGGATACCTTGACCAGGCTTCTGGCAGTGCGGTCATTGATCTCATGGAGAATGATCAAGTATGGCTCCAACTGCCCAATTCAGAATCTAATGGTCTCTATTCCTCTGACTACGTTCACTCTTCTTTCTCAGGTTTCCTATTTGCTCATAACTAACAACATCCCACTTACACTGTGCTGACACTCCCTCCTTCAGACCATTTTAATTGGGTGCTGATCTGATTCATCATTAGCAGGTCATGCAACTTCAATTTTGCAACAGAACTGGAGGAGGGAGTGAGAAACAGGAATAAATTGGTTCAAACGTAGTAGAATAATATTGTATGTTTTTAGAGAATTGTCACAAGATTTTTTTTTCAAATGATGATCAATCGTCTGACTGAACGCAACATTAAAATTTTATGAATTAATATAATGCACCAGCGTCTTTTTTAAAAAAAAAAAACACAAAAAACCCCAGAATTTCTAACTATCACTTTTTATAAACACAAAGTAGCCATTCCAGGACTCTAGATCATACTTCACTACACTTGAATTAACTGAAGTTATTATTCAAAGTGAACAGTCTCAGATACACCACAGTCATCACAACAGCTGGACAATACACTTCAGGAACATTCTGCTATCTGTCAGCTTCATTTTTAAGCTACAGAACAGGAACCAAGAAAACAACTCTAATACAGTGCATACCAGGTCACAGTTTTAATTTACTTCCACTTTTCTTATTCATGCATAACTACCTTGGAGAACAGTAAATTTACAAATTATTACCTGTTACTGAAGATTTAAGACTTTCACAATATGAAAAAGCAACCAGATTTGAAGCCTAGAAATCCACTTAGCTTTGTCTGATGCACACTTTATAATCTGCAACAAACTAGTTCAATATTTTTTAAGCTCCTAACCTTCTGTAAAACTACAATATTCAGAGTATTGTAAAACAACGATCACCAAGTCCAGACATTAAAAACGTATCTTCAGAAGCATGCAAACACTCAAAAAAATCAGAACAGCTTTACCACTCCAAAATTGGAGACAATCTTTGCACTGATTTTCTCTGAACAGTTTATTCCTTTAACACACAATCGTCTGGGGAATATATTTACTTCCCATGGTAAATTTATCAAATGATGACTGTAATTAGTCAGCAGACATAATCATATTTACCATACCTACATACATTCATGTCTCACAAACATTAGACATAGCATTAATCTGTTGTGGCACTATGAAAAGTTAATGATATAAAGTAAACTAGCTTAGTAAAATTAGTGCTTATAAATTATGAAACGGTAATAGTTCGTCTTCCAATGACAGTTACTATTTGTGTGCTTTAGAAGTATCATGTACATTAAAACATTATGAACTCAAACTATTATTTTTAGCTTAAATTTTTAAAACAGAAGTTTTTAATCACTTGCACTGTGATAAATGTATGTAGGCCTATGTTTAAAGGTTTTATGATATTACCATTTCTTCATGAAAGGAGAACCTGAGACTTGTTATGTTGTATACATTTGAAATCAGCAGTTTCCCCAAGTACTTGATAATACACTGGGATTAATAAAAAAGTGAGGACACCTTTAGGTTGATCCATCATTAGCAAAACTATAAAATGTTTTGGAATCTCTAAAGAGCTATCAAGAAAATAACTTTGCAGAATTGTTTTGTTCTCCCCTTATTAAATGCTGCTTGATAAGGAAGCCTGTGGTTTAGGCTATACTTTAGTAAAATAATGAATGCTTAAGTAGAGAATGTAACATGAGATCTGCTTATTTTAGCAGCCAAGTAGACCTAGGCAAGCAAATTGGTACTACTATTATAAACACTGCACACAAATATTTGTATGGAAATTATATGGACAGTACCACAATTTAAGTAGCAATCTTGTGATTCTTTTCTTTCAAGCCAAAATAAGACACTTGAGTCTGAACTGTTTATCCCCACTTTTCTACCTTCCTGGTTTAGGTCAAATATTAATTACAGATCTCCTAAGAATTATATCTTATTTTGCACTAAAAATGTTTGCCTGCGCAGTCACTTGCACTAGTTCAGCAGCATTTTCCAGTATTTAAACATGGCATGTGCTGCTGCCCATACATTCAACCAATCTGGCACTTTTGTTTCAGAAACAAATAGAGGGACTGGGTACTGGATCTGGAAAATACTGCTCAGTAGTTGTACAGTTTCTGGTTAATTGCTTTACATATGAAATGTATGCCAAAGCACATGTTTAAAATTGTTGGATATGCTTGGTGCTCAGCAGTACATTACTGTCCTGTGATTCCAATTAACTAGTCTCTGCACAAGAAACTGGGCCCAGACAGTATTCTTAAAAGCATAGTTCACTAATCCTCACCGTTCATCCACTTTGAATCAGGTTTTGTCTAACATCTTTGTTCCTCGAATGAGCACACAGGACTTCAAATAAGTCTACAGCTTAGTACCTCACGCCTATCTTTTTGAAACCTTTTCATAATTGTTCAGACATTACACAAGCACCTCTTAACATTGAAAAGCTAGAGATTACACACCAAATTGTGGCATGAGCACAACTTCGATTTTAGCTTTGGATTCTCAATTTAGAGACAGTCTTGAGAATGTCTGTAAGATTTTTAAGTTTGTTTTTTAATATTTTCTCCACATTAAAATCAGCAACCTAAAGATAAAGCTCTTCCAGAAACCACATCTCTTCTGGATCATGGGCATTAGAAGAAAGAAAAAACAATACAAGATTAAAATGAAAACATAAGAGCCTGCAATAGTACAAAACTCACTTCCAAAGAACTAATGAAATTTTTGGAGCCTTAAGTAGCCAAACACATGAAGAACCCAAATAATCCCTTCTGTATTTAGCTGGAAAGCCCAGCAAAGAAGTGTAACAAATTTACTTGCTTCTATCTTTGTCACAGTTTTCACAATTAAGACGAATAGATATCTCCCATCACAGGACTACACCAACATTAGGAATTTCTGATGTTTTGCAGAATTTTTGGAGGATTTTTCCTTATTGGCCAGAAAAGCATCATTGCTTTTTGTTCGTTGTATTTGAAGCTGCATATAAAAGATATCACACACATATATCACAGACATCTAGATTCACTATATTCTGCCAAAACAGGGTAATACCATGAACTTGTGAACAAAAACCTCTGTGTGTGTCTATGTGTGTATTTTTGGGGGAAAAGATGGAGTAGTTTAGAAAGATCCAAAGTTTTCCTCCCCAAAGTAACACTACCATATATCAGCATGCCACTTCAGAATACTGATCAATCACATTAAAAAAACAAAACCAAAATGCAAGTTATTAAAAATCAGGTTTTAAGTCTAGCACTTTCTTTCTCTGATAATTTTCTTTTTGTAAAAAAGATGGTTAGCGGTAAATTTCTCAGCTGCACCCTTGAAAGCTGAGAGCAGATTCCATCAAGCCTTTTCATGGGTGATTTATGAAGTCTCTGCTGCCATATTAGCCACGAAATTTTTACTTCCAAAATATAACCACAGATGCTATGGTTTTCAGAAGCGTCAGGGAAATTATGGGGAAAGACAATCATGCAAGAGAAAGTAAGTTGCCTTTAAGAGAGGAAATTTTACAAAATTCTGCTCTATGAACTTCCTCCTACAAAAACTATAGATTTTTCCATCAAAAAAATCACCAAATCTGAAATTTTTCACATGGAGATAATTATACAGTACTTCAAGTCCTCATTACTCCTCTGAAGATAAAACTTTGTTTCCATAATGTGTTGTGGACCTCTGTCCACATATTTATGCAGTGCAAAACACATTGCCACATGACGTTTCCTTTAAAATTGCTCTTTACTAATGCCTAGAGAACATACACTAAATGAAATGCATACAAAGTAATGTTAATCACCTTAAAGTTGCAAAATATTCCAGTAATAAGTTAAAGATTTACAAAAAGGATTCTCAAGTAGATTTAATGCTCAACTTGGATATCAGTTGCAGAGGGCATTCTTGCAGGTTTTATTAGGTAAGAAATGACCATTTGGGAAATACGAATATCTGTGTTCCTTGCCATCTGACATTATGCTTTTTTGATAGTACCGTTTAATAGATTCTCCCTTTTTTTTTTTTTTTGAGTTATTCTTCACAATGGAAGGTCTGAATAATACAAGACTATTTTGGAACCCTGTTAATTTCCCTCTGCAAGCCTCAGTTCTTCACTTCTTTACAAGTAGGAGAGTAGATTAATATCCTTCATTAGGCAAGTCAGGACAATCATGCCTAACTGAAAGAGCCATCTAAAAAAAATATCATAGGGCAATTATCTAAGGCAATTACCGTAGCTAAGACAATGAAAAACAAAATCCACCAGACACTTGATTATGATCAAAGAAATAACGCTAAAAAGGGACATAGAGAAACAAGGGCATACTGACAACAAACCAAAGGGAATGGCAAACACTTAATGGATTAAAAAAAAATAAAACGGTCAGTCGTTCTGCTCCATCACTGACAATGGTACTACAAAAACGGCATTTCAACTTGGGAACTTTGCGTCTCCTTAACTGACCACTTAATAAGTTTGCTTTTGAAATTTTATCTTGACTAGCTGTTAGTAAGCACTGCTTTTCTCCAAAGGGTTAAAGCCTCTACAGGACATTGAGGGAATGGAGTTAAATCAAGAGGCTGTGGTTTTCAGGCCAGGCTCTGGGCTAAGAAAGACAGTGGGACTTCATAGTATGTAGACATTGGGCTGGAGCCAGGTTTAGGAGTTTCCTCAGGAAGTTATATTAAACTTGCAACTGAGAAAAAAATAAATCTCTTTGGCACAAACTTGTGAAAGAAGATTAGTACCATTATTCTCATTTCAGAGAGGGACCTGAAGCAAATACAGATACTCCATGGGACTACCACAGGTAAGTGATACAGGAAGAAATTATCTCTGGTTCTTCTGATTCTCTGTTCAGTGCTTTATCTTCTGGACCATGTCATTAAAAGGAAAATAAGACCACTATGAAGTCCTTCAAAGTGATGCAGGACAGGGAGTAAAACTTCCACATATTTAAGTAGTGTATACAATCTGCATTGTTTCACCTCTGATTTTACAGAGCTTTATCCAAAATAACTCATGCCTATCAGTTACTATGTTTTCTTATATTTTCAACACTCTTGTGCATATTCTGCATGACTTTTATAAAGAGAATTATGTGTATTAAATTAGGTACCAATTCTGATAGAGTTAGAAAGGATTAAATCATATCCCATATCTGTTTGAATGCAGATTCCATGCTTACATATACAAATAAGTACCTGATAGGTAGGTATATGCATAAAAGTATACATGTAAACACAAGCAGGCACTCATATATAAACAAACCCAAGCAATTATTTATATGAGTTCAAAGATCAGTTTGACATTTTTTTGATCTAATTTCCAAAGAACACTTAAAAATGATTCTTTTTGCCAAATGCTGCATGATCAACACCTTTTTAAAACAAAGTGTTTTGAAAAATGAATTAACAAAAATGTTAAAAAAGTTACAGCTGATTACAATTGAATTAATATCAGCAGAAAACAAAGGATACATTTCTTTCATGTCTGAATGAGTTCGTAAAGGAATTCTTAAGTACCAATCATACTCTAAGCTCCAATGGAAACACAGTAACAACAAACAAAACATTTTAGGAGTTATCTTGCTGTCTTTTACAATATGCAACCTGACATCAACTTCTATTTTTGCTTGGAACCTCTCTGAAACAATTTTGTCAATTATATTGAAAGGAATCAGCAAGTAGTACAGCTCTGGTGAACAAAAGGTAAGTTTTAGGAGTGTCCAAACTACATCTGTCCCTCATGGATACTGGATTAACAGAGGTAACTATCGGAAAATACGGTCAGCAAAATGATACAGAATTCTGAACTGAGCTGCATATAACCTTTTTACAAAAAAACATGGTTAAAAGTAAATTCAATTAACTGTGTGCACACACAAGATGGTTAGGTTTTATTATCAACTAATTATTTTATATGCCTAATAGAAACTCAGAAGTCAAGTCTGTGAAAGAATGAAAATAATTTCTAGCTGAAGGGTATCCAAGATATTTTCCAACCCTAATTTATACTACAGTATTATAATGCTGGCTTTGGGTGGAGGAAGGTTATTATTAAAAAAAATGCCTCTGCATTTTTTAATAAGTTTATAACAAAATAACAATCACCTCTTCTATTGCATCAATACTACATGAGGAATTATAATCAAAACTAGAGCGCTAAAGAAAATTATCAAATATTAGTTAGTAATTTAATTTTTCCCATTGCATTTCTGATTTTATTTATCAATACAAGAATATAAGGAATAGAACCAAAATACAGTTCAAGGATGTCCACATTACCATACCAATGATGGTAAGAAACCATTTTTCTTCTAAATTCAGTGAAGTAGCACATCACAAGTGTTATTAAAGATAGCAAAACAGTTTTAACTAAATGAAATGGCAATAGTAGTGATAAAGATGTTCTATTCCAGGATAAGCGTGAGTCTACTATGCAACTATTTGTAAGCTTGAAAAGTAAAAGCTGCGTTGAGTACCCTACAGTGTACTTGAAAATGTATTTACTCTGGCAAGCACATGTAATGTTTTCAGCTATTACGGTAAGTTTTCAGTGAACCCACTTACCTTTAAAAGCTGATATTTTATAATTATGCTGGATAGCAGCCACCATGTCCTTCCAGAAGTCATATTTTTTCTGACCATCATGCTGTAAGTGTCAAAAGTAACCTAGTCATTACATCAAGTATCAGCTATTTTGAGCTTTCATATTGAAACAGCAACGGGAATGCCATTAATAAACAAAAGCATTTGGAGTAAAAGTCTTAGACAGTAGGACTGGGGACATCAGGACTCAGTAGTACCCAGCTTGACTTTGGGTAACCACAGACACATTCTCTCCCTACTCCAAGAGGTTATGGTAGGGGCGGAGGGAGGAAAGGGAAAGGAGAAATAATCCATATTTGTGAGGAACTCTAAAATGTTACAGCAGAGCAGGGCATTAGACAGAACAGCAACTTACTAAATGAGCCATCCCACTGACATTTGGGAAAAAGAAGTGCCTAGAGCTACAGATACTGTACTTAATTAGCAGGCTGACATTATCTGCAGCCTGGCACTAATAGCACCTTTCACCCTCAGAACTGGCAAACCTCTTCACTATAATTTAGAGGTAATGCCCTTCTGCCAACAACTCCACCCAAACACGGTATAAAACGTTCATCCAGAAGCCAGGCTGAGCGGCACTGCACTGTGTTGTACTCTGGAGTCTGCCAAACCCCAGCTCTGGCAGAAGGGCAGGGGAAGGCGATCTGGGCTTGTGAACAGTCTCTTGCCATTCCTAGAAAGCTGCCCAGGCACAGAACTGCGCCAGCTGACCTCAGCTGCCCTTTCAGCATCTCGCCAAGGGTGAGGAAAAGCTTCTCAACCAGCTGAGCCCCACAGCACTCTCAAACTTCACAAATGTTAGGAATGCTGCATTCAACAGATGCAATTCCAGAGCAGAGGATCAGCTATGGAGCCTGTAAGAGGTGCTCAGAGTTACAAGGTAACCCTGCCACAGTAAAGCAGGTGGTATGGTCTCTTTGAGTTGGCATGCCTTGGAAAGTATCTTTGTAGTGTTGTTACAGGCTTTCCACACCTACATTAGGATACATTTCAAGGCAACTGTTTAACAGATTGCACAGCATTGCTGCCCTGTGCCTCCTGACCACTGCACTGATACCTGAATAATGACCCATTTTTTAAGCATCAAGCATTTTCTGGAGAGGGAAACGTTCAGAAACTAAAAAAAAAAAACAACCAACAAACCCAACCAAAAAACAACCTCCCCCCAAACCTTTAACATAGCCAACCAAAAATTTATAATTTATATGTTCTGAAGTAAACTGCTATACCAGGCCTAATCTGCCATGGAGTCTTCCAGAGGAACAGTCCACCCTTAATGTCACAACTAGCAAGTCACACAAGCAAAGCTTTTGTGTATGACTGGCGAGCACTACAGCAGTCTGCTTATCAACCACCAGCTCTGCAGGTTAAGAGCAGGAAAGATACAATGCTGTGGCTTTCAAGTTGTTTTTGTAATCCATTCCTATAGCAAACTGCCACAGAACTACATAAAAGAACTAGTAAAAGAGAAAAGGCTTCATATATGTCAAACTTCAGTTAGCTGCTAACCGAGGTCATTATTCAAAGCCATGTTCAGGAGATGCTGGGGAGCACCTATGTGTCTCGTTGCCGTGGCACTAGCCTACACTAGCATTAACCTTGAGACAGACAGAGTCAACTGTCTGCTCCTCTCATACTCCACATAGCTGACTTGCTCCTTAGTTTGGCACTTTGGGTTGGTTTTTTTTTTTTTTAAATTTGTTTCTTTTCAAAAATCAGTGCAATGAGCTAACAGTTCCTCAGAGTGCTGTTTTGAAGATAGATGGGTACTAGTTTAAAAGTGGGTACACCTCCTTCAAAACATTTGACCTCAGGGAAGTCTAAACTCAGCAAAACTAATTCCTTGCAAATCCACAGCTGTTGCATATATGACTTAAAACAGACCAATTCCCAGAAAGCAGAGAGAAAACTGTGTGCATGCCCATGCAGTCCACCATGATTTTGGTGTGATTTCGTTAGCTGAACTATCAAAGTGGTATTTTGTGTAGCTCTTCAGTGTGAAGATCCAAAACACTAAGAAGCTCTTCTGCTTGGTCTGAAAACACGTAAGAGTTGTGGCTCTGGACACAGCAAAAGCAGGTTCATTTTTAACAGTGTAGAGCAGTCCAGCATCCAACTCGTGTCTAAACCCATTTTGAATCCAAACCTAGCAGTTCTCCTATCTGTTTCCTGATCCTAGAATGTTGTCTGGAAATGGTAAGAAAATAGCCCTTACTAAACAGGCTCCCAGAATAGGAAAAAGAAGCCTCCACCTCCTTTTAGAGATTTGGAAGAAGAAATTGTGATTGTTTTTAACTGTTAGGATGCAGCATTTTGCAGGCATGAGTGCTGGAAAGGCCTACCATCTCCTGCCTTGCAACTTTCTCATCTGTCTGATGCTAACCTTCCAGGGAATAACTGTAGCCCTCTTGTTGAAACTGGGCCAACATCCAGTAAAATATTCAAGAACTGCTAGCTGATAAAGAGGGTGCATGACCCACTTCTGGTAGCTCTCTGGAGAAATGGCACAGGTTTAATTCTGTCTGGCTGAAGACAGCACTGATCCAGGGTCAGTGCTTCAACTTGTGAGATAGTAACTGAATATGAAAGCTTATTACACATATGCTATGACATGCTTTCTCTCTCAATAAGCAGGTGATTTGTGCCAAGTCTAAATTAACTATAAAGTAGTACAATATGGGTGTTACATCTGAAACAGAGCGTAAGCCATGAACAGCTTAGAGAAAGGAGATTAATCACAAAATTAAGAGTGTTATGGTGCACCTGTCCTCAGCGCTTCCTGATAAGCTAGCTTTAGCTAACTCTTCACGCAGCACTTAGACTTAGCCAGCAATCTACTCAGCATGCTATTTTGGAGTGGAGGCTAAAGCATCAATTCAGCCGATACCCAAAGGAATCCCAGATACCCATCTCACAGCTCTGAATTTCACTCGGCAGACAAAATTTAGTATTGGCAATTTTCAGTGCTGCAGCACTTTGGTACCTTTAAGATTACATCAGTACACTTTTGACACCGATATACTTGCTGTATGAGAAGAACGCTCTCCCACCCCCAACTGCACACAAGTTAAGATTCAAGCCTTCTTTAACACAACCAAATCAACTAGCATCAAACTTCAAAAGGTCAGATGTAGGACATTCTAGCTATCTAAAAATCGCTGAAAAATGTTCAAGCAATTTTATTTTCCACCTTGAGAATTTAACTTACTGTTTAGCAGAGAAAAAAAAGATACTATTCTAGAGTTGTATTTACATTTGTGTACATAGATCAATATATTTAAGACAAAAACAAATTTTAAAAAGGATGGAATTAAGCTTTCAACTCATTAACACATAGCGAATTAGCAAACCATGTTACTCAGAAGACTTGCATTAGATTTAATTCAAGTATCATCAAGTATAATTAACAGAGATTTTAAGAGCTATATTCTACATATCATGAAATAAGCTTGAGAAAAGAGTGCATTTCTATTTGTATCCTAGTTATTTGTGCCCTCTGGTGGAAGTACATTTATTTTGAACATGCCATGTAGCTCACAATTTTCTTCAGAGACAGCTTTAATACATGAAGTCAAACATGAAAAATTCCAAACAAGAAAAAAAGGTAAAGATGTTGATGTTATTCAATATTCTATTTGTATGCTTTTAATAATGCATGCAAGAAGTGTAGTGGGGAAAGAGAAAGATAATGCAATACTCAGTTTCAAACCAGTTCTTACCTGATCTAAGCTGTCCACAACCCTTGCACACAAGAGAGCTCCTGGCAGGTCAAAATAATTATCATACAAATAGTATTTAGCTGGAAAAAAAAAATATTAAAAAAATCTTCTTTTTTTAATCCGTATTGTATGCTTTAATCAGAAATAAAAAAATACATTTAAATAATATAAGCTCGTATTTGGATTTTACTGCTAATAAGCATTATCTGCTTCCCAACCTTTGTTACCCTTCATTCCCACTTCTGATACACATAATTGGCAACTGAAAGTTGTTCACCGGTATCAAGGCAGTGGTATTTTGAAAATACATTTTAAGGTTCTAAAAGTTAAGGTGGAAGAGATGAGGGAGAACCACGAGTTTTAAGAATCAGGACAGTATCATTCAACTTTTCCAAAATATCTCTTTTCCTAACAGTGGAAACACAAAGAAAGGGTTTGAGAAGTTGTTTCAGAAACATTTGGACAGGTCTTACACATAGTCTTGTCCTTTGCACACACATGCTGCAGACAGCACCTTAGCCCAAGGGGAAGCACGCCCACAGTATTACATGAGCCCCCAAACCAGAACTAAGCCAGGGGGTGCATATGTCCCCCCAGACTAAGGTAGGTTCAGCAACTCTTTCCTAGGAGTGAAATAACTTAACTAGTGATTTTTTTAAATTTTTTTTTCTTTGTATTCATGATCTCATCTGTGCTGTCTCTTAGGTATATTAAAGAACAAGTCAGCAAAACAGGGATCAACACTCACAAGAGACATCAAGTGCACTTTTCAATTAATAAGGGCACATTTGCTGCATGACCAAAGGAAACCTTTCTCTTCTACCCTGTTGCAAAAGATTACCTGCAATTTAGAACAATCATCACAAACAAGTCTATGTCAGCAAAACTCAAGGAAAACATCTCCATTACATAGCATGATGCAACTTAACTGAGTACTTTATGTGTATTACTCACAGTCACCAAGATCAAATGGAGAGGAAGCACAGAGCAAGAACACAAACCCAGCCACAGCGCCTTCAAAGTGATTCCCATCTTAAATGCAAGAAACTTCAATTGCAGGAGAAGTTTTGTTTCCAGACTCACTCTGTTCTTCACACCTCCACCTAGGCCTCTAGTTACAGTGCTGACAGTAATGAGTCAACTATTAAGAAAAATTTACGATTTCCCAAACACATCCTAAATGAGACAGGCTACTAATATCAGTCTACTTCATCAGGGAAAAATGTGCCCACCTCTATAAGCAAAACACGCATATAACGTCAGCTCACTTGTCTCATTGGTGACCTGAATTTAAGTTGAACTCTAGTATTAGAAGTTGAAAAAAACAACTCTTCCCCCAAAACATTTACCTATTCCAGTAATTCTCATCTCAAGTACTTTTAAATATTTGTGGTAAGAACTAACAGTATGAGGCACTGAAGGGATCAGAGCAACTTCAAAGAAGAGGACGTGCTAAGTTATAGCTACCTGAGCGGGAAACCATTCCACTGACTGTATTAAAATGCTTCCACTCCCTCCTTCCATATGTCTCCAGGATCTCGTCGGATGTCATGCTCTTTGTACCATGGCTTGCCCTATTTGTGCATTAAGTTATTTATTAAAAAAAAAAAAAAAAAAAGGTTGGAAACAACCAAACTACTCCTTGTACAAAGTAATGCACTGCAACTGAATACTGAGGTGCATGCAAGTTGATCAAAAGTAACTCTGTAACTTAGAAGTTTCCCAGGACCTAAGCTTTTATCATATACATTACAGTCCTCAATAAAAGCCTTACTACACTACAGTTTGGTTGGCTGGGAGCACAGCTGCTGTGCCTCACCTGCTAACACAATCACTCTATTGCTTGAATGTTCTCAATTGTGTGAGGACACTCACTATACTTGAACTATCAATATACACTGCACAATAAAACACAGTGCAGAAAGCCTATACATCATTCTGAAACCTGGTAACATTCACAGAATGCAGGGCAGGACTATGGAAAAGCGCTAGTTTGAGCCCTGCAAGCAGCTGTGTAATACAGAGGTATGCACAAGCCTTTTTAGGAATTAAAAATCAACTAGTTTGACCACTAAATTGGGCCCCAAAAGAATGCAGACTCCAGTTTTGAAAATGCAGGCAACGCTAGAAGTAATCCTGTACTACTGTTCCCTTTAATGTGGTATACCCTCTAGTCTTGAATTCTATATTTTGTACTTCAAAATTCATGGTACTAAACAAATTTCGGGATCCACAGCAGAGATTCACAGGTATTTCTTCCCTTCTTTCCATGAGATCTGATTTTCCCTAGCATCTTCAAGCTCCTTCTCCCAAATGCTATCAGAAAAAAACAGTAGAGTCTATCTTGCATATGAAGTCAAACAGATTTTCATGTTGGACAAAAATAAGCAGGAAACGGGACTGGGGTTGATATACTTTAGGTATATTTACTTTTCAGATTTGCAATTCAAAATAGCAGTCTTCTATGTTTAAAAAAAAAAAAAAAAGAGGGAAAGAGAAACTAAGAATATACTGAAATGCTGACTGCAGGCAAAATACAGCTTTTAAGAGGAGAAAACCCCAGAAATTTGAAAGAGAATGTGTCAGTTTCTGTGTTAAATTTACCTCAGGCTATTTAAATTAGACATTGTAAGCCTGCAGAATTTTGAACATGTACAGTTCAAAGATAATAGTGCTCCCATCATTAGCATTAGCCATTAGCACTGACTTTGAGTCAGGTTACTCATAATCCAAATTAAAACCTTACCCCAGATCCTAGCAGAACTGAACAAAGAGTACATTGGTAGCCACTGAAAATGTGAATTTACTTTCAGGATCAATATGCCCTCAGAGTCTTAGATGTTTACTAAAAACGATACATTCTTTACTAGCAGCTAATATGGAAATATTATGAAAAGACTGTATATGTAACATTAAGAGAAACTGAGCGCCACACTACCAAAGAGTATTTAAACTTTTACATCTGGTTAATGAATATATGTTGAAATTCATATTTTAAATATTTAATAAAACTGAGAGATGGCTTTCAGAAAGAGGTTAAATTTTTAATGTTCATTTAACAACATAAACTTATTGTCAATATTACCTTAAAACTGTTCCATCTTCTGCAAGTTTCAGGAAGTTTCCTTCTTCAATGTCCAACACCAAGCCTTTGCAACTAAGAATAATTTTATTGTAAGAAAAAAACAAACAGTTAATGCTTTCAGAGGAATGCCTTGTTATGTATTGGTGAAATGCAGTTACAGAAGGTATACAATGATGTAACACAAAAACAATGAAGTCACAACCCTTCAAATACTTCCATGTTTGAACAATGCTCTATATATGCAAATACATATTACTACAATGAGGACTGGATTTCACTTACATAGCAAATTCCTACTAAATAAATCCAGTTCCATTGTTCAGTGCGTTCAGTGACTGTTGATATAGATGAGGTTGGAGGATTAAGGTCCAAACATATACAACTAAGAAATGTGATATTTAAGCCACTTCTGTTAAAGAAATATACTTTTTCTTAGTGGCAACTCCCTTACTTATTATTACTAGACTGATAACACCAATTATTAAGGGAGAGAGGGGTAGAACATCGTTCTAAATGAGGCAACTCAATATCCAAGCAACACATGAAGCAGAAGCATTGCCATGCTAGCCAGCACTACAAAGGTGAAGAGTTGACAGCGCAGGACAGACACTCAACAAGAGTTCCTAACTCTCCTAGTAAATCTGTATGTTTCAGATAATTTTTCAAACAACTTAAGGAAATGTAAATTCAATTAACTCAGAGTTCAGTGGCTAAAATAATAATGAATAAATGAGATTGAAAAAGTAATGGCACCTTCATCCTCTGTTATAAGGTACCCAAAGGAAAGGTATGTCATGAAGGCAGCAAGCAGACCCCAGCCTTTCACAAATGACACCTGGATGAGTAGCACTGACACACAGCTACCAGCACTGTGGGCTTGTAGGTCTATGTTAATGAACCTTCAGCTCCAATAATGGACCGAGGCAGAGATATCTAGTTCTTAACACAGGATTTCATGCACCAGAGGCCCCAAAATGTGAGGAATACAGATACATTGCTTGTCTCATGAAAGCTGAAACTGATCTCTTTGGAAACCGTCCAGTCAAATACTGAATTGTAAAAACAACTTATCAAAACCATTACACGATAATGCATACATTACTTAAAAAAGCCCCTGTGTTTCCCCTAAAAAATTTAGTGATTACTAGGCCTTCCAGCCCCCACCCCCATGGCCTAGATAGGGCCATCCTATTAAAGTTGGAAGATTAGAGGTTCACATTCAAGCTCCTGCTCAGAGACCACTGAGCTCAGCGCAGGAACTTGCATTTCAGTCTTTTGCATCACAGCTTTGTGGCTGACCTGCCACCCAAGGGCTACCTCTTCCTACCATGTCACCTTTCCTCAGGAGGCTGTTGGGATTATTCAGCCTTACACAAACCAACCCACATGTGTTGAAATAAAAATGACTAAATTCTGATGGTTACTGGATTTACCAGCTGAATGGAAGTGTCCTGGTTTCAGCCCAGCTGGTAACAAAGGACCACGCAGCCACTCGCTCACTCCCCCGGCACCCGCCACCGGAGGGTGGGATGGGGAGGAGAACCAGAAAGAGAAAAGAAAAAAAAAAAAAGGACCCTTGAGGGTTGAGATAAGGACAATTTACTGGGGCAACAAAAAAAGAGAAGTTAGAACAATAATGATACAAATAAGAGAATACACAAAACGAGTGATGCCCAGTGCAACTGCTCACCACCCGGAAAATGGCGCTCCGCCACTTCCCCACTGAAAGCCGAGAGACCCCCCCAGCCTGCTCCCTATATATGTACTGGGCATGGTGTCACATGGTATGGAATAGCTCCTTGGCTAGTTCAGGTCAGCTGTCCCGGCTGTGCCCCCTCCCAGGTTCCTGTGAAAATTAACTCTATCCAAGCTGAACCCAGGACAGGAGACAAAGCAGAGGAGGAAAAAAGTAAGAAAAGGTGTGAGGCTAGAAAGCTGGGACACACAGTGGTTAGACATTACTCTTTTTTTTTTTTTTTTTTTCTGGAATAAACCTTAAAACATTCTCTGAGCTTCTGAGTTGAGAAGTTTCTTCAATTCCTCTGGACAGGCAAATTACAAAAATTCATGTCACAAGAACAAGCATGTTTACAAGACTTCTTGTAAGTCCAGTGACTGATCATCACCCTACTGCCTCTTGGCAGTTTGGCTTTTAATTTTAGTGGGAAGCAGCTTGTTATTAGTCTACCCATAACGAACTGAGTGGATTTGCTGCCAGCATCAGCCTTTCAGCTGCCATCAAACAAATAAATAAGCCTTAAAACAGAGATCTGAAGGACCAGTTTAGGCTTTTCCTTTCCTCATGCAGATGTGCAAACCCTCTCACCTGGAATGACTCTAGCAGCATATGTGTATCGCTAACTCTGCTGCAGCAGGAACCTCTCAAGAGGGAAAGATGATAGCAAACCTATCTTCAGCATCTTTCACAGGCAGGGAAGCCAGCATGTGGTTGAACACTCCTGCATTCCAGCCAGCAGTGTTGAGCATCCTAGAGGATTCCTCTGAGGATAGCATGGGCAAGCACTGTATTTGGATGAGAATGAGAAACCACAGCCTGAAAAACAATCATTTCCACCTTCTCATGTTTATATTTTTTAAAAAATTCAATTGCATATGGGCTTTTTTGTGCCAAAATTGCCACCAACATAATGAAAGAAACCAAGTAAATATCATTCAAAATAACAGGCCTCCACCACACTACATTAGCAGTACAGGTCCCAAAAGAACACACTGTGCTTCTCCTGGAAAGACTTTTGAAACACCACACACACACTTCTTTGTAATAAAAGTCAGGATTTTCCAAGGTGCGCAAGCAAGCTGTGCACACCCTTTCTTATAAGAACCTATAGCCAGTCTAGCTTCTTATCACATCTGTGGCACTACTCTACATCATATTCTGCTTAATAAGTTCATTTTAAAATGAATGTATCAAAGTTGTAGTTTCTGCCACTGCTGCCAGATTAAAATAGCTTTGCTCTTGCTGCCACCCTCCCACATCCCCCAAGATAACATGAACAGTTTATGTTCAAAACCAAGAAAATTTATCTGGTCATTGCAACAATAGTTGAATAAAACATGCTGAAGAATTTATCAGCTGATAGCTCAAATCTACCTATTAAAATAAGCAAAAGTAGACACACCAAAACAGCTTGCATTTTCAAATTTAAACAGAGTAATGTGCAATGATAGCAAAAAAATTGACTTGTAAATACTGGGTATTGTGCAAATATCACAGGTGGACAAAATATCACAGTACTAGAAACTACAAAGTCAAGAAGTCTAGAGTTAAGAAATGCCAGAACTCAAGACAGTTTTTGCAAGCTTTTAGAGAACCAGGCATTGCTTGTTACATTCCCAAGCATGTGTATAACAGCTTCACAAACATTGGGGTTACCTCCTTTGTACTCTGACAAAGCCATTAAAGCTCAACAAAAACTGGTTTTAAAAAAATAACAACAAAAATGCAAACAAAACCAACCAAACACAGAGACAAGGCCTTTCCTCTGTTAATGTCATTTTGAAAACAGTGGAGTACTCTGCTGACCATAAGCTAGACAGGTAGCTATTCTCTAAAGTTTTAGATGGAAGACACTGATTTCTAGGAATTAACAAAAAGCAAGACATTACATGCCTCCTTATATACAGCTGGTTGTAATTAGCCCCATTAATAGTCTATAATTCTCTGTTTTATAAAAAAACAGACATTCTAAAACATCCTCATCTTTCCAGGGAGGATGACAGCAATATCCTAACTTTATATACCAAGCACATGCTGTATATAAAAAAATCAGACAAGTTACTATACCCAAGCTCAGTGTGAATTAAGAAAAATATTAACTTGGTCCTGTGTTAGTTATAATCAATATTTATCTACTTTAGCAGAGCTATTTTAGACTAAATATTGCTTTTGTTGTATAGAACTTTAAGTAGACATGAAGTAAGATAATGCAGCCACAATGAACAAGAGCCAAAATTTTAGTTACAAGGAAAATGATACTCTAATGTGATTGGTGCTCAGTTCTCCCAAGAAAAATGCATGGCAGCTGAATTTAAAACAATACACACAGCAAAGGGATCATCAATAAATCTCAAGCATGAGATCTGTAACAAGGAGATATGACGAAGAGCTCTTTATATTTTATGAAGGAATTCTGTGATAAGAAGAATGAATGAAG
Organism: Elanus axillaris; assembly: GCA_026212715.1. Lineage (NCBI taxonomy): Eukaryota > Metazoa > Chordata > Aves > Accipitriformes > Accipitridae > Elanus > Elanus axillaris. The sequence continues at coordinate 22,502,994 of JANZLQ010000013.1, forward strand.
GAATTCTGTGATAGACTCTGTTTGAGCTGGAATCCAAGATGCTCTCAATGACCTTCCCTCACTCCATCTCTTCCCACATGATCTCAAGTCAGCACAGTTTCTGTAAGAATAGTGGCAAACACTGCTCAAGACCCTAAAGACAAGTGATAAGGACACCCTCCTTGGATGTCAAAACACTGTTTTGAAGTCATCTCATCATGAGCAAGTTCTCTAACCACACATATAGCATGATCATATCTTTCTGCAATTATAGGAACTCAAGAACAATTTCTGTCTGAAGGAGGTAATCACCTGTGCTTATTCCAGGACATACTTCTGGACTGCAGATCTTGACAGAAATTGAGGAGGAGCCTTCCTTACAAAGTTAGTGTTTCTTCCAAAATGATAGCATCAAAGAGGAAGTCCTGTTATCATTAACGTTCCTCTGCCAGGTAGACTGGAGGGCTCCTACTCCCTACATTCATTTTTCAGATCCTGTCCTGAGATACTTTATGCACTGCAGGGAAACCAGGCTTTCAACGCACAGAGGAAAAAACTTCTTCTCTCTTCAGCTTGGGTACTTATCACTCCTGACCTCATCTTTAATATATAAAAGATCCAGTGAGGAAGCAGGCACATGCTATCACAGCTATGGAAATGTAATGGCTAGATGCAACAAGAATTGAAAGTGCAAGTTTGAAGCTGCATTCACAATTTCTACAAGTCAGCACACACAGAGTCTGGGACTCAAGGCCACAAACAGTGCATTTTCAAAGAAGTATGCTCCAATTTGTACTGTCCAAACCAAATTAGATCACTAAAATAAATTTTATCTTTTTATTGTGGTTTGGTTGTATTTTTTTTTAAAATAGTCCCAGTCTTCAGTTGCTTTCTTTCTTGGAAGCAAGGTACAGCATGAGATATAAAATGAATATCCAAAACCAGTTCTCTCTTTTTGAGACAGATAGCCATTTGCCTGTGGTCTATTAATATTCAATGCCCAAGGTAATAGAACAATTTCTTGGTTAGTTTTGTCTATTTACAGAACAGTAAACATCCAAGGAATATTAATTTTACTCTTTGCAGTATGAGTACCTGTAATAACGCAAAAGAACATTTAATTTCAGTGTACTTACAGCACAGATGCTGTAGTCTGTCACCTTGCATACATGCTGTCATTTAACACTTATGCAGAACACTACAAGGCAGAACATTTTGTATCTGCTTTATCCTTCCTTTATAGTGCTGTAAAAGCTGTATGAGGATCCCAAAATCCTCCCGTGAAATATTTCCATTACTGTTTTCAGTGCTTAACACTTACAGTAGTAATCCTCACAGCACTGAACATCACTTTTTGAACTGAAAACAAATATCACTCAGAGCTAAAGAGTCATCACAACACAAATGTGAAGACTGATTGGCAACTGTTGTGGGACTGAAAGTTTAGGTCTAATAGAAAGACCAGAAAGGAGATATTCATGCCTTGGAGAAAGCACATCCTCAGGCTGTTTCCACACTGAGACTACAGCAAAGCACACAACCCCCCTACTTCTGTCAGATAAAAAGAAAAATGAACCCAGGCAGACAGTACACAGCACTTGATTTTCCTCTCTGAAGTTCAGTGTTGACTACACATTGTGATACATATATCACCGCAGGACCCACTCAGTCCAGGGTTCAGGACACCAAGAATTTGAAATAAAAAACCAGCTGCTTTACATTCAGCTGCTTTGTAAAATATTACCTAGGAAGGGATGAAAAGAACACATGGCTCACAGCTGCTTGCTCTGTAGAGTCTTGAAAGAGTTTTGCCTGCAACACTTAAGGGCCCATCCTACTGGCTTCCAGCAAAAGTTGATGTTCTAAATGTAGTAGAGTGACTTCTGGAAGTTAACTGCTCGAGTTTGGTGTTTGATTACCTCAAGTTCAATTAATCTCCATGAGAATGAGAATTGTACATTATTTTATTGCATGCATACCTTTAAGTGATGTCCAATATAGAATGAATTTTATCCAACAGGGAACTGTAAACATTTGGAAACCAAAGTTGCAATCAAGCATTAGACAATGCTGAAAGAGAAAAGTGGCCAGTGCTCTGTCTCTATACTGACTCATGGATGGTGGCAAATGCCCTGTTGGGGGTGGTTACAGCAATGGAAGCAGAGCAACTGGCAGCACAGAGGTAAACCCATCTGGGCTGCCACACTGTGGCAAGATATTGCATCCCAGCTAGAGAATCTGCTTGTAAAAGTACATCATGTAGATGCTCACGTACCCAAGAGTTGGGCCACAGAACATCAAAATAATAAACAGGTGGATCAGGCTGCCAAGACTGAAGTGGCTCGGGTGGAGCTGGACTGGCAACATAAGGGTGAGCTGTTTATGGCTCAGTGGGCCCATGATACCTCAGGCCATCAGGGAAGAGATGCAACATATAGACGGGCTTGTGATCGAGGGGTGGACTTGACTATGGGTACTATTGCACAGGTTATCCATGAATGTGAAACATGTGCTGCAATCAAGCAAGCCAAGCGGTTAAAGCCCCTGTGGTATGGAGGGCGATGGCTGAAATATAAATATGGGGAAGCCTGGCAAATTGACTATATTACACTCCCACAGACTTGCCAAGGCAAGTGCTATGTACTTACAATGGTGGAAGCAACCACCGGATGGCTGGGAACATATTCTGTGCCCCATGCTACTGCCCGGAACACTATCCTGGGCCTTGAAAAGCAGGTCTTGTGGCAACATGGCACCCCGGAGAGAAATGAGTCAGACAATGGGACTCATTTCTGAAAAAACCTCATAGACACCTGGGCCAAAAAGCATGGCATTGAGTGGGTGTATCATATCCCTTATCATGCACCAGCTTCTGGAAAAATTGAACGATATAATGGACTGTTAAAGACCACATTGAGAGCAGTGGGGGGTGGAACCTTCAAACACTGGGATACATTTAGCAAAAGCCACCTGGTTAGTAAACACCAGAGGATCTGCCAGTCGAGGTGGCCCTGCCCAGTCTGAATTTTTACACACTGTAGAAGGAGATAAAGTTCCCGTAGCGCACATGAAAAATACGTTGGGGAAGACAGTCTGGGTTACTCCTGCCTCAGGCAAAGGTAAACCCATTCGTGGGATTGCTTTTGCCCAAGGAC
>JANZLQ010000013.1:22506227-22562162 GCA_026212715.1 Elanus axillaris
CCCAGTGCAACTGCTCACCACCAGCAACCCGGCGCTCCGCCACTTCCCCCCCCCCCCCCAGCCCGCTCCCCATTTCTGTACTGGGCATGATGGCACATGGTATGGAATAGCTCCTGGGCTAGTTCAGGTCAGCTGTCCCGGCTGTGCCCCTTCCCAGATTCCTCCAAAAATTAACTCTATCCCAGCTGCACCCAGGACAGGAAGGTAGAAGACGAAGGAGATACATAAAAAAAGACAGACTAAAAGGCTTGTATCTTGACAGCTAGAAGCACAAAGCAAGCTTGGATGCTCAGTTCTCTCTTCAAAATACCAAGCTAGAAGTACCTCATGACAAATACTTGTTCAAACAAGTATTTAAAACTGTAATTTTGGATTTATCTATTGGGCTTGACAATCATAACAACAATCGCCTAATAAGAGCAGCTGTTTTCCAAAGCTTTGTAAAAGTTACAACATAAAGGAAGTCGTGAAGAAAGTTTCCGTTATTTTCAAACGTACTCACCAGAAGTCTAAGCTGTCTGGAGCTAGATTCAGCAAGCCTTTGTCATAACCCTTCTCCATTACCAGATACTGGGCAAAACTATCATATATTAGCTACAAATGAAAAAATATGTGCATTAACTATATTGATTAAGTGAGACAAAAGATACTGCTTCCCTGACAAGTGGCAAGCTGCAATTGTTAGTGCCTCCTAAGCAAAATGAAACCAGGGAGCTAAGGGCCCCGTCCCACTGTCTCCACTACTAGCAAATAGCACCCAAGGTTATTTCTGTCATGGCTGGAAAACAACTCAAATGCTCACACAACAGTTCTGATGCAGTGTATCCAGCATAACCAAGTTTTACAGCATTCTACTTCATTACCCCTGTGCCTCATGTACAGTAAGTACTTAAGACTAGTCACTACTTCCCCTCCCCAGTCTTGTTTTGTTTTTTAATTTTAAACGTCATGGTTACCAAGGCTCAATAAAGAGCTTCCAAACCAATAAACAACCACACTTACAGGACATTTAAACAGTATTCAAAGTAGCATATTTTGAAGGAAATGGGCAACTACTATGTAAATTTTTACTACTACTAGAGTTCAGAAAGAACACTGTTAAAGCTGGGTACAACAGTCAGCAATTTATTAATGTAACATGCTGGTAAGGTTGTACAAGAAGATCCACAAAGATGCTGCCAGGTCCTTAACGCCCATCCAAAAATAGTAATTGCTCCCTTTTTGTCATGGTTCTTTCATTAAAGCTGTTCCCTGGCCTTTTCTTTTTTTTTTTTAATTACAAAAGCTGTTCTTGGAATGAATATTAATGTCTGAGAAAGACTAATACGAAGGCCAACACTGAAAGAGTGAGAACTATCTGCCTCTTCAGCTGTGCCTGTCAGCCATTTATTTTTTTATTTCCTATAGACAAGGAGACATGCAATGGGTGCACGTCAGTCTGCGTGCTGTGAGAAGATGAAGAGTGAACTAAATTTAGTGAATGTTTTCATTTTTTTTTCTCCGTTTTGTTAATTGGTTCTTTTTGGGGGGTTGTGGGGGTTTTTTTGCTTGTTTTGTTTTTAAACTCTTCTAGTTATCAACTGTCTAATGTTTGCCTTCACTGGACAAAATTCTTATCAGGAAGAATGTGCCTGTGTAAGATGTGATGTGCATGGCCTAACAGAAAGAACATGGAAGGTAAGCCTGTAGTTTCCAGCAGGAACTTAAGAGCGCGTACAGTTTATAACTTGCTACTATTGAACCCTCTCTTATAAGAAAGATGCCTCTACAGAAAGTCACTCACAGCTAAAGGAAGCAATGCAATTTTTCAACACAGGACGCACTGAGAATTGCCTATTTATAAATCGAACACCTCATAAATATTCATTTCTATCCCAAACTCAGAAGTATCTTGCAATTAGTGTAGGAGTCCCACACAGCACAAAACGTACTGTAGGTGGAAGGAGGCAAATAAAAGGGGAGAGGGGACACCGTGAGCATCCATGACACAAGAGAGCTCCGCGGCAAAGCCCCGACAAAGAAGGACGAGTCAATGAAAGACTGTCAGGGAGCTTCCAATGAGGCAGTCGGAAAGAAAAATGAAGTGCCAAGGGCGGGAAGGCACAGCAATGCCAGCGGTGCCTCTCCGTAAGGGACACGAGGGCTTGGACAGGGATGCCGAGCGCCTTTAACCTCGGCGTTTTATTTTGAACACCACTAAGTTTGCAAAGGTCGAAAGTGCTGCGGGCTTCTGACTGTCCGCGGCATCTCTGGATTTGGCTTGGGGGGGGGGGGGAGGCTCTACCTTTTCCTCGGCGCCGCCACAGTTGGGAAAGCTCTCAGGAAGCACCCTTTGCAAGGAGGAAGAAGGCATGGCTGTCCCTTGGCTCGGGCAGAGGCCTGCTGGGGAAGGGGCCGGCGAGACAGGCACTCGCGTTTCTCTTCGCTTTTTAGGCTTCTCCACGGGTACCTGAGCCGACAGGCTCAGGGCTCGCCGCCCCCGCCCCCGCCACCCCGCTCCCCGGCACTTTCCCTTTGGCTTGGGCAGCCGCCGGCGAGCGGGGCGGAGTGGAACGGAGCGGGAGGGCCCGGCCAGCGGCTCCCAGGCCGGGCCGGGCCGTACCGTACCGTACCGTACCGCGGCCGCCCCGGCCCGGCCCGGCCGCACTCACCCGTGCGCTCTGCGGGAGGTGGTACCGGCAGAGCGTGTGGTCCAGGTCGAAGCCCATCACGTCGCAGTCAGCCAGGGAGAAGTGCTGCTGCATCGCCGAGCCGCCGCCGCCGCCGCCGGGAGGGCGGGCGGAGGAGGAGGAGGAGGAGGAGGAGGAGGAGGAGGAGGAGGAGGAGGAAGGAGGAAGGGGCGCAGGCGGTGCTTCCTGCGGCGCGACCGGAGCCGGAGCCGCCCCCGCCCCGCCCGGCCCCGCCGGGGCCGCCCTCACCTGCGCGGGGTGTGAGGACGCCCCAGAGGCCGGGCCCGGGGCCCGGATCTCGGGGCGAGCACGTCGTGTCCCCGTTCCCTCCGTCCCCCCCGACGGGGCCGTCGCTTCCGGGAGGCTGGGCGGGCGAGCCCCCGGCAGTGCGGTACGAGCGGCGCGCTTAAGCGCTCGGATTTCAAACCTACGTTTCCCGCCGAGGCTTCGTGTGCCCGGGAGCAGGCGTGGAAAACGGAGGGTCCAGCCCTGGCTGGAGCTCATCGGGAGTGCTAGTCGTGCAGAGGGTGCTTTGCCGAGACCCGGTGAGCAGGGCGCGGGTGGGAGGGAAGGAAAGCAGCGGGCCCGTGGTTCGGGTGGGGGCGGTCAGTCCGTGCCCACCACACCGAGGGGGGCCCTCCTGGGGAGGGTGGTCTGTGAGCAGCAGCGCTGCCGCTGCCTCCTCATCAAAGTCCCGGTAGGGTCTAAGCGGCGCTGTGAAAAGCAACACTGGGCGTACACGGCTGTTAAAACCCCCAAACCCCAGAGGCAACGGCCTACCGTTTAATTTCTTGACAGTTTTGGTAATCAAAAGGGAGAATAACGTTAAGAACAGTAGTCTGCCTCCAGATAACGTAATCAAAGAGGTACTTTGATAGGTACCTGCCCATCGATATGGCCGTAGTGTGATCAGAAGGAAAGTGCGGTCTGAAAGGTAGCACTGTGTTTGGAGAAAACTAAACAGATGAGAGCTGCATTGACTTAATTCTGTTCTCTGTGGTTGAATATAGTGTCTGATTAAGGCCAGATTCAGGATGCTTCATCGGCTGGGCTTGACAGCCTTGTTTGCAGGCCCTCCTCATTCCTCTGCGATTCTTTTCTTTCTGTAGGCCAATGACAGCACCAAAACTTTGTTTGGATTCACAAAAGATGAAAAAGTCTAGTTCAATTACTCTGCAAATAAATCTCTTCTTTTAATATTCTTATACGGCTATAAATAGAATAGTATAAAAAGTGTTTGAACTGAGAGCAATTGTTATGAAACTTCTAATGCAAGTCATCTTTTCCAGCGTTGCCTTTCTGTGCACAGCTGTAAGTGTTGTGCTTTGCAGGTGGCAGTCGGGGTGTATAACAGTAGCAGCAGTGCACAGCAGTAGTTTTGATTATATGAAAATAATTGTGTTTTGATGATATCAAATTATGATTTGATTTTTGCAGGATGGCTCAATGATGATTTGGTATTCCAGAGTGAAAAGCTTTTGGAAATATACTCAAATAGTTGAATGAGATACAATCTACTTATCTATTAAAATTCAGTTTGCTATGCTCAGGTGGACACAGGTGAGGGAAATTTGAAAACCGTGACCTATCACATATGTTTCAAAATTCCACAGGGAAGTTCAGTATCAGATTAGAAAGTGGACTAGACAGGAAAATACATGGAAATTAGGAATAAAATTCACTAATGCTAATAGTAGGACAGGATGAGGACTTAAGGTGTCAGAACAAGAAAGAAATGGATTGCATGATTTTACCTCAGACCACTGCATAGCAGTTTCTTTCAAAGGTTCTCAGTATCTCTCACAGACATTAATATACTTTCTGATGCTGTTGTGTATGTATATATATGCACACCATACATTTTATATACATTGTATATTATATACACCCCATAGATTATGTATACCCTTCCATAAATTTTATATACGTAATGATACCTACATATGGTTTAGATATAGGCTAAATAAATAAATATATGTGCAAATATATCCAAATCAACAGGTGTGAAACCTCAGCATACAGACCAATACATCCAGGATCTCACACACAACAGGGCTCATAACTATTGAGGTGAGGCAGCAGCCTGGGAACTCAGAGCACCAGATAATTTACCTTCCTTAATCTGCTCCCTTTAGGAAACATGGAGCAAATTCCTGCCCCACTGAAGACAATGGCCACAATTTTGGTTGTCTTAAGTAGGTCCAAGAGTTCACCCACAGGTGCTGTTTCTCACTATCCTCACAGACTTAAGGTTCATCTGACTTGCAGATTATATCAGCCCAGCTGTCTTATTCCAGAATGACTTTTTTTTTTTTCCAGAAGGACTCATGTAGCTTCCAAAACCGTGTATTTTAAATTTGTAACTTTGCTTGCTATTCCTGTACAACATTTTATATGAAAACTAACCACAAACACAGCTTTCGTATTGAAACATCTGGACAGATATCAAAAATCATATATATATTCATTGATAGAATTATAGGATTGTTTGGCTTGGAAGGGACCTTTAAAGATCGTCTAGTCCAACCCTCTGGTCACTGTATTCACTGTCAACTGAATGTAATCTTGAACATCCAGATTTTGTGTATGCTGCACAATTATATTGGCAGTAATGTCAAGCTATCTTAGAATTTACAACACAAAAGTACTAATCATATTTAATCTTAAACCACTTTGTGTGAGGAACAATACTCACCAGTGGAGAGATTGAGCAAGTCAAATTTAAGGTACATGAAGCTAAAGATTAAACTGGAAGTATGACAACAAGAAATATAGAAAATCTCAATGAAGAGAATTGGTTTTCAGTTCTGGGAAGAGAGAAGATAAACAACAGAATATCACCTTCATTTTCAGAATTCACAGCACAAACCTGGTAACAGGAAAGTCTCAGGAGTTTACTTTTAGCACACAGCCCCCAGATTTTATTTCTTTTACTTTCGTCTGAAAAGTGTTGCTTTGACTCTCAGTTTCTTCCTTCCATATGAATCCTTTAGACATACTGACATCCCATTCTAGGGCCTTTCTCAGAAAGGAGCTGCCTTTAATCAAAATCCTCTGGAACAACTGAACTGCCTTGAAGTGTTAACAGTATCCGTTCAGATTACTTTTTCAGCTCTGTCTTTCAACTTTGATGGCACCACGAGCCACCCAGAGGTTTCCACATAACCGAGGTTGACCTTTGGTGCTACCAGGTCCTAGCTGATAATATTTTAGGTTTCCCCATGGTTAATTTATGCGTCACAGTAACTACTTTTACACTGTAAAGACGTGGTAACAATCCATTGGGAAAGAAGGTAAATCCCGTCCTAGCAGGGGACATCTCTAACTGGTCATGCCGAAGGAAGGAGATAGAATTGCTTGCAGTGTGGCTCACCTGCTGCAGCAGCAGCATCCCTCCGGTGGGGGCCGAAAGGCTGCCGGCGGGAGCTCGCCCCGCAGCCCCCAGCCCGCAGCCCCGGCCGCCGCTGGACAGGGCAGCAGGTGCCACCGCAGCCCTCGCGTGCAGCAACGTGCAGGCAACGTGTGCCACGCGAGGTGCGAAGCGACAAAGCCTTTTGTAGATGCACGCAGGGGCGTTTCGTTCTTCACCAAGCCTCGTGCCTGCTTTCCTCGCAGAAGAGGCTCCTGCCACCGTGTAGTTTTAGAGCTCGAGGGTGTGCTAACATGCCCTGGAGGGCAAAGGGAACGTAACGGAGTGCGGTAACGTACATAAAGGCACAAGAACCGTGTCAAAATAACTCAAATCTTAGCTGTCACACAGAAGTTGTAGGCCTCTGAGCAAGGCAGGTACTCCAGCTCCTCGTTTTCTTTGTCCTTAAGAGGGCAGCATTACGATACATTGGAGCATCCCTCCGACTTAACTTTGAATCATCACCGCCTTAATCTATTTTACTTTCCTTAACCTTCGTTTTATTTTCCTAAACCTGTGTAAGCTGACCTTGTTGTCCCAGCCATGCGGTTGCAGCCATTTGCCTGTTTAGGCAAAGGTTATAAGGGTTTAGTTAAAAAAAGGAAAGGGCCCCTCATATTGCTACGGAAGACTATGCAATAGTGATATGTGGAAGCAGAACAAGAATTTGAACAAACATGAAGCATTTAAATTTTAGACACCTTCTTACTCAAAAGTAATCTCAGAACATTCTAGATTTTTCCGTGTTTGTTTTTTAAAACAAATGAAAATAATTTTGGAGTAGAATAAATCAAACAAAAAAGTGTTGGTTTTTTTTTTTTTAATATTTTACTTTAGCACACTGGTAAGAGCTAGAACCTCAGGTTTGAACTTGATTTAGCTTTTAGCCCCCGAGGTTGTTCAATGCACAGGCGGGAAGGGTGCCTCACAGCATCACATCCCCTTCCTGTGCTGACAGAGTACCTTCATCGCCCCTGAAGCATGATGCCAGCATTCCCGGCCAAGATAACTCCCTGCTTTTCACAGCACACACTCTGCATCTGAGAACCCTTTCTTCCATCCCAGGCTGACAGGAGGATGGAGCCCATGTCACAGGCTCACCCAACTGGCCCAGCTCAGGGGGCTCTGCATACATGTCTCCTGGGAGCTCCCCTTATCCTCCCCACAGTCTGGGGTAGGCCCCAGGCAAACACTGCTGTTGCTCTAACTTCTCTCCCATCTTGGATAGACCCATGTATTAGCCCTTTTGGTGCTGCCACAGCACACCACCACCCTTAACAATTCCTGAAGAGCCACCACACATCTCCCATCCTACAGTCAGTTCCTGAAAATGCACCACTAGCCTTCTGCTTCCTCTCTTATGTATGGATCAATAATCAGATTCAAATTCAGTGCGGTTGTTTTGGCATAACGATGCTGTACCTATTTAAGTCACAGGGCCTAGGGACCATAAAGCTACCTTTGTTGCTGACCCCTCAATCACAACTTGAAAGAAAAACTCACTAGTAGTCATAGAATCATAGAATCATTTAGGTTGGAAAAGACCTTCAAGCTCATCGAGTCCAACCATTGTCCATGCCCACTAGACCATGTCTTGGAGTGCCTTGTCTACGTGCTTTTTGAATACCTCAAGGGATGGTGACTCAACCACTTCCCTGGGCAGCCTATTCCAGTGTCTGACAACCCTCTCAGTAAAGAAATTTTTCCTAATATCCAACCTAAACCTCCCTTGCTGCAACTTGAGGCCATTTCCCCTCGTCTTATCTCCAGCCACCAGACAGAAGAGACCAGCCCCCACCTCACTACAACCCCCTTTCAGGCAGTTGTAGAGAGTGAATAGTCGATGGTAGTCACACAGGTACAACACGTTTTTCTGGGATTTTGCATGAAATTGTACTTTCAATGGGCATCTTTGCATGTTTAAAGATAAACAAAATTGCACGAATTGGTTCTATGGTTTTAAGTTTAGACACTTAGAAGGAAACACTTCCGTTTAGGAACCATCAGAGGAATAAGCTAAGAATATACAAAAGCAGGCCTCTGACTTATTACAGAATGATGCTTTAGTAGACATAGCTCTAACAACACTAATTCATTTCAAGGATAACCTGGTTCTGTGTGAATGAAAGCTGTCAGGAATATATTTGCTTTGAAAAGTCATTCGCACTTACTGTTTCTTTCGTAGACCTTTAAAAGTTCAGCAAAATATTACGTAATCTTCAAGGCATCCCTCTGTGACACCCAGGGTGCCTTGTTTCTAGGTCGAGGAGCCCAGTGAACATGCTTGACTATTGATCAGGATTTAAGACTTGATTAAAATCTAGCGATTTCAGAAGTTTTACTGTTTATTGGGTTCTTTAGTAGCCTTTTTATATAGCACAAAATATGGACACATTAACTTTTTCAGTAGAATCATGTACACACAATTTATAGCACCCTGCTAGAAGTAGGACATCTGATTACATCTGGCACCTCAGTACTATATTGGTTACATTCTCTATCTCACCCGCATAGAAATGAGACTAATGCTGCTAAAGAGGCAAGATGCCCAAAACTAAACCCAAGAGTTCATTAAAAGGTTAAACAGACAGTAATCCACTAGGTGCTCAGAATCTCTCAAAAGCCTGCTTATTGTCCTTATCACCTCTCTCAGATCTTGTAATCTAACTCAGGCTGTTCCCACGCAACATGAAAGAAGGAAATGAAAATCAATTATTTTGTCAGAGTGATTAATAGCCAAGACTGATTGCTGGACCCTTAGCGAGTATATATTTTAAAACTTGGAATAGTTGTCTAAAGGTACTTAGAAACATTTTTCTTTTTGAGCTGGATTGATGCTGCATTTAGTCAAAAGAAATTGTACTGGAAATATGGACTTTTGGGGAAGCTATACTTCCAAGGTAGACCTGTATGTATTTTATTGTGAGAGAACTGTGCAGTTTCTATGATCTATGGGCCACTGCCATATTTCTTCTATATTTTTTAACATACCATTATTTTATTTTTACAGTTTTAAACATAAAATCCAAAGTAGGACCCCTAAGTTCTCAGTGCTCATTTCCCATTCATTCATGGTATATTCATGGGCAGATAACTTAATCGCTTATGGCTTTAATTTCTTCATGAGTAAAATTGGAATATGTCTAATTCAGACATTCTGAGGATTTCTTAATTGTTCAAGTAGGTTACAGGCTGGCATTTCAAGCCTCACACTTGCTAATGATTGTCTAAAAGACAAATCTGATGTATTTCAATACACAGTCTGCACAAAAGAACAGAGGTATTGAACAGCCAGTGGGAAATGCCACAACTATAAAACTACAGACTTGAAGATAACAGAACTAGGAAAGACCTAAAGACAGTCATCTTCTTGCCCTGGGGCAGGATCAATCTGACTACAAACATCCCTAGTAGTCAATTGTCTAAATTCTTCTTAAAAAGAACCAAAGAGCCACTGAGGCAACATCTTCCAGTGTTTAACAGTCCTGACACACAGAACGTGCTGTTTTCTCCCCCCCACCCCTGCCGTGTCAAAACAAAGTCTCTGTTGCTCCAATGCATCTTTTTTTCTTATGTTGTGTCCTATTCCTAGCAGATGTGAGAACGATATCATTGCACACGAGTCTTCGATCTATTTGAAAGCTGCTACTGCATATTTTCCCACAGACTCTTTTTGTTTAATTATTTAAGGTCCTTCCTTAAAGGCTGAGGCGTTTTGAGTCCACTTATCTTTCATTCTCTATCTGGATGATATTCATTCATCACTCATTCATGATCCAACTGGTCAATATCTTCTTTTTTTTTTTTCTTTTTTTCTGGAATACAGGATCAAAAACTGTACACATTGCTACGGTTTTGGCCTTACTAGGGCTGTGTATAGAAATAGTGAACCCACAGTAATGTAACAGCAAATTGTGCTTTCAAAGTAACTTACAAATTACTTAATTCGTTACAATCATCACCAGGTTAGGATCTTCAAGATCAAATTCTATCCTATCACTATGATGAATAGAGAGATAATTTTTTTTCTTCTTTTGAAAATAAGTTGTCTTTCTTAAGAAGTGCTTGATCTTCTATTTAAGAAATATGTTCTTCTGTATGTGTTCATTGCTGAGTATACTAGACACTGAGAGTGATGTTCCTTGGACTTGCAGTAATAAAATGCTAATAGCAATGCTTATAAATCTCAAATATAAGAGCTTATTTTGAATATAAATTGCATTTATTATTTACTGTTCTGCTTCAGCCTCTAGAGGGTGTCTCATAATGATCTGATGAAAAGATAAAAAAAGGTATGCAAGATTTTGACAAGAAAGAAGTGATCTAGAAGAATATATTCTAAAACTCCTAAGTATATACTAAGCCTCAAGAAGATTCCATCACGGTGATTAAATTTTTAAAGATCTGTACTCTGTTTCTGTGTAAGTCTGTGAAGAAGGTCAGAGCCACCTCTTCTGTTTTTAGGAAAACAATATGGTTGTCTTATGTTGTTGTGTTGAGCTTCATGCTCTTGTCAGGGAGAGGGGGGAATTCCTGTAAGGTTTAAAAATGTGGAAGCAAGGACAGAGGAATATGAATTTAGTGATACTTTAGTGAGTATCACTAAAGATGCTTACTTCCTATCCCCTTTGTACAGCATCTCATTGCGTACCCATGAAAGACAGATACAGCAGAAGGAAAACAGGAGGTAGGAAACTTTATAGAAAATATACAAGGAGAGAGGGAGACCTAGTCTGGAAGGTGGATGGACAGTACACAGGGTTCGTATAATCACAGGAAGTGATTATAGACCTAGCTCTTTTCCTACCGAGAGATTTTAGCTGTATAAAATCCTAATGTGCACACAGTTTACAGTAATGTGGAGCGATAAGGTTCATCTAGCAGGAAGAATAATAGTAAAATGGAGGGAGCGGGAGGTGCTGATGTCTTCTCCCTGGTATCCAGTGGTAGGATGTGTGGGAATGGTTCAAAGCTGCAGCAGGGGAGGTTCAGACTGGACATTAGGAAGCACTTCTGTAGTGAGAGGGTGGTCAAACACTGGAACAGGCTTCCTGGAGAGGCAGTCGATGCCCCAAGCCTGTCAGTGTTTAAGAGGTGTTTGGATAACGTCCTTAATAACATGCTTTAACTTTTGGTCAGCCCTGAAGTGGTCAGGCAGTTGAACGAGTGTAATATTTCAGTAATTTAAAGTAATTAAAAAGATGTGTTCCTTTATATGTTATATCAATATATTCTAATTGTAAGTTTTAGCTCCATGTAAGATGCTGTCTTTCCCACACGCACAGGTCAGGAGAGAATGTTGGTTTTATTTTGGGGAAAAAAAAAACCTCACTTGCATTCACAGGTGAAACAGTACTTTGATACACTATTGCTTTCCATGCATCCCTCTTTGGACTTCTCTGCTTCTCTTGATGCAGTTCCAGCTTCTGAAGATAAAGATGGTAGATCATGTTCATAAGTCATCCATGGCATAGCAAGCAGACTTTGATAGAGTTATATGAGAAATGGTCTTGACCCATCATAAAATCTTCATAAATATATACACTTCCTAAATTTAAAAACTATCCATAACAGGGTCAGTTTCAGAATACATTTTCTTTAAAGGGTGGTGAAGTCATGTTCGCTGATAATTCTTTGTCACCCACTTACCGTATTTTTTCCCACTCAGAGATAGATTCAATTAGAAGTATTTTTCATGCCTTAGAGAGCAACAGCGTGGTTTTATTCAGAAAGGCTGCATCATAGAAAGCAAATTAACTTACAGTTTTTAACAGTATGTGCTGTATATCATTTAGAATAATGTACGATAAAATGAAAAATAATGGCTAAGGTCTGGTCCCATTGCAGATAATGGCAAAACTCACATTAAATTTAAGCAGAGTGAGATCTGATTGTTTGGACAAATAGAGAAAGTCTCTGTTCTGTCAGTCTTTGACAGAGCCTTATTCCTCTGGGTTCATTTATTGTCAGACATAGACTGTTTTAGGCCCAAATTCAGCTAATAAATAAGCAACCCTCATCACTGAAGCACTTGAAAATGTACTTTTAATGCTTTCTAGAGTAGAGATGGATTACTGGATCAGTCTTATGAAAATAAATAGCCAGAGTTTTCTCATTACAAATGCAAAAGATTTAAGGTTGGAAAATGCCGAATCAAATATAACTCTATGTCTTTGTGAATTTATGGTTTAAGACAATATACAAAACCAGGAAAGTGATTAATCAATAAGAATAAACAATTTTGTCAAGAGTAAAATTACGCACATAATTTATTTTCATTGAAAAGAATGGCAATTTGCAGATTACAGAAACAAAATGGAAGTGCTGATTAAAAGGATTATACAAAAGCTACGAAGTGGTGGTAATGTGTTCCATTCCAATGTGCAAATGGAAAGAAATATAACTGAAAAGACAGCTATAATAAAACAAATCACTGTGCTTCATTTCAATTTGTTACCTTAAAAAACCAACAGTACCTTAAAATATTTAATAATTTAAATTGTTTCCCAAGCACAGATGCAGAGCAGTATGCATTTGCTTTTTTTTTCCTCATTTCTTTAAAGATCATATTATTTGAATATTTTACTTTGCTGGAACATTTGACTTGCTGTATCATAATGCATTAAGAAGTTTTTTAAAGCGAGGTATATTATGTCAAATATTTAAATTAGCATATATTAACACAGCAGTATAGCTACGACTTGAAAAAGATTATACAATATAGAAAGTGATGCTACAGGCAGCAGTTTCATACATCATTTAATTACAATTCTTGTATATTATGCCTTAAATTCTCGTGTTCCCACATGGAGTTTTTTCCCGTTTACAAAATTTGAAACAATTGTGGAGGAAAATGTTTGTTTCTATTGTGATCTCATCTTATTATTAAGAAAAAACACTATCAATTTCCATTTTGAAATGATTTATATTTCTTAACAAAACCGTTGGTGGATATTGCTTGGAGTATTCTTTTTTTCCCCAGCAGAGTACCATTCTGACTGTAATTCTTCTCTGCATGGCATAGGGGAATTGTTTCAAACATCATGTATCATCAGTACCAAAGCCTGATGCTCAGTGGTGTTCACTCCCTGGCTCTGAAATATGAAGAAGCATATTTATAAGGTGGAGGAGGTTTGATTTTTTCTAAAACTCTTAAGATTTTATGTAATTATACCAGTAGTTCCATACAGAGCATGTACAAATCAATAAACATAGGAAATATTTGTAATGAAAACTCAAACAAAATTATTTTTGAAAGCATGGAACACAAATAAAAATTCTATCAAAACAAGATTTTTGAAATATTATGGATTCAAATCTTATCTGTACTTATTTAATACGACTCAGTCTGATACCTTAATTCATGCAGAGCAGTACCTCATTCCAAGAGCACTTCAATTACTATCAGTGTTGCAGATTAGGTTTGTACTAGGCTTACTAAAACATGTCATATTAACATTATTTTTCTGTCCATTCAGGCGACTAAGAAATATGTTTTGCCACCATATTTAAACATGATTGTTTTGTAGAATAAACAAGGCCTAAAGAATATTGACTTTAAGTTAATTAGAATTTGATTTAATGGATTTAGAGGACTGCAAATTAATCCTTTAGGTGAGGGTAATGCTCCTTGCAGGAGTCTTGCTTGTATAGGACTTTGTGAGCAACATATAGAATATAAAAAGTAACTTCAGATATCTGTCATCCTCAAACCTATAGCATCAGTGTTGAGTTTTTTCTTTATGGAATAAGGAAATATACTTTAAAAGCAATGAGGAATTACCTAGTTTGAAGGAGGAAAGTACTACTTGATTGAATAGATTTGTTTCCTTTTCTAAAATCTAAGTTTATGTGATCCTGTCAGACACAGATTGTAAATGATCCATCTTTGTTTTAAGGTATTGCATATTTCAAGAAACAATTTGCAATATTAATGATTTTTTAAATAATCTAGAGACCAGTATACTAAATTTCAGTATCTGTACTGTAAATGTGCCATTCTGGTCATAATAAATTCATCTTTCTTGCTAGTTATTGCTGGCTGTAAGAACGATGTGAGACTCTTGTGTCCTTCTCAAAGCATTTTAGCTAATAAAATTCACCAATATATCTGATTAAGTCTTTTGCAGTCACTTTACGTCCAGTAGCTTATTTGTTTGGACACTTTTCTGGTTTGACACTCAGCCTCCAAAACAAATTAAGTGAAGATGCAGAAGGCCAGTAAGCAATACAGATCTGTCTGGCCTTCTTTTGCAAAAAGAAAATACAGTAGGATGCAAGGCAAAAGAATTAAATTAAGCCCAGAAATAGGTGATGCAGAGATTATCCTGTTAAATTATACGTAATACCAGTGCAGAGGATTCAGACAATAGTTTATATTGAAAAACTCCTTTATATACATGATTATCCTCATTTGTTCCAAACTGTGAGCATGAAACTGAGGATTATGGGATTTATCAGATTTTATTTTTTTCAGTAAAACTGGCAAGAACATTTTTATTACATGTTCAATTTTTCTTGCCTATGATAAAATTATATAGTCTCTAAAACATAAAGAGTACTGCTTTATTTTCAGAAATGCAGAACGTCCTCAATAAAGTCACCAGGATGGGAACAAAGACCCTTGCAGAGGCACTGCTGCAATGTGGCCACCGCAGCTTTAGCCACAGTCCTGCCCCACATGGGCTCCGGAATCTCCTCAGCAGTTCTCAGCAACACTATTCCACTCTCTTTTTGAAGAGAGTTTTCAGTCTAATGCATTCATGGCTATTTGTTAAAGTCTGCTTGTTTCATAAATAGAACTGATCCTGAAGAGTTGACTGGGAGGAAAGTAATCTGATTTATAGTTATCGATCACTTCCAGCAACAGTCTTTCTGGTCTTGTAAAGCCAAGCAGGGGCATAAATTGGGAGAGAAGATGAATTTAAAGCCTAGGTTTATTTGAGATAAGATATTCATATACCCAAGTGTTTGCAGGCTTAAACCCTGTTCTAGCTACAGTTATAAATATTTATCTGAGTGGTCTCCGTGAATGCAGTGTGATTTCTAATGTGTTTGTATATTGGTACCTGAGTGTAAAGATAGGTCTTGATCCTGAAAGAGCTGTGTGTGAGATTGGTTCTGTACGATGCAAGTGGCTCCATTGTCATGGTGAAGCTATTCTGTGCAGTAAATGTGTATGCAAAGCTTTGCCAGATTAATGCCCAAGTTGCCAGAACCACAAAACATTACAGAAAAAGCCAATCAAATATGCAAACTGAAAAAAAACCCAGATTATTTAATACAACTTTTCTAATACTCTCTGGTTTCAGTACATGTAGATAATTCTTTAAACAAGACTAATGAAGATAGTTTCTTTTTCAACACAGGCTATTCCTGATTTTGGATATTGTCCATCAGACCTAAGAAAAATAAATATCTCTTGAATATCTGTGTTCTTATTGTTCTGGGTAGTGATTAATAATTGCTGTGGGGAAAAAATCATGTCCAGGCGTGCTTCAGAAACTAAATACTATTTTCATAATCTCCAAAATCAGTATGCCATTTTTTATCAGACCCAAAGGGTTCACTACAGATTACGAGGTTTAGTGATCACATAACGTGCATGGTACTTTCTCCTTTATTCAGTTTCTTTTGCAGCATTGCAGAAGAGGAGTGAGTAAGCATTCCCCCATCCCTCTTCAGTGGATGTGTACTTGATAGTGATAAACTTTGAGTGGAGATTTCCTTCATTCATCCCACAGTCCCTAGTACATCAGTAGGATTCTGTCTGTGCCACTGGTCTCCTCATTCAAAGGGCTGACTGAGGCATGATGAAAAAGTGGCTTTGGTTTCTAAGTTATTTAGTTGGGTTTTCTTTCTAGTAAAGTAAAGCAACAGAAGTCAGCAACTCTAAATGGAGGTGAGAGACATGTTGTGAGAGACTGGACAGAGTTAATGCCTCAAACACCCATCATGATGGACAGAGAGAGACCAGGGCCTGCAGAGACCACCGGGGCCTGGCTTTTGCAGTTGAGGGAAGGAATGGAACTTGCTTGCAAGGCTGCATAGCAACACTACATGTGAGGAACTGAAAGAGTTAATGTCTCCAACATTGTGGCCGGGCAAGTTCTGCCTAACAACAAACCAGCAGGTAAAGAAGTTGATCAGCACAGATCAGCCCAGGACATCAGGAGCAGGATCAGGATGTGGAGGGCATACAGTGCTGTGCCGGAGGATGCAGAATTCCCTGTTGTGATACTGCTGAGTGGGGCAGCTCACCATGCACGGCCAAAGATCAAACAATGGTCATGCCTGCAGGGAGGGAGAAGTTACTCCCCAAATGACCCCCAAACCCACTGACCCATTTCGCGAAGGTTCTGAAAGCACAAACCGCGCACGACACCTAATTAGCCAAGTGAGTTCCTGTGCCTGCCTGAAGGAGGGTCAAGGAGATTATGAAAGGACACAAACTGAAGCCCCACAGGCATGTGCCCTCTGGAACTGGACCCCTGGGCTGACTGGACCAATGCTGGACCCAGGACTGGTGAAATCTTTCCCTTTTTCTTCTCTGTTCTCTACCTCTTGCCTCCGCCCCCCAACTCCTACACTTCATCCCTTTAGACACAAAACCGTTGACCAAGCCTGGGACTAAGAGCAGATCCAGCCACCCCTAGGCCCTTCTCTGAGAAGGATTCTAGAAAGCAAGAGGGTCTGTTCTGAACCGTGTGACCCAACGGGAGGGCTGTCCTTACTTTCTTCCCTGAATCGATATATATGTCGTTACCATGTGTTTACTGACATAGTTTCATGCCAATTCTTCTAACAAACCGCACCACCTACTGTTACACCTTCCAAGTTCAGGCTGCTTCCGCCATAAATAAAACATTCAAGTGATGATGTGGTGTCGCTTCACCTTAATTTAGCCTGAGGGAATTCTGAACTCAGCAGCCCCCCTCCCTGGTCTGTCCAGCCCAGGCTGTGACACGTGTGAATGGTTTAGGAAAACAGCAGGTAAAGGAGCCAGTTTTCTTTACCACCAGGAAGCTATAGGTCCATGTGTGGGTTTTGACTGACCTCTTATCTGTAAGAGTTTGCCTCTTACTGAAATGCCACCACATGGTGCAGACAGGCTATCTATCTCCTGTGCTTCTTGCTCCTGCTCCAAGCGTTGCATGTCCCCCAGGCTGTGGTGATTTCCAGCTGTTAGAAAGCTTGGGCTGCACTGCTGGGATGTGGTAGTCGGCTCTCCAGGCTGCTTTGCCACAGCAGTACCCAGATGCCTGTGTTTGGTCTGTATGCCAGGTTATAGGTGCTTTAGAAGTGGGAATATACTGGCCAGTGTAGTTTCATTGGCTTACTCAGTGACTGGAAGACAGCCATTATTTTTATATGTGGTTGATATAATTAGCCAACAACCTAGAGCAATTTTTTTTGGCTAGTGCCTTTGTTTCCTTAAAAAGCAGAATAAGGAATGAATTAAAATCTCTTGCTGTATTACTGAAAACCCCATATACTTATTTTTCCTTGTAAGACGTGGCAAACCCAGCTCAATTAAAAAAAAAAAAAAAAGCCAGAGGACTGGTTTGAAGGGCGGGTGCTTGGCTGGGGAATGCACCCAGCTGTGAGCAAGAGCAGAAGCCGCAGGTGCACTCCAGGTGAGGGCGTCCGCTGGCCTCTGGTGAGCAACGGCTTCCCTCTGGGAACTGAAACCAGCGCAAACCAGGAAAAAAAAAAGTAATATTCAAGCTGTCCACGTCGGAGACTGCTAAGGAAATAAGCAGGTCAGCTTGGTTAATCATTACCGAGACAGACTTCACAGTCGTTCACCACTGATCATATGACAGGACCTCTTCTGAGATAAGAAAACACCCGTCCCAACTAGAAAGAATTGAGAAGCCTCCCTTGCTTAGATGTTCTGACTTTATCGTTTTGCTGGGGGAGAAGAGGCTCCACGCTCCCCCATTGTTCCTGGAGCTCAGCCCAGCACAGCTGTTGTGTTGCTTTCCTGTTCCGAAGAGGAAGTGAGAAATTCCCTCCACATGTGCTCCAGCACTTGAATACTCAGGTTTCACTCCCAATCCAGGAGCTG
The DNA here is from genome assembly GCA_026212715.1 of Elanus axillaris. Taxonomy (NCBI): domain Eukaryota; kingdom Metazoa; phylum Chordata; class Aves; order Accipitriformes; family Accipitridae; genus Elanus; species Elanus axillaris. The sequence goes on from JANZLQ010000013.1 coordinate 22,524,376, forward strand.
CCTGTAATGAGCTCTCAGTGGGGCTCAGAGAGGAGCTTTCCGCTGTGCCAAGAGTTGTTTCATTTTGTGCCAAAGGAGGAGGGGGAGAAGAAATCCTACAAAAAGCTAAGATGTTAATGGTGCAAAAATTGTTCTAAGGGTATCGCAACTGTGAAAAGAGAAAGAGAAGCAGAAGCGGAGGAAGGCACAAGGAAACAGGATGGGAAACTTTTGTCAGAAGCACTGCACCTGTTTGGAGCCTTACATCCCATACTTGTTCTCAGGGAGAGATGGTGAGCCAGATGAGAAAGTCAGCCAAGTCTTCGCCAACCGTGCTGTGGTAAGGCATGACTTCCAAGCAGGACAGAAAGATGGAGAGAGTAAGATAAAAGAGAAACCTTTACCTTCACTGCCTGGCCAGCATCTGGTGAATATTTGCGGATTTGTGGCACTCTTTGACTATGAGGCTCGAACTGAGGAGGACTTGAGCTTCCGAGCTGGGGATAGGCTTGAAGTGCTGGATGCATCCCATGAGGGCTGGTGGTACGCTAGGCTCTCTCTGCCTCCAGGGTCAGCCTATCCTGGCCGCAAGCTCCAGGGCTACATCCCCGCCAACTACGTAGCTGCTGACCAGAGCATCGAAGCTGAACCGTGAGTAACACATAATGCACACCGCAGTCTCTTTTCTGTTAGGTTAAATGGGTTTGGGACAGGAGGTTCTGGCCTTTTCTCTTGCCGAGTAGTACCCTGCCATGCTCAGTCTCCAGTGGTCCTACCAGTGATAGTGCTAGTTGGTGTGTGCAAGGAAAATACACCGTGGTCACAAGAAAATCAGTTACAAAAGGCAGAGTGTTGAGGGTTTTGTTTTGGTTTAAATCATTTCACTCTCTGATGTACCCTAATCACCAGTTTAAGAAGCATCTGGGAATATCAGGTTGGTTACCACTGTGATTGTTTATTATTTTTATTGGTGTAACAGTACATGTGTGTCAGATGCTTCCCAGAGAGTGAAAATATATGACCCCTGCCCCAAACAGTGTTCAGCCTAACCAGCTGCAAAGTTATCAATTAATCAGAGTTTCAGGAAGCTACCTTTACATCTTCTTACAAATGATGAGTAAGTCTCTAACAGCTAAGTTTTTTTATGGTTTCCTCTACATTATTTGTTTCTTCTTTGGAGGCAAATCTCTACTCTCAGGACAAACTTAACTGGAGTAAGTACTGCAAAGGGCAAAAGAGTGGATATAGCAATGGACTACAAATTGAATTTGTTAATCTTTCACAGAGTTTAATTATGCAGCCCGTGATTTTCTGCCCCTTCAAAACATGTCCAGTCTTATTTAATATTCTGAACTAGAGCAGAAATCACACAAAATCAGTTACTTGGCTCCCTAATGAGAATGAGTAAGGTCTGAGTCACCCTGGGATGCAGAGTTACTTACGTGTGTTGCAGTGAGAGGCAGCCTTTGCTGAAATACGTCTGACTGCAGTTCCAGAGGTATGTTTTGGCAAAAATTACCAGTGTGGAAAGAGACAGCGGAAATTGCATTCATTATTAGTCTCAGAATTAATGTTGACTTTAGAGGGATGATGTTGCAGCTTTAGAGTTAAATCTCATTTGGACCTGAAACATCATCTCCGATCTGATCTGCCCACCGTACCGCCAAGGGCTAGGAGAATTGGCTCAGATATGATTATGCCAGTCTTTTATCAGCTGTAGGATTTGTGCTAGAGGCATTTTGGGGCAATTGTAAGATTCCTCTCTAACCCGAAGACCTTAATTTCCAGAGTCTGACCAGCTGTTTCTATTTCTGTATTCAGGCAGACAACCCTTTCAATGGTCATGTTCAAAAGAATTCTTCCAATTGCAGAAATTAATCTGCAGGGAAGGCATTTTCTGAACCACTTGAGAAATGGTGGTAGGCTCTAATTCAACTCAGCTTGGCCTTTGCTCACTTTCAAGAGCTAGTTTTATTACAAGTCATCTAAGATTTCTGCTTGCTGTTAATACTTTGAAAGTGATTTTGCAGAGTTATACCACAAAGTCTCTGCTCTTAAGGTCCTTCTTACCTTTCTATACCAAATCATCAGACACAAAGTTAAGTTTGCCAAAGTGCATTGTTGCATAACCTCTGGTGTTCTCTTGTTACAGAATCGATTTTATTTTATTTTACTCTTTTTATATACCTTTCTCACTTTATTAATAAAGACTGAGTTTTGGCAAAAGATTTTTCTTTATAGATTGTTAGAACACTGGAGAGGAGGAAATAGAGAGCTTTTACAGCTCTCAGTTGAAGTCATTCCTCCAAAATGAGTTTTTAGTTTTGTACCAAAACTAATCTGGCTAAACGTGTTGTCTTTTCTCAGATATCCTTCTCAGACAGTTGGCTTTAGTGATCTTCATATATATACAAGACTGTCTGCTGTCAGGGCACACACATATAACCATAGACCAAGTCAGGTTGGAAAGGACCTCTGAAGGACATTTGAAGCAGTTGTCCCAACTCAGCCATGGCCAAAATACAGTTTGACCTGTTTGCTTAGTTGAGCATTTCCAGTTGAGCTTTTCAGCCTCACCTTGAAGATTTTTTCACCTTGTATCCAACTGGAGTATTCCTTGCTACAGTTTCCTCCAAGAATTCCCTTTCACACACCCTCTGCATTTCACACTTCTGTTATCCTAGTGAAACAATAAGAGCAACAGTAATGATGTTTTAAAGAACTAACCCTTGTTTTCCTTAAAGTAAAAGAATGAGGGTGAAAAAAAGTTGTTCTAATATCTCTTTAATTAAAATTCAATGCTTTAATCATATTCTCTGCCCAAACTTTAAATTTGAACTTCTTTCACCTTTCCATTTTGATTTTAATTATCTCTCCCCTTTGGTGTTGGCCAGTTGCTCATGGCCCTGATACAGACACTTGTGGAAATAGGAGGAGTTCTATTGCATCCTTGCATCCTTTATACCAGTCCTTTGTGGTCCCAGCACAGAACTGACAAAGAACGGAAGACTTACAATCTCATGGTCACCTGCCAAAATGCATATATACCATATATTTGCAGTGTGTTGTTTAGGCTTTGCAGTATTGCCAGGCACAGCTGATCAACAGTCTCTGAGCTAGTTTAATGCACATTTCCTAGCACCAGCTAGCTTCTGTGTATCTGTGGAGACAATGGGAGTTTTAGCTTATTTCGGGACTGTATCTCCATCTTACAGGATCAAGACAAACTGGCTAAACTGTTCTGGGAACCAGACTTGATTCATGGTATGACTCTTAGGAAGCTTGGGAAGAAAATGATAATTTTTGCAGTGAGAAAGGCCTTTTTCAACTTTCCCTTGGTGAGAAAGAGAATGAAGGAAAGCAAGAAGCTTTTCTTCCTTGTGCTCATTTAGATAATAGTTTTTCTTCCTGGAATTCCCTTTGACTCTGTCCAATACGATTGAGGTGGTGCTGATAAGGTATATCAATAACTGGATGAAAGGGCAGAAAGGGAGTGCAATATCTTCAGTCTGGTGAAAACAAAAATTAAATACTATTTAAAAAACAGGGAGTTTTTGTGTATCCTTGGCTATCAGAATGTTCAAGCAGAACTGAGAAGGAGATTTTTTTACTGTGTTGCTTTCCTCAAATTGAAGTTTATTGCTAGAAATCGTATGCTAAAGGTGAAGGGAGACTTTATATTTTGCTAATATATTTTTATATTTGTTACATAACTAACTTATGCCAGAAGTCAAACACTTCCTGTTTGTGCATGGTATCTTGTGAAAAATAAGTTTCTCTTGCCTCCTTCCTTTGGCTTGAGTGGTCTCTTCCAGTGTGACTGACTCAGATGAAGTCAGCAACAACCTGTGTGAATAGGGGAAGGGGAAAAGAAGGGAAATCCATGGCTTGGGTTCTGCCTGCTGCAGCATTGATGTCCAAATGTGTGCTGCATGAGATTAAACACATCCAAGCAATGCACACCTGCTACCATGAAGGCTGTTTTGAACAGACTGGGGAAACAAGGCCCTTCATTTTTATATTTACTAGTAAAGCATCTTCTTATTGTTGATCTTTGCTAGCACCTGCAGTACTCCTTATACTAAGAACAACCTGTCAGGTGGAGGGATGTGAAGGGATTGTGCGTAGTGTCTCTGGAGACAGGGCTGTTCCCCTGGCCCTACCTGGGAAAGGTGGGACAAAGCAGCTGAGGAGTGGAAGCATTTGTCTAGGAAACTGTAGTCACACAGTGAACTTTCACTTCATGCGGAAATAAATCTCTTACTACAAAAATGTTCTTTTACTTAGTGTCTGACTAAAAGCAGACGCAGACTATGCTAATGATAAAGATAAATTAGCAACTGTAAGAACACTTGGTGCTCTTCTTGTCTCTGCATCACAGGTAGCAGTCAAAACCACAAGCCAGAGAGATTTTTCACTTCTAAGGAGTTTTGAGTGAGGTTGTATCTGCTGCATCCCATGACTTCAGAATGCACTTCCTTCTGCATTTAGACACATAACATTTAGGAAAAGAGATGCAAAAGATGCATTTGGAGATACAGTCACATAATTTAGCTTGCATGTCCAGCAAAGGATAATCAGAAAAAGCAATTTGACTAACACCAAAATCTGAATTAAAAGATAAAAATTTCCTTGGGAAGGAGCATGACCTTCCTGTCTCTGCTCTTTCTGTGCCTGTTATTCTGCACTATAAACAGGAACCATAGTAACACATTCACCTGCCCTTATTTTATTACTGCCATTTGTTTTAACTAAACAAGAAAATGACATAGTGCAAATTGTTATGGACAACAAATATAGCCCAGCTGTACAGTTAATTTTAATGAAACAAAAATAATAACCCCCCCCTCACTCTTGGAGTGACATGAATTCTTTTTTTTTCTAGAAGAAAGGTAGAGTATACTTAGAGGGGCCTCTTGTGAGCCATCCTGATGGACCTGTTGGGCTGTTTATTGAAAGTCAACTTCATTCCATATCTTCATGCCAGCATTATTGACACAGGACTGCTGTGCCGAAGGAAGTAAATCTACACAAATTCCTAATAGAATAGGTCAAAGAAGATCACAGCAGTTACTTTTAACTTTCACCAGTTGCAGGAACATTCCCTATTTCAGACAGGTTTCTTATGTAGGTATTTCCCAGCTGGTGAAAACTGAGCCCCAGACCTAATCAATGAAACTTCACCAGCCAATTCCACAATGAGCTTTTTAAACAACCCTTTGAAAGCAGAAGTGACTTGTAGGTTATTTTTTTCAATCTCCATAATTCCTTCACCTTCTGTGACCTGACTCAGCTTTAACTATTTCATACATTGACTGAATCTGAGTTACTATAGATGAACAATAAAGCGTTCCCTGGGCTGACCTGTTTCAGACTTTCTGCAAAGTCAGGCTTATGGGGTTTCTTTGGTTCATGTGGGTCATTTTTCAAAGTAGTATTTAGAGCCAAAATGTCTAGAAGCTCTTTTTAAAGTGAAACCTTAGATTCTGCCGAACACCTCACAAACCTGAATGTAATCCATTGTGACTTCTGTGTGCTCCCTCTCTCTCGCTCTCATAATTCCTCTCTCTATTACAGTACAAAGTCCTGAGGACACCACCAGAATCAGCAGTAACCCTTGTACTGAAATGAACTTGTAAAAACTGTTTATTGCTAACATGACTACACAAAGTATTAGTAGGTTGTTCTCACATTCTTGGATCCTGCTACATTAAGTACAAAAGCTATTCTCATATAGTTTTTGGTGGAAAAGGTTTATTTGTCACCAAAATATGTATCTATTATAAATCATCAAAATGACTGTATGTGAACTCATTTGAAATTCAGTTGATGTAGTTTATGTACGTGCTTTTGTGTGTGCATGCACATGTACACACACACAATGTAGAGAAAGATTATAAGACTGATACATTTAAGACTATGCAAAACAGCCCTGTGAGACAAGGTATATATTGCAAAGCTAGTAAATCATGCTTTTGAACTTTTTTGACCTTGTGTTCATAGCACTGCAAGTATCCAAAGTTTGGAACTGCCATGCATATTTTGGAGTGCCTCTCCTGAATTTAAATGATTGAATAATGCAAAAAACCCCATGAATTTAATCACTTTTTTAGTGTGGTTGAGCATTCCAGTGCTGTCTTCAAGCATATCTCAAACTTTGTCTTAATTTCTGCTCGTTTCTTAAATAAGCAAAAATGCACTGAACACAAAAGGAGATGGTTTACAGAACTGTGAAAGGTCAGATTTTGTCAAGTGCCAGCAGTATTTACACATCCATGTGTATACCCATGTCCAGAAAATGTGTGTGTCTGCTCAGAAAGGTGGAAGGAGTTATGACATTGTAGATGAGCAGTTCATGCAAACCTATCTAATTTAGGTCACCTATTTTCTGGCAATGTGGTTTTCTAAATATACAACATTGTCTGTTCAAATTCTGAGAAATGAAGAAATTTCTTCCTATGTTGTCTTTATTTAAAATTAAGGTGTCTGTTATACATTGTAATCATTATATACTAGTTTCCATTACCCCATTGTTAAAGATTTGACAATGAATAATGTCAAGACCAGAAACAATATCCTTAAAACCTGCAAATGTAGACAGTTAACTTTTCTTACAGTACTGTGAAACCCAGGTGGCCTTTACAGTGCCTTTTAGAAAAACAAAGACCATATACTGGTCAGAATAACTCAATAGTCCTGTTTGATGTTTTTTCTTCAGACTTGGTAGGAATAAGCATTGTGCATGCTAGCCTACATTAGTTGGTTTTGAGCAATGTTGTTGGCAAAAACATTCACCAGGTACTGCACAGTGGTTACTGTTTCCTCAATAGTTGTCTTTGATGGCTCTCCACACAGCACTGTGCAGAGCTGTGCAAAGCTAAGTGATCACTGAGCTGGTTTAGAACTGAAAAATAGTAACCAACAGTTCAGCCAGGCTAAGAAGTCCTAAAGCTGGGCTGATTTTAAACAAACTAGGTCAGGTATCTCTGTGAAGAATTATTTTGTAACATGTAAAAAGCACTGTTGGTTATAGAAAACTTTGGGGCTTTCTTTGTGTGGGATCATATCTGTACTGAAGAGATTAAATCATAAAAACATAAGAGATACCCTACAAGGTCAAACCAATGGCCCCTCTAGCCTCATTATTCTGTTTCAGAGGGGATTTTATGAAAAGTGCACAGGCCCATCCACTTTCTTTGATCTGTTCCCTTTGTACTTCCTCAGAGGCTGGAACTGTTGTATAAGCAATGTCAGAGGGTACATCACTGCCATGTCTAATTACAGACCTATTGTCAAGTCTGTTTAGCAAAAGCATAGGTGTTGACACTGCACAATTCTTTATTTCTGTCTGTAGGCAAAGACCAAGCTACTAGGAAAAAAAACCAAAACCCACAAAAACCCCTCTCATCTCTGCAGGAAGTTTTGTATTCCTAAACAAGTGTTTGGCTTTTTTTCTGGGTTGGTGATTGCTTAGTCATGAGTGACTCAAAAAAACCATGCTCAGAGTAAATAGGCACAAAAGGAAACAGTAGCGCTGCACAGGTACCTGTGAAATTCAGGGACCGGTGCTTTACAGACTGCACCTATCTGCCCCATCTACCCTCATGCACCCAAGTCAGCCTGGGCATCAGACCTCAGTGACTTTACCCTCACATATTTACCCATCAGTTCATTTTGCTTCCTACCAAAGGGGCAGAACTAAACCCAGGATGTGTCCGGTTACTATCTTATGGATACTATCTTCTAGTGTGAGGCTATAGAAGAGATGTCTCGTACAAACATTGTAATAATGATGCAGCCTTCTAATAGCCTAGTTTAGACAACGCAATATTTACCTGCACTTTAATTTTAAAACAGATTCGTAGAGAAACTATGATTAGTCAGGATTCAGATGGTTTTCTGTAATAAAATGTTTTGTTCCTTTTCAAGTTAGGCAAGAAACGTATGCATAGCAAGGAAAGGCTATAATATATTAGGTGATATTTAAAAAAAGACAAATTATTATTATATATTTACTACTACATGTAAGAGGAAAAAACAATTTTCAGTGATTTTTAAATAGTACTATATGGGACATATTTGAAGACCCTTCTTGTGTTAGAACTTTAAAAATAAGAGATGAAACTTCTTTAGTTAAGAAGCTTGTGCATTGAAGTTTTCTTAAATGTTGACTTTCAGGTTTGCACCTCAAAACTGTAAAAAAATCCCGTAAGTGTTACAAGAAACTAGAATGGAAATCTACATCTTTGCAGTTTTCAATTCTCCAGTCGTGCCTAGAATTCATCTGGAAATAGCTTTTCAGAAAATCAAACAAAATATTGATCATGAATGCATTCCTTTGCTTTATCACTTAAACCAAAGAGAAATACCTAGTTTTTCCATGCTGGTACACTAATCTTAATCAATGAAAACTGGAAAAACAAAGCAGTGAATTAAATAATAAGTGATGGTTCAATAAAGCTTTGTACTAATTGACATTTTCATTACTTCTATGCAGACTACTCTATAATATTTTACATTATAAATTTACCTGCAGTAACATTGGTAAACATTTTCCCTTAGCTTTCTCTCACTAAAGCAGATATATAGCTAGTTTAATGATGTTTTCCTGTAGTTACAGCACAAAGGATTTTGCAGCACACCTTTTCAAACCTCCCTGCAAAAGAAGAGAAGAAAAGAAATCTGAGAATCACATGTGGGAATGAATATATACCATGAATTTCATAAATTATGAGAACTCATAAACCTCAGTCTTCCTTTTGAAACTACTGATCTTTTCCGTTAGTGGAAGTCTCTGTAAGGGTGTATGGAAGGAGTCTCTGCTTCTCTAAGGGTGTGTGGTGAAAGAAGCCATACACAAGAACATGGAGAGACAAACCTGAGGGACACGTGAGAAGGGAAGTGGTGACAAGGACAAGCCTGCTCAGTCGCACTCACTGATAGGGGTATGCAAAGTGTAGAAATGATTCTTCTTCGGGAAGATTATATGAGGACCTTGCCAACAAGGAAGGGGAGGGAGGCAAACACACAGACACTAAAGCTGACTGATTAATGTTAACAAAGGCAATAATTAGAAGTAAACCTGGTCAGTCGCACTAATTGATGGGCTATGAAGAAACGGCAGGCAAACTCGGACTTTACAACCGATAAGGATGCAAACCTAGCGGTCTGGGATGTTGGAGGGGGATCTGTGGGGCTGTGTCAAATGATGAAGCAAGGTTTAGGGAAAAGGGATCAGGGCGGAACAAAGAGGGGGTAGACAGAAAGGGGTATAAAAGGTGCTGTTCACATGTAAAACGGAGCCAGTCAGTACACTTGTCTGGCTGAGCCCTGTACCTGGTCACCACACACTGTCCTGTCTTCTCATTAATCCTTTCTTGACTATCTCTGTGTGTAAGCTTACCCTCTGTCCCACCGGTGACTGCTGCGAGGACTAAGTGCCAGCTCCCTGGGGGGGCTGGTGTGACTGGGTACTGGGACAGCAGCTGGAGTCCGAGCCGGGGTGTAGGTGCCCTTGTGTCCACTGCTGGAGTAAGTGGGGTCTCAGTGCCAGATACTGGAGTGGGTGGGGGTCTTGGCCACCAGCCACTGGGCTATGGCTCAAAACCAGCTGCTGGGGGCACTGGCATGCATGAGGCGAGTGTGGGTAAAAGGGGCTGGGATCAGGTCAGGGTGGTTGGATGGAGAGACGGGCTGTGCTGGTATTTGAGGGGGGGATTCGTAAATGTGCCTGTGCACTTGTGAATCTAGACGCTGGGTGTGTGTGCGCGCACGTGCATGCTGTCACTAGAGTGACCTTCGGCTCTGCCAGCTGAAAAGGAGAAGGAGGGGACTGTGCTTGTGTTTTATCTGAGTCCTGTACATGGGTGCTGTTGAAGACAGTGCCTCATCTGTGGCAGTCTGTGTGACCTGCCATGTCAGTGCCCTCTCTGTGTTTCTGTGTGTCTCTGAGACACATGCACAGCTTCACCACTTGTGGAACGTGCCACCGGGGAAGCAGCAGACACATCCCTGAGCATGGGCAGAGACACTGTGTCCCTGGGCTGCGCTCCGGTGTCCGAGCAGGAGGTCCCTGCCCCACAGCAGCTGGAGGATGTGGCTGCTCCTAAATCCCCTTAGAAGTGTTCTTTACCTCTACTTCAAAAAAGACAGGCTTGGCTTTCTGTTCCTTTTATCATATGCTTTTCCCAACCTCCTACAGATTTATGAATATCTGTATATATTCTCAGCCACTGACATGGATGAATCAGTATCATTTTTATCCATAGAAAGTCACCTGATGTTTTTCGCTGTTCTAGAATGACGCCCAATTAGCTTGGAAAGATAATTATTGGTTTTCTGAATACCTACAAGGAAAGAAGAGAGAAATGAGATCCTGTTCTTACTACAGAGCTAAAATGTTTGAAGAATCACCCAGAAACTTCCTTTGATACTGACGTACCTTTCTGACATGGTGTTGTGATCTCTTACAAAAGAAACCGTGTGTGTGGGTCTTGGGATGATAATATACTCACTGATACAGAGTTTGATGTGCTCCAGCTTTACTTCTGGAGGTCAAAGTTGTCTTCAGTCTGTCACCTTTCACATCGGTCAACCTGAAAAGACTAACGCTGAAAACTGGGAGACCATTTGGTTAAGAAATTTGTCCCCATGTGAAAGAACTGTTCTGTCCTTTGGCTCAGGGTTACCTGGGGGTGCCAGACTGCACAGTTCCTGTCTGAGTGCCTCTGGGGACAGTGACCTGGTTGTTCTCTACTGAAAGTTGACCTGAGAGGGGGCACAAAGCTGCTCAGACTGCTGGCAATAGGCTGGGGAGGTGTGTGCCCAAGTGAACGTCCAAGAGAGAGCTCTGCACAGAATGGATGGAGAAACCTGCTCTGCCACCAGTGTCCTGCGCAGGCAAGGGGGGCTTTTTGTTACCGAGAGTTTCTGTATTACTTCTGTACTGAGGTGAGTTTCCCTGTGGGAAAAGAAAATAATTTCTCAGGAATGATTTTCTCAAGAAAATCAATTGAGTGCTTTTGGAAGCTGTAATGGTTTAAGTGAATGTATGATTGAACATTTTCTTGTCCTTTTGAGTTTCCCTTAATGTTAAATCAATTGATGTTATTAGTGTTCTCTGTACCATGTTAACATTAAGGCTACCTGAAGGTTTCAACTTTGTTCCTCAGTTGTTATGAATAGCAGAGTTATTGCTACTTTTGGAGTATATTATAGCAGTATATCAGGACTTTTTGTTCATGTATGCGTTAGCAAATGCATACAGGTACTACTACCACTGATGCAAGATTTTACAATGCTATTTGGAAGACTCTGTGCAGCAGAAGTAGGGTCTGAGGTACACATTTTAAGTTTTTTTAAAAGAGGTGATTGTATGGCTATATTTAATGCCGAATGTCCCAAAGCAATGCCCATTGAAGTCAATGGTAGCCTTTCATGGATTCCAAAGACCAGTTGTTTTAGAACAAGTTTTAAATGCAATGAAGTCCTTATCCAGATACAAAACCACTACTGGGAACAAACTTTGATGATTGACCTTAGTCTCTTAAATTGGAGAAATATCAGGGACTTATATAACTAAAACATCATAGAAAAAGTAGTATGATACCCCTTTCATCTACTGTTTATTTTCCCATATAGAAGAACTTCAGAGTAGATTAAATAATGCAGCATGCAGATGACCAATATTGTGGAGAATGAATGCAAATGTTGAAATTAATTACAGAATAGCAAAGTGGGGACTTGCAGGATGAGATTTATTTATGGAGATTTCTGCAAATCAACTCTTATCAGATTGTGATTTGATTGCTGGTTTATTATCTTTTGTTCCTATTTTGCAGTGAAACTAGTATTGGGTGAGCTATGCTAATTTACAGAGCTCATGCACTTGGCTTTTTAATACTATCCCTACAGGAGAAATAGTAATTTCCCAGTCATTACAGAGTGCAAGAGTAGCCAAAAGTGCAATGGTTTGTCATCCTGAAGCAGACTCAGAGCAAATTAATCTCCACGTTTGCAGCACAGTCAACTGCTATTATCAACTATTGAAAAATTAATGTAGTATTATGCATAATCCCTTACAACAGAATCACACAACAGTACTGTTATGGCCTACTGAAGTACTTACTAAAAGGTTTCTACACAACGTGTTATGGATTTTGTAGGCTAATGCCCAAGTAATCTTTGTGCTTATGTTTACAAGACAGTAAATTTGTTCTAGACTGTAAGAGGAAATGCCTACCTCTGTGGTGGGTTTTACCACACTTACTCACTGTTGAGCGTTACCTTGTCCAAACAGTCCCACGCAGTTACTTACTGTAAAAGTCCCTAAAGCCCTGGCATGCCCTTTCTTTAGGGCACAGCTTATTATTCCTAACAAAAACAATGGACTAACACAAAACAAAGACATTTCTTAGACCAAAACAGACTTCAGAGGCTCAGAGTCCTTTTTGAAACATCTGCTGCCCTCTTCTCATGAGCTAATAATCTCCTGCAGTTTTGTCAACTGGGCTGCCCCAGTGATTTGCTAGTGCAACCTGGGGCTCCTTTAGGGTCTCAGGTATACACAAGGTCAGTCTACCAGGGTAGGTGGGTGTTTGGCATGTTTGCTACAGTTATACTGCAGTCAATGGGATTGTGTGGAGTAAACTACTGTTCAGCGTTAGAGTCTGTTTTTGGTGAGTAGTAAAATGAAAACAATTTTTTTTTCCAAGGCACTACACAATATAAGTGTGGTGAATCTGGTTCTTGAGTCTAGAAGTATAAAGCTATAAAGCTTTTTTCTGGCAATAACTTGCAATTTCCCATCTTGCTAAAAAGAAATGGTGGCAAAGGTTCTGCCTAATTTTGATGGTAGCTCATGTACGTTCAGTCCCAAAAGGATTATGTCTGTTTTAACAGTGGTACAGTCTCCAAATTACTGTATGTAAGCATCTATGCACATTGTATATTCCAGCAAAATAGTGACTATGATATGTTAGAGACATAGGTTTAAATTGCCTCATTTTAACTAAAGAACCCCTGTTTCATAGATGAACGTATCACTTGTGTCCTAGTGCTCACGTTCATGATCAACTAAGTATGGGAAGAGAGAAAGGAAAAATGGCTCCCTTCTCCTGGAAGAAAGAAGCAGTGACATTTCTTTTGAGTCCTTCTTTTCAGTTTTGTATCAAATAAAAATATTTAACATCGTCTGAAACAAAATGAAGGGTATTACTTGGTTGCATCTTGTTTTCATATAACTTAATCTTTTCTGAACAAAATTAAAAGAAAAAATGCTTGTATTTTGAAGGAAACTCCATTTGAAAACAGAAATTAAAAAACCTTCAAATTTTAAAATTTTTCAAATTGAGTAACTTCACAAGTTAAGCTATGATGTTTTGTTTAGAAAATATATGAAAAGGTATAACTTAATTTTCTTTCTCTTTTTTTTTTGCTTCTATGTCTCTTCCGTTATCACATCTTATGTTATGCCATCTCACCAATAAAACTATCTCAAGTCTAACATAAATTTAGTATTTATGGAAAAACACCAACCAGTCAGCTATAATCTGTTTACAAGAACATTAGCAAAATGTTATCCAAAAGCCAAGAGCAAAATGGGATCTGTTATTCTCCAAAACTGTGTATTTCACATTGTAATGGTTATTTAAAGAAAAATCACACTGTGTATCTCAAAATATGGAAAATACAGTGGAACTTACAGTGTGTTACTGGAGACAGACTGTCACATTCAAACATACAGGCAGACTTATACATACATACATAACATAAACTAATGCTGCTCTGTCATTTTGATAGATCTCCGCCACTTCTGTAGTGTAGAAATGAGCCTTTCGTTTTTCACAACTATTCACATGTTCTGTGTTTTCCCCTATGGAAAGAAAAACACTTATTCCACCTGCTGTCATTGCGAAAAGACTCAGAAGCTCCAGGTCCCCCCCACAGTGCATGCAGATAGTCTTCATTTTAGTTTGTGATAAGTTATTCAACGAGGATCTGAGAAATACGCATGACTCAGATCTTTACGTATGAAGCATGTTCATCGTGGCTGCAAAAGGTTAAGTGCGCTGCCCTATATAACTATCCCTGAAAACCTGAATTTCTAGTTTCACTTGGAGGAAACTAGTTTCTGATTATGGTAAATAAGTAATCAGAACTGAGCTGTGTCATTATACACGTACATTTTAAAACATTTTTTATTTCAAGTATCGTCAGGTACTTTCTGCAGTGTGTTAAGATTTTAACTAATTTACTTATGTAGATACAGAAGGCTGTTGTTACCTAAACAATTGTCTGACTCGCTGCTGATGGTACTTTGGTGAGTAATGTTTAAATCAGTACATTTAGCAGTGACCTCTAGTCAATAAATGATGAAAGTGAATGCTAAAGTATGCTCCTGGCAAGTACAAACATAAGTGGTGTGATGAACCAAGCAAGGGAAAGGGAAAAGATCTGTAGAGAGCAATCCTTACAGTGAGTTAGTCTGTGAAATTGTTTCCCCAAGTAGGACTGAAATCGCTGCCAAAGACATGTGCCCTGCGGGAGCAGAATAAGCTGGAAACCAGCATTTGCTGAGCAGGTGCAGCAGCTCAGGCAACAGCAGGTTATAGCCCTTGGGCAATAAATACAGTCCTCAGTTTTGTCTTGTCTTCATTTTCTCTTCATCATTGCCTGTTAGCTCTGACTTTCTCTCTTCTCTCCCTCCACCTGCTTGATAATTCTACTGTCCTCTCTGCTTTGAATTTTTACTGTCCTGTTTTCTCCCTCCCTCCTGCAGTGTCCTATGCGTTCCTTTATCATTAGATTTAAGTTCCTTCCTCTTAAATTTTGTCCTTGTCCCTTGCATCCTTCAGTATTTCATAATAAATGACAGTGTGAGATAGACAGCCTTAAAAACAATTCCAGGCAAGCCTGTAGAAGAAAGAAAGGAGGAAGGGCTCTGTTTCCAAAGGACCTGAAACCCAATCTTAGTTTTTCCAGCCTCTGCACAGTGAAAGTCTGCAAGCCCTAGAGCAATCCTGGACCTTTCACTATGTAGATACTTGTACCATATCTGGGAAGGCTTGTGCTTTTGAAAATGCTCATGAAAGGAATCTTTTGCAAGTTTTTATCTTCATGGTTTAGCCTGACTACAGATTTTCTGGTTGTTTTGGTTTTTTTTCCAACACCGTCATTGGGTTCACTGTAGACTACAAAGGGAAAATTAAAGCAGCCAGTGCTCATCTCCCACGCTCTCCGTCACACACACAGTTCATCATTTGTGAAGCACATCTGTTTCTTAACTATGTTATATCTGGAAGGATTTCATCTTTGCAGTGATATTTCCTAGTTTCTTGAAATGTCAGCCCTTGGAGAAATGGTATTACTTCATTAGTCTTATAATTAAGGCAGCCTAATATTTTCTATCTTGTTCAGCCTAATATTTTCTATCTTGTTCAGTTGGTTATAATTTTTCCAGGCTTTACCTGGTTGGATGTGAATTTTTCAGGGTTGATACCAGGCACAGGCTGCCTCTTTCTCTCCCTGAAAGCAAAAAAAGTGGCTCAGAACAATACGAGAAATCCTTTGTGCATGTACTTTGGAAGAAGGGCTTGATACTTGGTAGGGGAGATAGCTATATGAAAAGTATGTGCTTTTTTTGCTATCTAACAAAACTTTGCTTCAAACTAACCAAGCCTTTGAAAATAAAATTGCACTTCATATGTGGTAAATGAACATATTCATTAGAATTTGACAGCTGCATTCTATATTTCTGATGTTTTGGGAAAACCCTGCAAGTGCCTGGAGCCTTCCTCTCAGCGCAGAGAGGACATGCTGGTGGTGCCCTTGGTAAACTTCTGTCCCTGCTTCTGCACTACTGTTTACCCACAGCAGACTGCAAAGCTGGCATGGATTAAAAGCTGGCTCAGCAGCCCTCTTTGTCCTGCACAGATGACAGTAGTGTAGAGTGGTGCACGCAAGCATGTTCAGGTTTCCATGTGCTGAGTAAGGGCAGTGATCACAGGATGGTCATGTGATGTAAGTAATTGAATGAGACCCTGGAGGATCTCTCTGTCTCTTGGTCTCTTTAGCTTTCTATGCATCTCCTTGCATTTTGTGACACAGAAGTTAGCAGCTATTGCTCTCCGAATAAACTACTACATACTACACGGTAAGTCCTGTGAAAGGTAGGCCCTAGGCTTTTCAAACTGGACATCCAAAATTAGTAGAAAATGCTTATAATAATGTCTTAGTGCCTTAGTTCCCTTCTGCGATGTTACTCCACTGTAAAAAATATTTTACAAGCAGAAGTGCCGCAAAAAGGAATTAATGAATGTTCATAAAACATTTGGAGATTATGGTCATGAACACTATAATAGAGGCTGCTAGGAAATTAGCCATTCATGTAATTTTATAACTAGTATTGAGAGCAGAGACTAAACAATGTACAGTAAATAAACTCTATCTACTCAATGACAAAACAAAATAGAGGGTAACAATTCAGTGAGCAGCATTCGTATTAACATCATAGAAAGCACTGGATGTGGCCGTGTAATTAAAGATGATATCATACTGGATTTTCCTGAAAATAGCTGACTTGATGCCATGAAAGGAGATTAATATTTCCATCTCCTAACTGTGGAGTTCTTGACTTTGCAGTTACAGCTTTCTATGACTGTAGATTTTGAGGCATTTAAAATGTAAGCTTTATGTACTGTTGAAGCTTTTCTTTATTTGTTTTAGCTATTACACAAGCTTTCTGCATTCCAGAAGAAACTGGGATATAGTTGGTCTTAATATATGTAGTATCTATTTTTTATTGTCCTCACCCAAGACTTTTGCTCTAATTTCAGTAATTCTTTGCTCTTCTCAGCCTAAGAAACCTTTTCTTCTCCTCATACCCTACTTACAGACATAGTTAACACACTGCAGTTAATCTTCTGTAGGGCCAGCTAACCTGTTTGTCATCATTTCTTCTGTAATGGAGACTTCTGGTTGGGAACCACAGGAATCATAATAAACCGTTCCAGCTGCTGAAATTTAGTGGTTTTATGAGATTTACCCTAACATGAGAAGGTAAATCCTAGTTGCAGGCACTTACAAAAAATGATAATTGAGATGCCACAAAGTGCTGATCCAGGATAGGATCATGCCGTGCGTTTTAATGTCCCGAGTTATTTTTGAAAATAAATTTCATGTGACTGATTTCCTGCTATTTCTTCTGTTATGCCCCCATGCTCTTTGAATGAGCTTGCCATGTATTCCTTCTCAGCAATTTTTCTCTCCTTTCCTCCCCTATATTCCTATTGTAATAATCACAATTTGTGTATGTGGCTGTACCTTACTGCTGACTCAGATCTCAGGATTTTCCCTTTTAGTTGGACATTCACAAAATTCAGACTATGTCACAGACCTCTGCCTTTAGCCTTAGCTTACCTCCAGTGCCCTGCAACTTGAATGAGAAACTGAAACAATCTCCCCTTATCCCAGCTGCAGCTAGTTATTAAAGCAAATTCAGTAACTTCACATATGAAATTGTGGAGCTAATTCTGACTTTTCCCCTGTACATATTAAATGTAGGTGAAGGTAGAGGATAAAAGTGGGAAGCTATGCTCTGGTGAGCCCTATTGGAAATGGATGACATGGTCAGAACTTCACATCATTTTCTCTGCTGGCCTTCAGTATGAATAACAAAAAACCAGTGAGGGATCTGCTGAAATTTCCAAGAAAGCCAAAGACTGTAGCTGTTAATTCACAGTTGGTGTTTGGCTTGGTGATAAAGATCTTACCCACATCCCAAAGGGGGAGGCATACAGAGTCCTTAATCATGAGTTTAGAGTTTCTGTTGGAGTACGTCTGCAAAGGTGCTGCCCAAGGAAAGGGTGTGCTGTCAGAAAGGTTCTCCAGTAACAAATTTTTTGCCTGGACCCTGGTTGGGGCTCACTGGTTGTGATTTCTCCAATGCAAAAGCAAGAGGTTGGGTTAGGAGAAAGGCAAATATTAGAGCTCCTGCTGGAAGGGGGTGGCACAGTGGCCATGCAAGGAAGGTTGAGGGTGCAGAAAGGTTTGTCCCCTTAGGACTTTTGTGTCTGGCCCGTGCCAAGGGGTCCTCTTCCATGGCACTTGGCCCATGTCTGCTTGCTTGTTCATTTGGCATGACTGAGGATCTTTGGCAGACGTCAGCCCATGCCTAGGCTTAGGATTAGGAGAGAGATGAATACCAGAATTCCAGTGTGACTATGGCTGCTAACGGACTGCCCAAGGAAGGTCAAAGCTGGAGAAAGCAGCTTTTAAGCTAAGGCTCAAACTAGGTCTAGGATTAGTGTTAGAGCTTAGATTAGTTTTAGGGTTAGGAGAGTGACAAATCCTAGAGCTCCAGTTTGAATAAAGCTGCAAGGGTCTGCTCAGGAAAAAACTTGTCTCCCAAGAAGTGTTTTGTCTGGCCTATGACTTGGGGGGCTTTGGCTAAGAGTCAGCACACATCTTACATTAAAGTCCAGAGTTAGCATGTTAGGGATTTAGCAGAGACCAAGCATGGAGCTCCAGTGTAATGGGCAGGGCAGTATGTGTGTGTGTGTGGCGGGGAGGGGGCTGTAAAAGGGCTGTCCAAGGAATAGTAGGCTGCCAAAAAATGTTTCTTTCCCCTGAGAGCTTTTTCATCTGGACCATGTCTGGGAATCCTTTTGTTTGTGTTTAACTTTGAGTGTTGGATAGAGTTAATTTCAGGAGAGAAAAAGAGCCTGTAGTTCCCAGATTAGTCGAGATCTTCTGTCAAATCTTCAGTCTCTACCTTGGATGAGTACATTGCACTGATATGATCAGAAGGGGATATTGCATTAATGGGAGGGAACAGGGGGAAGAAAACTCATTTTGCATACTCTTCAATGGGGATATTTGTGGTTTTTGTTTTTCCACTGGGGTTTTGTCATCTTCTAGGCACGTTGCCAGGCACTGGAAACTTTACCGGTGGTATAGCATTGCAGAACTTTGCTTCCCTATCTTTCTTTGCTTTAGTGGTTCTGTCAGCAGCTATGCAGCATTTGGTAACCCTTGGCCCATGTTACTCTCTTCCATTTTCCAGCTTAGAACTTCCTGCCATATCTTCCTGTTATAACAAAAAAAATGGAGAAGTAGAAGTAACTATTTTTATTTTAGTGGATTTCTATGTAGCAAAGCAGAAGTAGACACAAAGTAGAGGCAGGTAAATGGGGCTTTGACATTTAGACAGAGATCAGCAGTGTGTTGCACCCTGAAGGACAGAGGGCTTCTGAGCAAAGGTGGTGATGGAGCCAGTTAACAACATCAACTTCTGTTGAACTCATGACTCCATTTTAATTCAAGCTGGATGGAATGGGGAGGCAGGAGTGAGTGTAGGTGACATGATCTCTGTTTCTTTAAAAATTTACCCTTCAGGTATAACCACCAACATTCAGCTTGATGAAGGTTCATCTTGTCCTTTGCTGGTAGAACAGGATCGTAGGATAGGAGTATGGATCTCAGCAGTGATACCGTCACAGTCAGGGAACATCCCATGACAAAGCCTGCTATGATCTATAATGATGATTCTGTGATCTAAAACCTGCCAGTGGAATTGATGGCCAATAGAGATCGGATTCATATGCTCTGAATAACCACAACAAATCTCACTGGTATTCTAGTATTGGGCATCTGGACCAAGTAAGGACTGTATTCGTTATGGACCTACATCAAGGACATCTTTTCTGTCCCCAAAGTCCTCCTATATATGGTGGCCAGAAGTGACCTGGACGTAGCCTGGAATTTTTAATGAAGTGGTTCCTGAGAGCTATGAATGATGGTGGAAACAAGGGATTTTGAGGAAGCTGCTAGAAACAATCCCACAACAGCAGATCTGGCATCCTACACTGAAAAGGGAGCTGGTGTGTTGGACGCAGTGCTGGCCAAGAAAGCAAGTCCCTGGGTGTCCCTGACAGAAGAGCACTACTGCTGTGCTGACCAGACAGCTCCTGCTAGAAATGGAAACTTATGCCCAAGCCTGACTGTGCTTATTTGTGCCATACCTGGTAATCTACTGATCCCGCATTTACAGTTGTGACCCAAAGTGATCTGGCTGCGAGCTGAAGTTCAGAGTGAAACTGTGTATGTTCCACCACCTACTCCTGGAGTGCCTAGTGCCAATATAGCACACTGAAGTCAGGGAAAGTGCCGGTTAAGTGACTTGTGCAATGGATAGTCCTTGATGTTTTAGTTCTGTTTTTCTAAGTGTTCTGTTGCAGCACCTTCATCTGTCTTTGAGCTATAAAACACAAATAGATCTACTAAGGATTGGGTGTTGTTTTGGTCTGACCTTCCTATCCCGCAGAACAATATCTCATGGTGAGCAATTACTTTGATTCATTATTACTCTTTAGAGTACTTTTTCCTCTAAGATACACAATTTTGGATGAAGTAAAATATGAAGCCTTTTGAAGCATAAGTTCAATCGCTAGAAATTGAAATAAGCTTTATAAAAGGAATTTAAACTTCCATTTGTAATGGAAATAGTACTTTAAATTCAGATGTGCTTTTTGTTAAAAAAAGCGAATAACAAATTGAATTACTTGCTTTGAGGTTAAGGGGTTATTTTTTCACAACCAGCATTGCTTTTGGTACTATGTGATTATTATTGCAAACCCAATGACTTTGAACTAGCAATCCCATATTCAAGTGCTGTTAAAAGTAATTTTCATTATATTTTTCTGAAACATTTTAATCAGATCATGTAAGTCAGGCAAATAAGGTAATATACAATATGTGTCCACTTTTCACTCTGTAATAATGACTTCAGTTACAGTTACCTTCTCAAATACTGTTGCTCTAATTATCTTATTTTGCAAGTCAGTATCTTTTTAACTGTTAGGTTTATTGGGAGTCAGAACCTATGTATTATATGTCCTCCATATAGCCTTTAATGGTAAATTCATATTGATTTAAATGAAGTTTTTCCAACCTAATAAAAATAAACATATCATCTGAAATATTTTGAAGTCAAAGGAACAGATACCTATGCCTAAATACAATATTCACTTACGTATTTTTTTCCAAAATTGTGGTCTATATTGTAAACATGATTTTACATACACAAGTGTAATACTATTTGAAATTGTATTTCCCAAATTAACCAACAATTTCCTCTTGTTGCATACATTATATTACTGCTCATGTTTTCAGCTTTAGCAATTTGAGTTACTAGCAGTGTACGTACGAATACCGCGATATGTAAAGACTCTATTTTTGGCTATTCTGAACATAAAATTCAACCCTGCTAACACTGCATTGGAAGCTCTTTCAGCTTTGATACAAAATGAAATCCTTTTGAAAGGATGCTATCCTCTTAACCCATGAATAAAGGACACAGAAAATTAAACACCTCTTCTTATACACTCTTATGAGAATCAGCCACTTTGGACATTACTACGTGATAACTTATAGTTCAAGGAGAAAAAAAACAGTTCCGATTTTTTTCAGATCATATAGTTTGTTAATTTTCAGATGTTATTCTCAGAGCAGGTGTATTTAGACATTTCAGAAAGATTCTAATGTAGTTTTTAGGGCAAACAAATTTTCTTTGGGGCTTGAATAGAGTTGAACTTGTACTCTGTCCTTTGATTCCTTTGATAAGAACCTCAGTCAAGGCTTTGAACATTTATTCATTACTTAGTTTTTTACAGTCTAGTTAATGAATTAATTTAATTAATTAGTTGAATTAATGAACACATTTAACTAATTAAAATTATTACTAACAAACACATTCCGGCTTTCTAATGAGATTCCTTTCCTTGCCAAATATATATCAAGGCCTATTTTATCCAAATCATCTTCAAGTCAGAGGACAGGAACGCAGTCCAGAATATTTGGATTTCATTTTCTTTTGTTAACAAAGCACATTCAGTGTGGGTTAGCACTGTCTGTATTTGCCTCTTTTTATTTCCTCTTTATTCATACAACCCCATTTTTCATTCCTCATGCTTGCTCAGCCAAGGTGTCACCCAATGTTCTCATTTATTTCCTCCATTCTTCTTGATGATTACAAGTCTTACAGATACTGGAGTAGTTTGTTGTTGACTCCTTCTGTACTTTTCACTAGTAATTGACAAATCAGGCAGTTAACTGAATAGACAACTTATGTCTGGTGCGATACATTAATTTATCTTAAAAGTTTGCATGATAGGTTTAACTATGATTAATTTAAAAGGAATTCTCCTATGAGTATATGGCATATTTCTGATAACTATTTATCACCATTTGCTTCAAATAAGGGGTGGAGCTAATCTTGGAAAGAGCTTTCTACGTTTGTTGGATGGAAGCTGAACGCCGCCCAACAGAAAATGCTGACTCATCTCAGTCATATTTCCATTTCATTTACACTCGGCACAAAGCAGCAAAACTGCTAAATAGCACCTTCAGAGGAGCAAAATAAAACTATTGCTTGAACAAGTCATAGTAAACTACAGGGTTTAGTGAGAGAGGAAAAATATGTTTTAAAAGGCATAAATAGTAGATTTTCACAGAACACTGAGATGTTTGCAGTGACTTGAGGGACATACTGGTTTTGTTTGTCTAACAGCAGCAGAGCTGAAAAATTGCCAGCAACTCCTCTAAGATATTGACGTGGCAGTGGAATGGGGAAGGCTGCAGGGTGGTTTACGTCCTGGAACTTGAGAGTCCTTCTTCAGTTCTGGGGATCTTTTGACTTCAAAGGTGTCAGGATGTTAGCACTTACCTGCACTTCTACATAGTTCAAGTGGCATCAATGGACTTGCCGTCAATTTCTGCCACAGTAGCCCTGGCAAAATTTCTTGGTGAATTTTTCCTGGGACAAGACCAGTATGTCACTTCGGAATTCTCATTCCCTTGAAATCAGTAGGAATCTCCATCAGCAGTAAAATCCAGATTTTACTGAAATGTGTAAGCAATATTTTCTAGCAATATATTTGTTGTGTAGTTCTTGTTGGCTTTTTTCCCCCATGCTATTGGAATTTAATTAGCATAGCACAGATTATCTTTTAGTAAATATGCAGCATATTTAGAAAAGCTAAATTGTCTTCCTGGTATGTTTCACTGATTGGTAAAATTAATGTATTTTATTTGTTCAGATGGTTTTTTGGCCCGATCAAGCGAGCAGATGCCGAGAGACAACTGTCATACCCTGGAAACCAGGCAGGAGCCTTCCTAATCAGAGAAAGCGAAAGTCTAAAGGGCGAATACTCACTTTCAGGTATATTCTAGTTTTCCATGTTAAGCAATGTTTTAAAAATTTCTCAGGTGATCTGCACTTTTTCATTTTTGCAAACAGTAAACTGTGGGCATGAAAATGAAATTAAGTTCATAATAATATTTCATTCCCAGGAGATAGATAAAGAAAACTTGGCAAGAGTCATTTGAGTTTTTACTAACATTTATTTTATAGACTTTGTTTACTAATATGCTCAGAACAGAAATTATGCTTAGTACTTCCAGAGGGCCAGCTGCCTTAAAACAGAAACTATTTTCATCATTAAAATGCCAAAAAAATATATCACAGTAGTACACTACTGTTCTGATTAGTACACAAAATAAAAATTAAACCATGTTGGCAGATATCTGGAGTTTAAGAAAATGAGATTTCTGCTAGAGCACACCCTTAGGTTTTTATTTATTTGTTTTCGGGGCAAAATGATAGGAAGATCTTCAAAGCTGTACTTTAGAGTCAGTCATATTTCATTGAAAAGGTAGTTGTAAACATCAATAAAAGGTAGATTTATGATGATGATGGGTTTTGAAATTTATGTGAAGTCCTTTACTCGAATCTGAAAGACTATCAAATAGGACACTTATTTGATAATAATTGTACTTACACACATATATGTACATGTCATCTTTTTCATGTCATAGATATTTGCCATATTAGATAGTAAATGTGGTTGTTCATTGGTTCTTTTCCATGAACATTTTCTATCAATCTTGTCATACTAGTGTGAGTCAAGAATATATTGTCCCTGAGACAACAGAGCTATTCGCTCAAACTTCCTCATGTGCTCTACCTATATAATTCCATATGCCCGTAAATACTCTTGATGTTTGTGAATAAACCATAAGTTGTCACCTGCAGAATTGTGTCATTAAAATGAGACACACCTTGTGCATAATCAGATTCTTTCATACTGACTCCTTTTCTGCCTGGATGTTTATGTGTCAGTCACCTTCTGAGCATTACATGGAAACACATTAAGCTGCTTAAGGAACTTCTGATGCATTCTTGGTTTCTCTTTCCAAATCATAAGGAAAAGGTATAAACCTGCAACTCTTGTGGTAATGGGAGGGTTGCTTTTTATTGCCAAGACAAATAAATATATGTTGCCCATGGAGTGAAATACAGGGAAATTTATGAAATAAATATGGCATTTACAGTTCTGGGAGAGTTTATTCCATAGTCTTCAGTTTGCCCTCAAGGAAGTTTGTTCTTGCCAAGAAGCGCTGATAAGAAAGCTAACATCAGCAAGAAATCTGACTGCTCCCGAACTGTGACAGAACTGACCCCTGTGCGTGCACCCTTTTATTCAAAGGCTGTATTATAGCCACAGACCTCTCAAAATGCCTTCCCTCTATATGCCAACCTATCCCTGCCTACATGGTTTCAGCTTCCTTCAAGTGTTCTTCATCAGTGAACTGATTTCACCCAAGGACTGGGCTAGACCGATAACAGTGTGGTGTTATGCAGGAAAGGATAGATAGGTCTGTATTATCTGCTTAATGCTGGCACTTGTATACATGAAACCTTCCTTACTAAAAATCAATGAAAAATCTTGTGCTTTTGCACCTGGGAGTGGAAATGCAATTTCTTTTTATTATTCTCCAACTGTAACCTTCTAGGAGAGATTGGAAATCTTAATTCTTTACCCTGCATTCTGACTACTTCTCTAACAGGACGGGAGCAGTACTTTATTTGAGCTATGAAGTACTGCAGAGAAAAATCCAAGAGAATGAAAATAAGTATTAGGCCAGCATTTGTGGTAGGATGAGATCATCCTTTGATGCTGCTTTTTAATTTTTTCCTTACAAATCATGGATAGAAACAATATTCTATCTGATTTAGTATCTTTGATTCAATTATAAAAGCTCGTGGTAGATATTTTTCAGGTTTCTGTATAAGCTTATTTGGGAACAGGAGATTTGATGGTGGCTGATAACAGCAAGATATGAAACAATCAGTGTGGATTTCTTCCATGCTGGTTTGTTTGATGAAGGAAGAGTGGTGCTGAAGAACATAATACACGCAGAGGCAAGGCTCCAGCTACAGGAGCCAGCACTCCCTCATGCACAAACACGGGTTGTCCTCTGAGCATGTATGTATGTATATGTGTGTCATCTCAGATTTATTAAACATTTGTGCTCTTTTAGCTAAAGAAAGAGAATAAACTCTGCAGCAGTCTGTAGAGAGTGGGTATTAATGATGTGATTTACCAGTGCTGCTAGATCTTTTAGCAGCTTCCCAGACTTGAACATAATTTAGTCTTGACATGCTACTTCATCGTGAAGAGCTAAATGTTATTTGCTGCTTACTGAATAGGCTTGACTGAATGGCGACTATTTCTGCTGGGTAAGCTTTTTTGCTTCCAACCTAATAGTATACATAATGGTCTAGACATTGTATGTCCATAATCTCATTACTTATGCCTACTTTTGGGAGAGCTAGTGTATTCTAAAGCAAATGATGAAGTGGAGTTTACTGTGGGGAGTATTAACTGGAGGGAAGGTTGTGTTTAGTCCACCAGATGCTAGGGAGAAGCTAGTTTTTCTGACTCTCTCCTCTTTGTGCCATCAGAAGGAGTTATGAGACACCCAAAGCTGAGGCAGAGAAGCAGTGTTTTCTTGAGGAATAGTAGTTCAGAACTATTTCTTTTAAAAGGTTTGGAATGGCTTCTATCTTTGTGATAGCTGATACACTGACAGGGGAGAAGTCACAACCCGATATTTTGGAATATGTCCCTAATTTCTGTAGGACTGGTTAGGTTTGCTCTGCCTTCTATTGCTGTTTTGGTTTCATTCCAGAGTAGATGATAATGGCTAGAAAAGTGACAACCTGGCTTTCAAAATTAAGGTCTTTAAGAAAATATTGTAATTCTCTGTCCAGCCTAACACTTAAGCATAATAAAGCTGAAAAGGAAAAGAAGTAGAAAAGGAGGAGAGATTTTTACCCAAGCACTCATAAACTGATTTTATCAATTTCATGCTTAATTTCATACTCATATGGGCAATGTATAAGAGACTTAATGAGGGAGACAAATGGAAAAAAAAAAGAAAAAGAAAAAGAAATAAACCCTACCTTTCATTGAAATGACACTTTTCACTTCTAACTTGCCTTGATGGGAAAACTCACAATTTGTAAGATTTAGATGATAAATGACTATTTAAATTAAAAACAAAAAGTCATGTTCAGGAAGGTTTTTCTCAGCTGTGAATGGTTAAATGGAAAGCTCATCAAATCAGATAGGCCACTGAGATGTGTTGCTATCATTTAAAAGTGTTTGACATTTTAAAAATAGGTTTTCCCATTTTAAAAATGCACATGTTGTCAACAGATTTTTATGTTGATGACTCCAGCATCTGGTGTGAAATGTATTAAATTTTAAACATGTTGGTGCCATCTTAGACATTGCCTCTTTTTAATTAAAAGCCATAATTTAGATATGCCCAGCTTAATTGAGTGTCATTGCCAATGATAGCAGGAGGATCTCTACTTCCCCCCCCTCACTGAATAACGGTATCTGAAAGACTGATTACATTAAATGACAATGTAAATGGTTTGTGTTTTCTTCCATTTTTTCCATGCTCCTAAAAAAGGTTGTGTGGTTTCCTCTAGGCCAGACTGGCTTTCAGCATAGGGAAAAATAGGTAAGTGTTTAAGGCAGCAGACTGACAGGGGTGGCAAAATCATGGCCATAGCAGGAGAATGATTTCGGATCAGCCCCTGCACCCGTTCTGTGCTGGTGAGGGTGACCTCATAAGCCGCTTTCCTCCCACATCCACCCAGGGGATGGAGACGAAGCACGGCTCTTGCCGGCAGCTCTCCTGTCAGTGCTGGGGGAGAACTGCTGACAGGAGAGGTGCTGGCCCACTGGTGATAATGGTGCCTTAGTGTCTCCATGATTCATCTGGTGAAGATGTTGACTCTGCAGACACCACCATAAATTTTACTGGAAGGAACAGTAAATTATTTTGTTCTCACCCTTGGGGTGGCAAAATCTACTTCTGCATGGCCCAGCCTTATGAAGGTGGCAAGCAGGGAGAGGAGAATGCTTCTGTTAAACTGAAACCATAACGAGGTCTGATGGGCAGCTGTGATTCTTCTGAGAAGGGCAAGTTGAGGAGAAAACCACTGCAGTCTTCAAACCCAGCTGCTGCCAAGCTGCATGAAGCTGAAGTTGTGATCCTGTCCTGTTTAGCAATCTGGCACAGACGCAGGGATGACTGGAAGCACTGAGGGGGTTGTGGCTAGCTCTTGCCTGAGCGACATGTGCTCTGTGTTGTGTTGGGCAGAGGAGCCTCAACATGCCGCAGTGCTGTGAGTGTGTGGTGTAGGACTTGTACAGCCAGACTCTGCCCTGGGATACAAGTAAACAGCCCCCCCATCAAATAGTGCACTATCTCAGCTGCTTATCACAAGAAGAGATGGTATCAGTGCAAAAATTTTCTCCAGCTTCTCCACACACATCACCGTCTGACCTGGATACTGCTAATCGTAAGGCTTCATACAAGGCTCATTTAAGAAATTAGAGCGCATCCTTCAAACCAACTCTTGCATTAGCATTAGCTGCTTCACAAATAATAATTATAGTACTGCTAATAAATAAAGAAGGTCATCAAACTACTATCACTTGCGATATACAACCAAGACTGGATTAACACAGTCATCCTGCCGGCCTTTTATTCAATGCATCATAAATAGCAATTCATTTGGCCAGATGCACTTTCCTATGAACATTGGAAAGGTCATTGCATTTTCAGTCTGTTGTTACTGAATTAGTCTTTCCTTTCTTTTGCTTCAACCCCATTTCCAAATGATACATCAGAAAAATATACATGCATTTTATAATTGAAAAATAATAATTACAGGTGTTAAATTAAAAAGTAATGGCATTTGAAAAATGTGATGTAATTATCTTTTATACTCTGGAGTTATATTTACAAATATTCTCATTTCTGGTCCTCATGCAGAATTACAAGTTCTCTGGTCTCTAAAAATACTACCTGTGGCAGATAGAAAAGCCCCTCATATTTTCAACAGCTCCTCTATGCCCTCTGGTGGCCTGGGATGACAATCGCACAGTACAGTAGAAAAATATTTGATCCTACATGCTAGTACTCAAGGAAGGAGAAGTTTTCCTTTTTAACTTAATCACTTAAATGGTGAGAGAAATTATACTTTATATCATCTTTTTTAATTGCATGCAACCAATAATTTTCTATATTTTTTTTCTACATACAATGCGTAACTGTGTATTATTCTGTTAATATAACCAAAGGGATTGCCAAAATTCATGCAGTGTTATAGTGTCAAGATTCTATCAGCTATAATATCTCCAGAGGAGAGCAATAACGATTTTTTTGATAATTAGATTTCCAAATATACCAGACTGAGACTGCTTCTAAGATTGAAAAATATTTCCATTAAATTATTTAACTAAGACTGCCCACTAGCTCACATGACCAAATTGGATATGTTTGCTGGAATTTTGGCTACTAAAAGGTGCACTGCGGAGGTAAACAGCAGAAAGCCTTTCCCCTATGCCTCCCTTTTGCTTTTCAGAATTTTCTCATGCATGTGGGGCCTGAGAAGGGGACAATGGTAATCTCCCAAATTTATGGGTGTTGAAGGAGCCACCTCGCCCATTGGAAAGGTGTAACGTTGGGTGATGAGGACCAGGATGGCAACTGGTGCATCCTCCTCCCCTTGAGAGCTCTTTCTCCACTCATCATGGAAAAGCACTGTGTTGTGTCATTAAATGCAGAGTGGGATACCCTTCTGATTTTTCTCCCCTTTTTTTACTTATTGCTACTTGTCTTTTTCCAAAATGCAGTGCTTCACATTTAGTCCTGCTCCAGTGCTTCTCCTTCTGGACATTCCCCGGACTCACTACCTAATTCCCATTCTCCTTCTTGGCTCAATTCTCAATCTCACTGGCCCCCGCCCTAACTGGGCAGTCTGTGTCCCTTCGCCTTGCTCCCACACCAGTTCTAAGAGGTGGCAACCCCCCGCCCCGTCCACACTTTAAAATACTTATCTCTCACTTAATCTCATTACAGCTTGGTACCATGTCTTAAGCTCTAATCATTTTTCCACCTGAAATTCCTAGGATCAGAAAACCTCCTTCCACTGATGCATGTATCTTCTGTTTGAGATGCAGAAAATTTATCCTACTACTTAAACATCTTCCCTCTTAAGATATGCTTTATATGGTCAGGATTTCTCATTACCAGCTAGGTTCATTGTGGGACACCATTATTATTAGAGCAAACAGCTGTGGCATTGATAGGAGGTCAATCACTTACCCTTCAGTATGTAACATAAACGGCCCATTGCCCATTGGAAAGAGACAGTGATATCTCAGTCATGGAGTGTCCTGCTAAATGACACCCTACATAAGCTACTAAATCCCTTTCCAGCTCTTCAGAACTGCCCCCTCTGTTGACATTTAGCCCACCTTGCTAGTACTGATACTCCTTTATAAAGGAGATCTCTAAGCCAGTGGTCTCCAGACTTTTTTGATTGTGTACCCCTACCAGTAAAAAAGTTTTTGAGCATTAACCTCGGCTATGTTTATTTATTTATCTATTTGTAAATTATATCCTTGTACTACTGTACTGATATATTATGTACATTAGAGAACATACCCCCCTCCCGAAATTAAAAAAAGATGAGGTAAAGATTAATTAAACTGTATTTTTAAAATATTTATTTTATTTTATTTATTGATGATACAAAAAATACTTTTTCCCCAAACCCCAGTGGATTGTCTCGCACTCTCTGGGTTGCACGCACTGTGCTTTGGAGACCACTGCTCTAAGCCATATATGACAGAGACATCAGAAATGACAATTGCAAGCCTAATATTCTTTTAAATAATACACTAGGTGAGTGACAGTGCATTTTGTGTCTATCTCTGGCCTGCTGCTGGTCCAGGTCTAGCCCTGGCATGCAGTGGCCCAGCCTTCTTTCTGACACCTCTAGAGAGTGCTCTGACAGTCACAGGGAAGAACACTATGGATGTCATGACATATGGGTAAATAACCTGCAGGAGTGAGGAGAGAAAAGTCTTGTTGATTAGGAAACAACAGATTAGAATAAAATGCATTTCAAGAGAAAGGGAGTCACCAGCTCCTCAAAACAGAGCATTATTGGCCTGATTTTTACATGTTCCAAACATGCACAAAACTCAATAAAACCCATGGAGATTGTGAGGGCTTTTCAGAGAATCATGGCCATGTTGATGGTATATCTGCTTGCTCTAAAATGTTTGCCAGCCCACAGCTGTTATTTGGAATGTTAACATTGATAAATGAAATAATAAAAACTGATTAAATGATTACTGTGAATTACATGCTCCTGGCTGGTTTTCGTGTTCTAAAGGATGGAAAATATGAGCTGCCTTACAGAAGATGTATTTATGTATTTTGCATCAGTTCTTATGGTGCAAGCAAGAATCTCTGAACCTGAATGGTTGAAGGCTGATAGCCTAGATATGTTAAGCTCTCTAAACAGTGAGCTCTGGTTTGAAAGAGATTTTTTTATAGTTGTCATCTTTGAAACTAAAATAATGTATTTTAAGGTCCACATAAATGCATTTAGGTACTTTATGATGGTTTGGCCATAAGCTACACTGTACCACTGCTATAATTCCTGGAAATTTAATATGTTTAAATCTTAGTTTTCGATGGTGTATCTGTGAAGCACTACAGGATCAGAAAGCTGGATGATGGAGGCTTTTTCCTAAGCAGAGGGAAAACTTTCAAAACTCTGAATGAGTTTGTTGACTATTACAGTACAAACAGTCATGGCCTCTGCGTGGTGCTCAGAAAGCCATGCCTGAAGGTAAGACTGGATGCTACACTGTGCAATGTATTTTTTGTAAGCTAACTAATCGGATATCGGTCAGAAGGTGTTAACCCCATATCTGCTTCTACCATTTCAAAATGTTGATGATCTGCTTATTTTCAGGAAGTTCTGGGTAGCAGTACAGTTTCACTCTTGAAGCTGACTTGTTAATAATAAAATACCATGTCATTTTGAACAAACCAGCATGTGGCTGGAGGAGAAAAGACGCTAAATCATGATTTATGAATAGCTTTTTATAAATGTATATGGACATGAAATCTCCAGCTTCATAACTCTAGCTTCCATAAGTAATTACTGAGACAAAACCACAAGGTTAAGGCAAGTAATATGTTACTGTTCAAAAAGCTTGCTAGAGGGAAGATTTCTAAGTTTTACTTTTAATGGCAGGGTATTTTCTTTAGAGTATTTCTTATTTCTAAAAAAAACTACCCAGGATGTGGGCTGTATTTTATGTTCTCAGATCACTTCCTCACACGTGTGTACTCTAAGGAAACATTATTTACATCAGTTGCGACTTTACATAGCATAGTTAACAATGACTTGTATATGCTGTTGAGAAAATATTAGAAGTCTCAATTACTGTATTATTTATTTTTTTTTACCAGGTACAAATTCCAACTACATTTGATTTGTCCTATAAAACTGTCGATCAGTGGGAGATAGACCGACAATCTCTGAAATTTTTGAAAAAATTAGGATCTGGTCAGTTTGGTGAGGTATGGGAAGGACTGTGGAATAATACTACGCCGGTGGCAATTAAGACATTAAAACCAGGTATGTGAATTACTCTTAAATGCTAGTAATGTGAAATGTTAGCAAGGGTGCTCCTTTATTTTTTAAATGCTACTGAAAAGAGAGCCTATCCATAAGTACAACCATTCTTAAAATCCATGCACTTAAACATGGAGGTTAGTAAAGCTCAAGGTCCAGATATTTGGCATTTTGAATTACAATTTTATACAGTCTTCTGTTTCCATATGAGCTGAACTCATTCATATTCAACATCTTTATTACATAAAAAGGCAACCCCAGCGAAGACATCTCTTTTGTACAATACTGCTTGTATGGAATTGAATGACTACATTTCATCTGTAGGTGAGGTAATCTGTTTACTACTGGTTTGTCATCTGTAGAATTTCTTCTAGTGATTAGATGCTATATTAGAATGATTTCTTTAGTAATATAGAAAATGCACAATGTTAAGTTTGTATTTAAGAAGTGCTTTAATCTAAATATTGATTGAATAAAATTTCTCAAAGTTTTTGATACACAACATTAATACCAAATATTTGCATATAGTATAGGCTTGTTACTAATACAGATTTTAACATTTTTCTTAATTATTTTTCATTAACTTGAAGTAATTTGTGCATTTTAAATTGTCAAAATATCTGCCAGCAGATGGCAAGAACTGCATAGATAAGAAAGGTAGCCTGGACGATATATGTGGCTTTTAAAAAGAGATAACAATATAATGAGTTGTGGTTAATTGAAAAAGCTTGTGTTGGGCATTAATGTTCATGTTTCAGGAATCAGAACAGATTCAGATCTTTGATTCAGGATAACAACAATATGCTTGAGGCCTGCTTCAGTGGTCTCCTGAACAGGGAGGAATTTAAGCGTGTGTTTTACGGCTATCTTCTATCAGGATATTATTTGTATTTTGGGACTTGCCAGTTGAAAGCAAATAAGCATTTTTTTTTCTCTGCTTAACTGAAATTAGAAAACTGCTCAGACTAAAGACCTTCTATAAGTCATGTGAAAGACAGCATACTTTTTTCAGTGAACTGATGCATCTCCCTAGTGACCTAGTAAACCATCTTGAAATCTCTTTGTCCGTTTCCCTTTCCTAAGACAGTATCCACTAAGCCTATACCCTTTGTGACAGGGATCCATATGCCTATTTTTATTGACTTCTGAAACCACAACTCTGAAACCAGTCTTTTTCTCCATGTGTCTGATCTGAATTTTTCATTCTGTGGTACAAGCCTGTTACTGCTTGTCTTATACACCATGACTAAAGAGTACTTGTTATTTTCTTCCTCTTTACAGCAGTGTTATACATACTAGAAAACTATTATCAAGTCCCTCTTTGGTCTTCACTGCTTTAGGTTAAACAGCTCAACAGGATTCTTCATGCAGCTCAGATGTTTTAGATATCCCATTGTTTTCAGAAGATCTTTACTAGGCTGTTTCAAGGTGGTAAATGATTTTTTTCCAAGTAAAATGCTAAAAAGGAAGAACAAGTCTAGATGTGTGAAGAGGGGGATTTGCTTCATGTTTCTGACATGTTAGACCTCTGTTTAAACAGTCCCATATGATGCTTGCCTTTCTTCTTCATAAGTCAAAAACCGAATTTGTCTATCTGAGTTTACTTTCCTTAAATGATTTAATGCAACATCTGGACAAGTCTGTTTTATTGCAGAAGACCGAAGGGTCCTTAATAAAGTATTAAATCTCTTAAATGATATTTAAAGAAGGAAATAATAGAAGCTGGAATGACAAACAAGACTAAGTTATCCTAAATTTTTGTGATATTTTCTTTTAGAAATTTTCTTTTTCTTTCCAGTTCAAGAAAATATGTGGCAATTAGCACTCTAGGAAAAGACTTGTTTCTTGTCAAACAAAATAATTAGATTTTGAACAAATTGCAATGCATACATTTCTACCTATTTTCTTTAGCAGAAAAGTGGAGCTGACATTTATCTGGTGTTGCATATGCAAAAATGGGAAGGTATCCTAATCATATTTCAACTCCTTCTCTTAATAACTCATTTCAAAACTCTAATTCAGCTTTTCCTTCCATATAATGGGGACAATACATACTATCAGTTCTCTGTGAAACAAACTTCTATTTTAATAATGGATTGAATCAGAATGACAAGACTACCCAGAAATATGTGCAACACTAGTGGCAAGTTCGAGCTGTAATTTGCCTTCTTTTTTTTTCTTTTCTTATTTTTTTTTTCTTTTTGATGCTGGTCAGCTGAATGGCTGCTACCAATACTCCACCTGAAGAAAAGGAGGAGTGAGTTAATTTTATATCTGAAACAGATGTTGATGTCTTAAGGCCAAACTGAACTGTGAAGATCTGTTCTTTGACTGTTGTTCAGTTCAGTATCCTTTCAATGTCTTGCTGATAAAGCACACAGAGAACACAATACTTCTACAGCACCGTGAACAGGAAAATAATTTTTTTTTGGGGGGGTTAATAATAGGCTATCCTAGGTCTGCACTCACAGAAGACTATAAAACAATAAAAAATGATCATATAAACTTCTTCAATAGGTTTGTTAGCTAAAAATTAAATTATACACTGCAATAAACATAATATTCACTGCAAACTCATAATTATGTACAGACTGTCACAGTATATTGGAAGAAACCCCTTCAACTGTGTTACTTTTTGTAGTATCATAGTTTGGCTGGGAAAAAGGGCTTGATTAATCAATACTCTTTCCATCTCTGTTTTTTTCACTCTAGTCTGACTCCTGTTAAGGTCACCAGTAGTAGTGTCATTGATTTCACAGTGGGTTATATTGAGTTAGGGCAGACACAAGCCCCACCGGGATGCGATGCTTGGATAGCACAGAATTTGTGGTCTAATACTGTGATAAGGAAGTTGTGCATTGCACTCTAGTGATGCTCAGAAGGAAGACTTTGATTCTTAAAGCTATCTTGATAGATTCTATAGGTAAAAATCTCTTATCACTGTACTTGTGAACTATCTCGTTCTACAAAAACAGTTCAGTCTCAAATGGAAGCATTTAACCTTGTAGTAAACTTCTCTAAGGAATTATCTTCTTCTACACAATGTTTTTCACCATTTGGAGTGCCTTACTGTAATCAGTTAGCAAACTGGTTTTCCATAGTTTGCTCTCATCATTACTCATGAGGAATAACATTTCAGTAATTAAAGAAAAGCCCCAATACCCTCACTCTAATCTGAGTAATAAATGCTTAGCTTGGTACTAATAAAATTACAGCAAAGGCTAGGTCTGCTAGTTTCATTCATTATAACATAAAGATGATGCGTGAATGGAAAACATAGTATTCCATTAGTAATCAAGAAAAACAGCATATTATATGTTGATGATTGAAGCTTCCAATACTCTAATATTCACATAGGCAGTATTTCAGGCTTCAGGTATAACACTCTAAAATGATCTATTAGCTCAAAGATCTGAATCAGTTGTCTTTACACTGGGGGAGGAGGGGGCATATTTTAAACCAGCTAAGCTGCTTTACAGTGCACACCCATGGGAGAAGAAAGTCATCAGAACAACAGAGTATGATAAACTGAAAGTGATCTGGCAAATACAGGAGACTGAGATAGAGAGGGTTCTTTTAAAATGGCTTTACCACCAAAGAAATTGTGACATGGAACCATGCTCTCATTTCCAAGCAGGGGCAGGATAATCAAGTAAGGTAATCACACCTCAAACAATATAGAAGTTCATAATACAATCAGTATGTTGTAGATTATAGGCCTGAGGGCCAGAAGGATTTTCTGCTAGTTTTAGTTTTTCTGTTGAGTGTTATTTTGCAGTATACATCTGTCCTAGATCATGTATAGTCTGAATAAATTGATGTGATATGCCATTACATTTCACCCCTCTGCTGAGATAGAGTATTTATATTTAATCAAAACACAGCTTGTTCTTGACTAGATAATAACTAGAATTCTTCTAGCTAGACTGTGGGCCTGATTTCTCATCTGGATTTATCTAATGCCTTCTCTTTAACTCTTGTTATGTGTTCTTGTAATAAAATAAAAGTCTCCTCAGATGCATTATTTTTTCTTTCCATTCTGGAGGTACATACAGAGCTAGTTAAACTAATTTTCAATTGTCTTTAGAAAGGCTGAATACAGTTTCTTGTTATATGGTACTCTCCTCATTTCTCAGATAGTTTTTCTGGACTTACACTAATTTCTAGCTATTGCTGCTAAAAGGTTTAAAATTATGGTATCTAGGTAGATGACCTTCTAACCTGTAGGAAAAATTAAACTCCCAGAATTCTGGTGAGATGGCAGTGATGGATTTTTCCCAGAGCCAGTTCTCACTTGATGCAAATGTGTGATTCCTGACTTGTGAGTAATTAGGGTATTTGGAAATCTTTCCACTCCGTTTTGGAGCAAGAGCCGAATTTTCAGATGTTGCACACAAACTGGAAATTGCATAAGTGTTTCTTTTAGAAACATTGATGCATAGCATACTAGCTACATTTTTCCTAGTTTTTAGGCATCTAACATCTCAGATTTACCAGACTTTTAAAATAATTAGTGGGAAGAAATAAGCACTTACATGTCAGATAAATCATACTACAGAGTAGAAATGTACATTACAATGAGAGAATAACATGCTATTAAAGCATGTTTCTTCCAATTGATCGTAAAGTCTGGACAACTAACTCAGATCTAAGTGTCTGAATAATTGCCTACAGTTGGAGGAGGTGAATTCAACTACCAGCAGTGTTCTGTAATTCCACAGAATTTACAAGAGTAACAAAACTGAGGAAAATGTCAAGCTGGTGGATGGAGCCTGTGAGATCTTGAACTGGTTAGCCTGGGAGCCCTCTGACCAAGAAGTTCAGAAGGATTGGGTTTCCTAAGGAAACCATAGGGAATGTCTATCTTCTGATGAACCTGATGGTTTGTCACCCTCTGCCTTTATGATTATGGAGTATCTAGTTTAATCAGCTTCAGAGTTTGGGGTTTGCAGTCCACTGTCTACAGGCAACAGGGCTCCAGACACAGCCCTTATGGACTGAAAGGGAGATTTTGCAGGAAAAATAATTCAACCAGAGATGTTTTCACATTTAATGAACCATCCTTTTTCAATGAATTTGTGTTTCTGGTAACAGTTTGTTGTCCATCTCTAAACAGAATGTTCAATACTTCATTATCAAAGACATCAGAAGATGAAATCTGTTGATCCAGAACCATCACCCCCCCCCCGACTCTCTAGACACTTTATTCAGAGCCAGTGGTGGATTATGAAGACCTTCAGAATGTCAGAATGATTAGTCTGTGATCTTTATTTTTATACAAGATTTCTATTAACTTGCAGGAAGAGTCACAAGACTCATAATTAAACTAGAGTCTTTTGGTGTGGTGGGTTGACCCTGGCTGGATGCAAGGTGCCCACTAAAGCCACTCTATCAATCCCCTCCCCAGCTGGACAGGGTAGAGAAAATATAACAAAAGGCTTGTGGGTCGAGAAAAGGACAGGGAGAGATCATTCACCAATTACCATCATGGGAAAAACAGACTCGAGTTGGGGACATTAATTAATTTATTGCCAATCAAATCAGAGTAGGATTATGAGAAATAAAACCAAATCTTAAAATACCTTCCCGCCACCACTCCCTTCTTCCCGGGCACAGCTTCACTCCCAAATTCTCTGCCTCCTCCCCTCCAGTGGAGCTTGGGGATGGGGAATGGGGGTTGCCAGCGGTTCATCACATGTTGTCTTTGCCGCTCCTTCCTCCTCAGGGGCAGGACTACTCACACTCTTCCCCTGCTCCAGCGTGGGGTCCCTCCCACGGCAGACAGTCCTCCGTGAACTTCTCCAGTGTGGGTCCTTCCCACAGGCTGCAGTGATTAATTAACTGCTCCAGTGTGGGTCCCTTCTCCAGGCTGCAGTCCTTCAGGCACAGACTGCTCCAGCGTGGGTCCCCCACGGGGTCACAAGTCCTGCCAGAAAACCTG
>JANZLQ010000013.1:22562262-22588115 GCA_026212715.1 Elanus axillaris
CCTGCCTCACCGTGGTCTTCATCATGGGCTGCAGGGGAATCTCTGCTCCGGCACCTGGAGCACCTCCTTCTCCTTCTCCACTGACCTGGGTGTCTGCGGGGTTGTTTCTCTCACATATTCTCACTTCTCTCTCCGGCTGCAATTGCGAGGTCTTTTTTACCCCTCAAATCTGTTACCCCTGAGGCACTACCACCTTTGCAGATGGGCTCGGCCTTGGCTGGTGGCAGGTCCATCTTAGAGCCGGCTGGCATCGGCTCTGTTGGACGTGGGGGAAGCTTCCAGTAGCTTCTCACAGAAACCACCCCTGCAGCCCTCCGCTGCCAAAGCCTTACCGACTATATTCCATTCCTCACCCCTGCAAATCACATATTTAAGAATTATCATTAAAATCCACATTCATCACACAAACTTCACTCTCATCAACAAAAGAATTCCCCACACCAAAATCAAAATAGCATCATTACAACACCCAATAAAAGTGGACATTTTACACACAATCCACCCCTCATGCCTTCACCAGAATTACAGCTGAAATTCCCAACGGTTGTTCCACTTTTCGCTCTCTAACATTTTTCAGTCCATGTTTTGCCCATTACCTCTCCTTATCCTTATTACAATCTGTTGATCACTGTGACTATAAACAAAAAAAGCAGTAGTAATGTGGTGCTTTCATTCAGATAATTCTCTTATTTCACTGGTGTTTGACTCTGCTCTGGAGACATCTGTGACATTTTACCAGCCAAAAAAATAGTGATGGATGTGTGAATGAAAAACCCAAACGCAAGAACATCTTTGCCTTAAGGAACATCTCTGAGTTTTGAGTTATTGACTCGCAGTCATCAGAGAGGTAGGGATCAGCAGATAGGAAAATGGTCTAGAAACCAGCAATTGCTATTTCGGTTCTTGGCTTCACACAGCACTGTCTTGCAGTAGGTCCCTGAGCATGTCATTTCACATTTCTGGTTTTATTTCTTCATTGACACATTGTTTTTTCTATTCAAGTGGAAATCATTGCAGCAGGGATTTGCACTTTGTCCTATGCTGAGTGTGATGGATTCTCTAGAACCTATTGTCTGGGCTAGTTTGCTTCTCCAGCTGTCAGTGTGTAAAGCAGACATCTATCATCACCAATTAATCGTATCTGAGAAGGTTCCTTAATCGTATCTGAGAAAGTTCCTTATGCCTGTTCAAGTTGACAGATGCATTTGTTATTATCATGTATTAAGCATCTCCCAAGCTTCTCTCTTTGCACGGAAGCTGCCCAAACATGATTTTTTTTTTTTCAGGAGGCTTTCTCAAAATAGTCTCTGGGTTGGTATTGTCAGTGGAGGTTTTAACAATATTTTCAGTTCTTCAATATGTCATCTCTTTAGTGCATATGCAGCGTAAAAAGCTTTGCACTCAGGAAAGTCTCCCAATTTCCCTGAACAAAGAAATTCTTTCATTCCATTTAGTTGAATACATAACCTTACACTAACTTGTAAGTTCACTTCTGTATGGTGACAGAGCTGCTTGAGGATTCTCAGATACCTACCTCATAGTCCTGTCAATGTGAATAGTTTACACTCAGTCTCTTGTGTTACCAAAAACTTGGTCTTTTAAATGTTATTTTATTATGCGTAAACCTATATGCAACTTATAACAGCATATGTTCTAAGTACTCTGTATGTAAGTTCATTCTGTATAAACTTATTCAGAAGACAAGGTTGCTACTTTGAAGTAATTTGGGAAGGTTTATTGAAAGTTGCAAACAAAGGGTCTCTGGAGGGGCTTATCAAATATTTAAGGGCCACTTACATTTATGCCAGTGGAAACTGGAAAATAACTGACTTCTCTAACTCATTTCTAAATTATAAGTGTTTATCTAATAATGTGAAGCTTCCTCATTCTAGAACAAAGTATTTACAGAAAGTAATCAGAATTGATATACCTGCTTTAAGTAGGCTTAAATTAGAGGTGATTTCTGGCAAAGCAGCACATCATAGAACACATCAAAGAAACATATTCCAACATTTTGTTCTTAAGAAGGACTTTGACATTTATAAAAATATTTTTCATTCAAAAAAACCAAATTATCAAAACTGTGTTTTCTTCAGGTACTGATCAATCTACTAAAAAACTTGTGTCTTACACAAGGGAAGCTTGTTTCAGTAAAGGCTTCAGTTAACTAGTTGGTTTTTAATAAAGTGCTTTCTACTTAGGAATCTGCTCTTCATGCTATGTTTACCACTTACAGCTAAAAATGTATACTTCATTAAAAACACATGTAATTCAACTACAAACTAAAACCCCCAGTTATTTGAAACTCCATGTGGCATGTATTTTATATATTTAATTTATATCAACTTCCTCAAAGAAATGTATTGTAACTTCTTTGCCACTATTGTGGCAGGCTTTATCTAACAAATTTGTAACAAGCATGTTTGCTTGCATTTAGAGGCAGTTTTTGCTTTGCTTATCTAGTTGCTAAACCCTAATCTTAGACAAAACACTGATAAGACGCTTCTAAATTTTTTCATTTAGCATCCAATCCACTTACTAACTACAGTATAAGAGCTACAGGGCTCTGGGGGGTTTTGCGCACTATCTGCTACTTGTGCTATTTAAAGATGTAAACTAAGTCAAAACAAAAGTTACATATGCTCTTTAAAATATGCAGCAAATACTCATTTTTTGTCACTGGTTTGTTATCGTTATTAATTACTTTTACAGCATAAAGAAGGATTTGCTGCTGTTCAGCTAATAGAATACTTCCCTCCTGATCAATTTATCGGAAGTCATTATATGTGAAAAACATGTTGCTTGATTTCAGTTTGTTGGAAGAAGTTTATAGCTTGATTAAACTGAGAGATTCCTTGTAGGCAAACTTTGATGATGGGAACAAATCAGACTGTCATTTTCTATGGTGTGAAGAAATCCTGTACAGTGATGCATAGAGGGCAGGTGATTTGGTAGACCCCAACTTAGCAAATACTTTATCCTTTTTAGGATCAACTTGTCAAATTTTGGCACTGATGCTAAATCACTCGTCGTGCTTATGCATTTACCTTTGAAAGCAGAATATTTCACACCATGCAGCTTCTCTGCAGACTCTAGGATGATTTCCATGACAAATGCATATATCTTAGAAAGAGTAAGCAAATGGACCACAATATTAAATCAGTATCAAAGTGAGTTCAAACCCTATAAAGACAACCCTAGGCTTTTTTTTTTTTTTGAAATCTAGGATTGGTGGAAAGTTCAAATAAAGCTTTAAAGATTGTGCTGCTCTAAACAGGAAAAGGACATGGCGTTAGTCTTACAGATACTTGGGTTTTTTTTCCACCTGACTGTCATAATCTCTGCTTTATCCAGACCAAGTATGAGTCATTTGCTTTTCATGCAGGCCCCCACTTTCCTCTGACAGTGACAAAAGGAAATGGGTATAGCCTGTACCTGTTGAGGAGATGTATTATTGGCTGCTATCCATTTATTGATGGTATGGAAATCCATTAACTTTCACCATCCCTCCTAATGGCATCCTATCAAGTATTGTCAAATTGGACGCCATGGCATTGCCAAGGAAAGTATGAGGACACAGGGGAGAGGAGGACCTGACCCCTGCAATAATCTTTGCTCTCACAAGTTGCAATGTCAAATGGCTCTTTTTTCATAAAGTCTATGTCAGAAGAATTTCTGAGTCATTCCTCTTGCATTGATCCAAGAATATGAAATCACACATCATTGCTATGTTTTGGGAAAAAGGTTGGAGCACTTTTCAGGAGATGGCATTCAAGGTAGGTGTTGGGTGAAGGTGGCCCAGGCTGATTTGCCAGTTCGCTCTGTACAACAGATTTTCTGGTGGAGTTTTATTGCTAAGCCATTTAGCATCCTCCCAGCATTTCTCTTCATTTAAACGTTCATGTTCGGAAGGGAGCCAAACTCCCAAATAAACCTGGTTGGTCACCTAATGTTAAAAACCCATAAAATAAAGACTCCTTGGCTCTCGAATGACTCAGTCTGCTTACACTAAGAAAAGAGTTTGTTTTTAAACACGGCATAGAGCAGACTAGACTTGGGTAGGTTGTGGGGTTTTTTTTCCTCTCAACCTTCACTGTAATCTTTTCTTAATTAAACTATTTCAGTTTCAGAGGAAAGAAACATTTGAGTAGTTGGATAATTTCACATTTTTTTGTACAAGTATTGTGAAATAGGTGTTATTTACTATCTTCCTCAAACAACTGAGAATATCCAATCACTACTGGATCATTCATAGAGAAAGCTTTGCTTCTTTATTTGTGCATGTTTTTTCTAATCAATCCCCTGTTCAGGACATACAAGTTCTAATCCTAAATTTGCCACTGACTTTAGCTCCCTGTGCCATTTCTGTATTGTTTCTTTGACATAGTTTATGCATTGGCTCACTGTGTATATGAATAGAACTAGAGATACTGTGATGTTTTGTAACACTTAAAAAGTTGGGATCATTAGCTGTTAAGATACTTCTGCATTTAAAGGAGTGTAAAATTACTGTTACATCTGTGCATACATTAGTATTTCTAATAAGGTTGCTATTATGTGAACATTATAAATAGTTATTTATATTTGTGTATTTAAAGTGCACACATCTACTCCTTCTATGCTAAAGTGATTTCAGTGCTTTCAGGTTTTGATTGCTGAAGCTGAAAGAATAGTTTAACAAATTATTATTGCAGCACTTTTTTCTGTCAGAAATTTTATGAGGCACTCTTACCTCAGTTTCTGGTCATTTCATTAACGAGTTGTAACATAATTGTTTGCTTAAATTATACCAGCTAACATTCTAACCTCACTTTTTTCTGTTTGAGGGAGGCCTGGGAGACAGTTAATTTTAGCCTTTATATTTCTGGTGGCTGGAACATGTATGTTCTCTGTCCTTGCACAACTGGCATGTTTCATTCATTAACCGTTTATTTCAGCTGCACTGTCTATTTTCGGTGGGAACCATGAAGATTTGAGATGCTAATGTTCTTGAAAGACAGAAAACAATCTCAGTTACTCCCTTAACACTGTGAGGCTGGTAGGAAGGCCTTTAATAGCCTCAGCTTCTGTTTTGTTATATGTTGTTGTTTCAGGTTCAATGGATCCAAAGGACTTTCTGAGGGAAGCCCAAATAATGAAGAACTTGAGACATCCAAAGCTTATACAACTTTATGCTGTCTGTACTTTGGAGGACCCAATTTATATCATTACTGAGCTGATGAGATATGGAAGTCTTCTAGAATACCTTCAAAGTAAGCAAATGACTATAAACTCATTTCAAGGGGTGTCACAGCTGTCAGTTTAGTAAACACACTAACATAAAAGATAGAAGTACAACACTGGTTTAATATAAAAGCTACATTATTTGTCATGTGTGGGGATGAGAAAAGAGGAAAGAAAGAGGTTTATGAATTTTTGATGTGCCAAAGTATTTGAGAAGTAGGAGAGAATCACATTCACAGTTTGATTCTTGCCTTATAATGACCTACATTTTTCCACCCAGTTCTATGTGTAGATAGGAACATACACCAACAGAATAAAAATATAAGCATCCAGGAGGTTAGGTCATCATATTTGACATGAAATAGAGGCAATTCCACAAAATGTACTTAACAGCTTTGAAATCTATTACTAGTCAGGGATAGCCTTTCACTGTGAATTTGTCCCTTGCCTATTGCATTAGGGCTTTTATCTCAGCAGCACTTTAAAGTGCTCTTTTGAAGGCAAATAATAATTAAGAATAGAGTTGTACAGCCTGGAACAGACTAGCGTAATTATTGCACTTTAAGTCCACCCTTGCTATTGAGAAATGCTTGATTCTAGTGTTGTTACCCATTTTGAGTTTAGCAGATGTCTCTGAGATGCTAAATGTCTCTAAAGCTGTAATGATCTCTTGAAGACAGAATGTTTGGTGCAATTGTCTTGCTAAATTTCTTTTCTGTCTCCCCCACATAAGGCAAAGCCCTGTGAAATGCCACAGACAGTATTTACCATGACACATGCCTTCCCCCACCTTCTCTGTGGAACCACTTTTAAAGTGAGGCTTAGTTCAGGGCCAATTACATCTAAAGAAATCTCTGGTAGAGGGACAGTCCCACCAGGAACTTTGCAGAGAGGGGTGCAATGAGCTTGGGCCAGATCATCTACAGTTTTTTAGGCATTTAGCAGCCAGAGGTAGCAAGGCACAAATTTTCTTTAAATTCTCATCGTTGGTGCCTTTGTGTGCAGATTGCTGCTTATCTGATTGAAAGAGCTTGGCACATCAGGAAATGATTGCTGTGCATAAAACCATGTATTGCACTAGAGAAATAGCTCAGAGAAAGCCAGTATGAGTCACAGCTATTGCAGAGGTGAAAACTGGCCTGTTTGTGCATGGAGTACAACCTGTCCAGGACACACCAGTGCTGCAGCCTGTGTGTGGATCAGTTGCCAGCATATGCACAGCAGCTGCCCTTGCTGTGGGCAGCACATGTATGCCGCCCGATCTTTGCCTGAGCACTCCTTCCTGTAGTCCTGCATCAGAAAGACTGTGAAAAGCCAGTTGGTTTCCAGGCAGCCATGAAGGTAACTGTAAAAATGGCCAGTTGAAACCCAGCCTAGCAGAACCTCTCCTTGTCTATGGCCTGTGCACATGGGGATAAACAGGACTAAGAGGTGGAGGCAGAGTTCCAGGTGCTTTGATAGTATTGGTCAGTGTCCAGGTTTCAGCTGGGATAGAGTTAATTGTCTTCCTAATAGCTGGTACAGTGCTGTGTTTTGAGTTCAGTATGAGAAGAATGTTGATAACACTCTGATGTTTTCAGTTGCTGCTAAGTCATGTTTAGTCTAAAGTCATGGATGTTTCAGCTTCTGATGCCCAGCCAGCGAGAGAGCTGGAGGGGCACAAGAAGTTGGGAGGGAACACAGCCAGGGCAGCTGACCCCAACTGGCCAACGGGATATTCCAGACCATGGGACGTCACATCCAGTATATAAAATGGGGGGAGTGGGGGCGGGGGATCGCCGCTCGGAGACAAACTGGGTGTCGATTGGCAGGTGGTAAGCAATTGCACTGTGCATCATTTGTACATTCCAATCCTTTTACTATTACTGTTGTCATTTTATTAGTGTTATCATTATCATTATTAGTTTCT
Source organism: Elanus axillaris (assembly GCA_026212715.1). Lineage (NCBI taxonomy): Eukaryota > Metazoa > Chordata > Aves > Accipitriformes > Accipitridae > Elanus > Elanus axillaris. Next base: position 22,569,395 of record JANZLQ010000013.1, read on the forward strand.
TCTGTTCTATTAAACCATTCTTATCTCAACCCACGAGTTTTACTTCTTTTCCCAGTTTTCTCCCCCATCCCACTGGGATGCGGGGGGAGTGAGTGAGCGGCTGCATGGTGCTTAGTTGCTGACTGGGGTTAAACCACAACAGTCAGAGAAAAGTCGTCACCATCAGTGAGAGTAATAAATAAAGAGATTTGAAGCTTGTGTAGAGCTCTGTGACTGGAAGTGATCTATATCAGCTGGCGGTCAGTGCACAGCTCCTGATAAGCTTTCTTGAGACTCAGCCACTGCAGGAACCAGGAAAACATTTCCAGAAGGCTGCTGTCTCTGTGTGCACTATGGGTAAATATGGCAAACTGAAACAGAGGGGAAAGTCCAGAGATCATTCTTTGGTTAAGTTTCTCATCCTAGAAATGCATGGTATGTCTTTCCAGCTTTAAAAATCCCTAATATTTCATGCATAGTGACTGTTGCATTTCACCATAATGACACCTACTTAATAATGATGGGCCCGTGAATTCCCCCTGCACCTTGTGAACATATTCAGGATACCTCTTGATGAACACTGCTATGCAGAGTTATTGAGCTGCCACCAGTATGAGAAAAATGCAACTGAAAACTTTTCTTTGTTATTGGATGTGAATGCAATTGTCATAAATGTATGAGTGTTTTTATCAATTCTGATAGACCTGGGGCTTGTTCTGGCAGGGACGCAGTCTTGAAGTTTGGTGAATTATTATGGAGGCAACGCTCTCAACTGGAGAAAGTGCTGCTTATTTACTTATTTTTTTATTGTCAGGCATCTGTCAATGAGAATGTTTTCCTGTCTTTCCTATATGAGATATTGTGATTGATTCCTTAGAACAGGGTGCAGTTCCTAAGCCTTCTTTAATATTATTCTCTAATAAATTTTTCATATAAGGGCAATAGTTTTGTCAAAAAATATTAGTAAAAAAAGACATGGAGGTGTTACATTTTCTTTACACGATAAAGAATAAGCTATGGCAAGGTTTTATAAATTCACCGGTAGTGCCTGGTTTTGAGTGTGGAAGGTATATTAACCTTGGGGTTTTTGTAGTTTTTCCTGCTTTAAAACACTTTAAAACAAACTAGAGCACATGTACACCCATATGAAAGAGCTGTAAACTCTTCCAACCTGCTCTGAACCAGCCAGGTGGGATCTGGCTCTGGTCTGGAAATGTCCATAGTTGTACTAATGTAGTGCTGTGGTTGAACTTGCATGCTGTGGCTGGCCCAACCAGGGATTTTGGAGGTATACTCAGAAATCTTTATGAGATGGCCATATGTGATTTGCACTTCAGATCCCAAAGAGACCCATGCTTTCAGCCTCTATGTGCACAGTTTGCCACTCCTGATCAGCGGAGGGTCCTCCTGACAGCTTTGCCTTCTTTAGCTCCAGAACAGCAGCAGTGCAGAACCAGCTCACAGAGGAAGACCCTCCAAGAAATACTGCAGCAGCCAGGGCAACGGTGGCTTCTTCCCCTCCCTCAACCCACCTGCTAAATGCAGTAGGTCAGCCTAGTCTGGGACCCCAAACAGGCCTCAGTGGAAGAAATAGTCCTTCAGCTACAACTCCACCATTAGACATGGATCTCGTCCTTGTCCTTTAAGGAGGTGCACCTGTGTGTCCAGCAGGGAATAAGACAGGGAGGGTTTAGCAGCTCTAACTCATTTTCTGCCCTGAAGCAGCTCATTAAACACAAGGCTTATGAGTCATCCTTTTTTCTGTGACATGGCTGTGTTCTGCCTCTTGGAGCAAGCTTGTGTCAGGCCAGCCTGGAGTGTCAGCAGAGCAATGACAAACCTGTGCTCAAGTCTGTCTGCATCCTGGTCTGCTTTCACCAGGAGGTAGTATACAGCCTGTGCAAGTGAAGGAGCAGTGTGAAAGGGAACATGGAGAGAGGGATTTTAAGCTGAGTCACATAAGCTAGTTTCCAAAACACAGGTACTCATGCAAGGTACTTTTGCATATTTAGTTAATTTCTGATTAAATACAACATAAGCATAATTTCCAGATTTATATCTTTGTCCAGCAAGCTGAATAATAAATGTTGATGCCTGCCAGTCATCAGAACTGCAAAACTTCAGTGTTATATTATTCTGTGGCCTGATGATGATTTTCTTGATAGTTAAGCCATAGATTTTCACATAGCCTGATTTTTATCCCTCTCTTTTAAAGGTCAAGGCAGCTATTAAACATATGTGTGGGAGAGGAAAAGACTTTCTGAGTCAACAATAGAAGTAAATAATCTTAGTGCTGGATTATCACGACAATGACTTTAGCCTCAAAAAGGAAGTAGGACAATAGATATACGGGGCAAAGTCAATAATTTAAATTTCATTTCTTTTACCTATTCGTCTCAGAACATCCAGATGAGCAGGAAATTCAAGGCCTGGAGACTGCAGAATAGATTAGTAAACAATGGAATTTCACACTCTTCATAAGGAGTTAGGTTAGGTCAGATAAAATGCCAGAACTGGAGCAGGCTATGCAAAATGATGCTAAGACACACTTTCACTATGAATCAATTCAAAATTAGCCACAGAAAACTGCCAGCTACAAAAAAATGTTTTTTTTTTAACACAGAGGCAGTAAGGAAGAGTCACAATCCTCAGTGAGAAAGGAGAACTACCAGTAAACATAGCAGCAAATACTCAGCTTTTTGATATTGTTAAGATTCTGAAACAGAAAGTTGGAACTGGTTTGAGTATTAGAGGTTACAGAGGTAGGCACTCATGCTTCGGTGCCACAGTGTTTGGGTTTGGGTGGCAGTGATGCTTGAATAGAGCACTGATTTGGCTTACCTAGACTACCTTGGGGTATGAATTTTTTGCTGAGGAAGTCAGCTGTCCCCAAAATGCCACAAAGGCCCTGAATTTGAATTCTAATGTGTAATACCCAATTACTTTTTTTTTGAGTACCTGTCTTACTATTTTTGGCTGCAGTTTTTCATGGCCTAAGGCTCTTTCCTTCATTTGTGGAGAGAAGTTGCTCTGTTCAGAGTTCTTCTACTACTTTGCTTGAACAGCTGATCTTTGCCACATCTCTATTTCTGGGACATGCTGATCTTACAGTGGTGGGAATAGCATGCAGTTTGCTTCAGAAAGTTCTACAAGAGAAGCAGGCAGCTTGAAAGCAGCTCAAGGAGTCCTACTGTTGAATAGCAGCAACAGATACAACAGCGTGAAGCAGTCAAGTGGACTGGAAAGTGAAAAAGAGAGTTACACTTGACAGCAGATAGTATATTTCCTAGTAAGAATCATTGGAGAACAGGGAACTAGCATAATTCTGTGCTTTTCCATCTTTTATCAGCTTTGGCTACACCTAGTGCGTACTGACATTAACTCTTACCCACAGTTTGAAACGGGTCATGCACTTGTCAGAAAGGCAAACATCTGCATTACTATCAGTAGGTAAACGCCTTTTTCTTTGGACTGTGTCCACAGGTCCTTCCAGGCCTACATGAACTGCTCTATTTAGTATGTACTCTTTTAAAGAAGATGGGACAGGCATTGTTATGCAGTTATCGTGCAACTAGCTGCATGACTTTGCATAGTGTCGTTCACTAACGTCTGTCATTGATCAGGCTGTTATACTGTATTGCATGGTTTTGTTGATTCGTGTTGGCTGTTTGAACCAGTCAGCTGTTATGTTATTTATATCTGAATACGGTAAATGTTATGTTATCCTTGTAATCTTCTTTTTATACAGAAGATGCAGGCTCCCAAATATTCCTGCCACATCAAGTAGACATGGCCGCTCAGGTGGCTTCTGGGATGGCTTACCTTGAATCTCAGAATTATATCCATCGGGATCTGGCAGCCAGGAATGTTCTTGTTGGTGAACACAGTGTTTACAAAGTGGCAGACTTTGGACTTGCACGAGTTTTTAAGGTGGGTTGTGAGAAGGTGAATTGGCTCTACTTTAACTCTGGGGAACAAGGTGGAAGTGATCAACTAAAGGACAAACTGTAGCCTCTGAATTGCTGGGTTCAGGCAAAAGACGTGCCCAGGGAGAAAAGGACCCTAATGTGTTCACTTGTATCCTCTACCTGTGTTATCCCATGCAAGGTTAGAGGCTGGCCTCTGCCTTTGTGTCAGTCTGCAGATGGCATCCTGGTGACGCTTCCCACTCAGCCAGCAAGGAAGGAGCCTGGCAAGCAATACCCTTTGCTGCACAATCTTTATCCACATCACTAGTGTTTGCCCCATGGAGAGAGATCACAGGAATGATGGCCAAATTATATTACTGAGCCTGTAAGGGAAGGCATATAAAAATGTATTGACATCTATTATCTCCTTGTTCACTTCCCCATTGCCTCCATGATGCTTGCAAGTGCAGGTAGTAATCATAAAAGGACCTCATTCTTCTCCACAACTAACAGCGGAGTTCATAAAGTGAGCTCTCAGAGCTTTAAATCTGATGCAGTTTTAAGTTTTTTGCCATTGCACTGTTTTTTTTCTCTAGTCCTTGAGGACGTGGAATGCCAAATAGCACTGACCAGGATCACCCTAGGAAAGAGCTGTGTTTTAGAAATGAGATTTCCTACCTCTGAAAATGATTTGATCAGAGTTGGAAAGATTTGATTTGACATATTTTATGGATTTCAATATGTAATCCATAATTACTGAGGTCTTATTATTATTTTTATTGATTTATGTTCTTGCACTGAGAAGGAAAAACAGAAAAAAGCCCTCTGCTTCTTGTTTGTTTTTTTTTTTCCATTCAAGCAGCAGAAATTAAAGTTCATAACAGTTGGATTTATTCTATACTGAAGTATAGAATAATGGCTTGACAATGGCATCAAGGGACTTTGAAAGTGCTTTTTGCTTAATTTTGATTCTTCTAGTTATGCATAAGTTCAGATTACACATTTTTTAACATGAAAAATATATTTTTTTAAATGAACAATGCTTCAAATGGATATTTCTCCTCAGTCCTCACTAGAGAGGGTAATAATTTACAGCTGTTGGCATTTCTTGTTAAAACTGAACTTTACTAAAATACTCTGTCATAGAGTCATCTTGGAAGACTTTCTTAGGAATATTCTTTCCTAAGCCAAAGCACTAACATGGTCACATGCAAAGATCCTAAAGGAGTAGGTGTGAGAAATGAAATCTGTATTTCTATATGCGTCAATTAGAATAAGAAAATCGTTTCTAGAGATGAGTATTATGGTCAAGATGCTACCTGTATCAGTATGTACATACAAAACACTAACAAACAGTCTTTTCAAAACTATAGGGCATTACAGCTGGAAAATGTACATTCTGTATTAAAACAATCAAACAAACAAAATCTTGTACACATTTGCTTGGATTTGCATGTGAAAAACCTGACCAAGGCTTGGATGTGACTGATATACACTAAATTATGCTCAGGAATTAAAGAGAGAATAAATGTTCAAAGTTTAGATGTCTGTGCTATAAAACTTTAAGGACATGATTCTACAAAATTGCAAGTAAATAATTTTTCTTTTTCTATGTGTCTTTCATCTTCACTTTACATGAATTAATTAGACCTGCTGTAAGCTAATATGTTAATTTGAATCACTTGGAGTTTGTTCTTTGGTCTCTGAAACCTGTTTAAGTGATTGTTATCAAAGTCAATGGCCCTTCAACGCTGCAATAAATCACAGAAGAAAGGTTCCAAAATTCATTAGCTCTTGCTCTTTGCCTTCTCTGTTTATTGAAGACCAGACATGGAGCCATTTGGTCTCTAGTATCAGCAGTATGCTTACACTGCCACTCCTGACAGACTTCTGAAATCTTGCATGCCAGGTCCAGAATTCACAGTAGCAGGTCATAATTAATCACGAGCCACTCCAACGCTGTGTGCTCACTTGAAATGATAAATGCGTTAGAAAAGCCTCCGATGAATGGTAGCATTTCTCAACTGTGAAGCCCAATTCAACAATAGACTTCAGAAAGTGCATGCTTTAATACTATGAAAGGCAAGTGCTTGGCTAAAAGTGGATAAGATTAAGCACATGCTTAGCTTAGCCAGGTGCTTAAGTGCTTTGCTGAAGCAGATCTGAAATCAGGCTTGCTTCCTTTTACCCATGACAGGTAGAAAATGAAAATGTATATGAAGCTAGGCCTGAAACAAAACTCCCAGTGAAATGGACAGCCCCGGAAGCAATCCGCTACAACAAATTCAGTGTTAAGTCAGATGTCTGGTCATTTGGAATACTTCTGTTTGAAATAATCACCTACGGGAAAATGCCTTATGCTGGTAAGTGCTTTTTCCTAAAGAATGTCTAATGTTTTGTCGCTTTAAGAACAACACACAAAAACATTGAATGCCTGTACTATGGGCATGTTAAAGGGTTAAAACTGTAAATACAGAAAGAAGGCTGTTCATATGAGGCCCATTTAGTGGGTCAGACCTTTTGGCTGCCCCAGGCTCCCTGGAAGCTTTCCAAAGGCTGTGATTAGAAGCCATTCAAGCTTTTCTCACTGGAGTCAACCTGAGCCAACTGGCTATTTTCCTCTAGCATCAGCTCAAAGATGCCAATTCTTGGAATGTGCAAAAAGGGAAGGTTTTTCTGTCCCCCATCCCACCCTTGTTTTTGTTTGGGTTTGGGTTTGGTTTTTTTTTTTTTAATTTATTTTTTGGAGGATATCTCATGGAAGAACAATTATTATGTGTGAAGTGCAAGCACTTCAGGAAGAAGGCGTCTGAAAAATGAATCAGAGTGGGTTTACCCCCTTCCCTCATATTTGACTATTGCAGTGGATAGTCTTCATAAAGAGAAGGATCACAAGAATTAGAAATAAAATGACACCAGCGTCAAAAGTAGATTTAATGGTATGAGAACAGCTGTTATTCCTAGCATCATGAGAAATGGTCCAGGAACTGTGGCTCCAATAACACAAGATATCAGTGAGATGATTGAGGGTGACTCATTTTGTGCTGGTGAGGAGAACACAAGGGAAGAAGTGAGGCAAAAAAAAATGTTATGCTGCATCTGCACAGGCCTGAGGGGTGGTGCGTTCATCATAAACTACATTTCACAGGGTCCCAAACTAGTATTTCCTGTAAAAGGAAAATTGATTTTGCTTTTTGATTCCTCACCTCCTCTGAAACTATTCTGAAAAAAAAAAAAAAGAAGAAAACCAAAGCCAAAACCCCTCAGCTCTTTCTTCCACAAACTATAGGTGTGGGCATATGCATACATGCACATAAATAAACTATTCAAGGATAAATGATATGTAACACCATGATTCTTGGTATTGTCTGAAAATATGTTCAGCGTTATCCCTTTGCAAAGGCATAGTTTACTTGTAACTTTACAGTAGGAAATGTCCTTTTGCCATGGCTATTTGCTTACTTGATACTACTTTCAGGAGTTTGTCCTCAGTAATCAGTTAGGAGAAGGGGTTATGTCAATCCATGGTGGCAGTGGGTAATGTACAGAGGGAACACCACTCAGAGCTCTAGGGAAAAGAAGTAAAGATTATGCAATTCAAGATTTAATTTAAAGAGTAGAAAATTAAAAGGGAACAGGACAATAGCCTTAATATATAAAGGTATAGCAAAGGTAGGGGAATGGGTTCTTCTCTGTGACTTGCGGTGACAGAGCAGGCAGGATGCCATCGCATAGCTGCACCAGCGGGAACTTCGTGCTGATGTTAGGAAAAACTTTTGAAATGTGAGGAAAATTCAGCAGCAGGACATATTTTCTCAGGAGATGTTGTAGTCACTGAGACTAGAGGGCTTTAGGAACAGCGTAAGCGAAATAGATGTCAGAAAAATTTCGGCAAACCCAGGTGGCGGAGGAAAGCCTCACACCCGGACGAACCCATTTGCTGTGGCCCTCAGGTGGCACAGTCGGGCTGAGGGGGCCAGGAACTGCTGGAGGTGGTTTTTAACTGCTGGTTTGGGATCCTCCAGTGACTCCTGTCGCCACTGAAGGGGGCCTGCTGAGGCCAGCCCTGCGCTCAGCGTGCGTGTGTACCTCACGGGGCAGGCATCCTGTTGCCTCGTCCCAGTAAGAGACAGGGTCACGCAGCATTACTAAGTAGGATCCCGAGTAGTCTGACGACCTCCTTTCTGCTTGCAGGTATGGCGGGACACCAGGTGATCCAGATGCTGGACAAGGGGTACAGACTTCCTCAGCCGGCGACCTGCCCGGCGCCACTCTACCAGCTGATGCTGCAGTGCTGGAGCGCGGAGGCAGGCAGTCGGCCCACCTTCGAGGCCCTCTGCGGGCATCTGGAGTGCTACTTCGAGACCGACTCCTCTTCCTACGCCCAGGCCCAGGCCGTGGTGAAATGAACCCCCGGGCAGCGGCCGAGGGACAGACGCTGGCCAGCATGCCTGAAGAAGGGGCTGCGAAATCAGCCTGACCTCAGATGTGGAGATTATTAGGGAGTGCTGAGGAAATCTGGTATGTTTTCATCCCCGCACTGCTACTCAAAGACACTTAAGATTTTTGCTGCTGGCATGCGTTTTGCAAGACTAAGCATCAGGAAGCTGGAGGGTGGGGGCTTCTCAAAAATAAAATGTCTTCTATTTATTTTTAAATAAGAGATTGCAAGAATGAACAAATGAAACGAGTGTTGCTCCATAACCATGGAAACGTTCTGTCATTTCTTTATTGAAATAATTATTTGCTGTTCCTTAGATTTTTCATTCCTACCAGGTTGTTCTCGTGAAGGAATGTGATGGCTCTCCACAGCAGGATCTGTGCTTCCAGAGTCCTCTCATTGTAAAAAAAAATAAAAATAAATCCCATGACTGTGATGATGACACAATCCAGATTAATTGCCTTGCTTAGGCTTGAAGTACATGTGCTTTAGCTATATCAGAAAATAACACAGATGTTCATGGGAGAAAAGGAGTTATTTTGTTTTGTGGATACAAAGAGTGATCTTTTTTAGTTTGTCTGCTCTTCCTCTTTTACAAGAATAAACACAATTATTATTAGTTTCTTGAAGCTGTTTGTTCTTAATGTTGTTAAATAGTGCCACAGAACTGATGAGTTACTGTGCATTGAAGTGTAAGGATTTGTTTTATAGTTCTTCATTTTAGGGATATTGGAGGAAAAGGTATTTTAACAAGAACTCAAGACTGCCTTAGCCTTTTAGAGTGACTCCCTTTCCTATCCTGCTGCCCAAATCATGGACCATCTCCAACAGGACAAGGCCCAGGGCTGGTCAAGGTATTTTGCAGAGGAACTAGCAATCCATGCTTCCATCTTCTCCAGATGTAACTTTAATATGGGAGATTTAAATAATAGATGATCCATTTCATTTTGTTCTATGGGGAAATGGAACCTGGGTGCTTCTGCTAGCAGTCTTTACAGCTAGAGATTTTAGATTTTTTTGCATTTTTTCTAATTAACTACAGTATCAGTTTTACTAAAATCTGATGTCAGTGTGACAGTTTTATGTTCTCAGTTGTGAGGCTTAGAGAACCAATTTTAATTATTTATTTATGATTCAACAGTTAATTATTTAACAACATAATCCAGGAATTAAGAGCTATACTGTGTCAATATATTGTGAGCTCAGTATAAGTATGCTACCATTTTCCTCTAATATCAAAAAAGGGTATAAATAAATGAAAAGATTCATTATTTTAAAGGCTGGGTGACTTTTATTACATATTTTTCATTTGCTTTCCTTCTCTTTATACTTCAGATCCATTCATCTCAGTGCCTTGGTTCTAATTTTTAATTTCCTTTTCCCCTCCTCTACTTTTGGAAGGCAGCACACCATATTTTTCTTTCATACACATCTCTTATGTACTTGCTATTCAAAACTACTTTCATTATTTATTGTTTTTCTCTTTTTTCTATCTTGCTACACTTAGAGTCTTCCTAGCATTAGGTCTCTCTTCCCCTTAATTTTCTGTACAGTGTTTCTTCCTACTAACCCTCTTTATACTAATTACATTTGTAAAGCACAATAGAGCGATAATTAATTAGCTGTCATAGCATCCATGCAATTTTGGAAAGTAATCATCCACTCTGAAAGAAGAGGTTAAATGGCTTTGCCAAACCCATCCTAATAAGAATTGGTGTGGAAGGAACTGGGAGACTCCCAGGCAAAGCCTTCTGCTGTCCTCCGTCCATGTTTGTTTTGAGACTCATGCTAGCTACCAGCTCATGGCCCCAACAAGATCTTATTTATGATTATCACACCTCCATCAATCTATGTGTCTCTCATCTGGCTGGGAGCTGTGTTTAACACTGTTACAGTATGAGGTTAGCAAATCCCACAGAGTAGGTTTATGTAATAAGAATAGGTTTGCTGTTATTTGGAAAGATGTCTGTGTCAAACTTGCAGTCTTCATGTTCAAGCACTATTTCTAGCATGATTTTTCATACTTAAAACATTAAGAAAGTTGCAAATAAAAGTTGAGTTTGCCCAATTCAAAAAAACCCTGTTGATAAAAGAAATATACTCTTAAAAAGTACAGATGTGTGCAGTTCACAGGAGATGAGTTGTCATGAAAAAAAAATAATAATCGACAGCAGGGAAATAGCAAAGTTCTCAGAATTCCAGATTATACCAACTGGTCCAAGCTGTTCTGTGCTGGCCTCTGCCCCCCAGTGGAAGTCAGCAGGATCTTGCAGGACTCCACTGAAGTGACACCAGTTATTCTGAAGAAAGCACACCACTACAGTAAGTATATTCCTAAACTAGCATGTAGGGAATAGAAAGTCTGTTCGTCCAGCTAAACTGAATACTTTGTCTCCTTAATTTCTCCTGTAGTCAGAGAGAGAGGCTTCTTGAGATGGTGAATCAGTGCATGAAAATTGCATTTCTCCTCTGAAGAACCCCTGGTGGCCTTCTTTCTGTTTGGTGCTATAAAGGTATCCAGGAACGATGAGACTCTGCTGGGGAGTGCATGTACTAACCCACATGTTGTAAACTGAAATTAGCTGTTTCAAGCTCCCTTTACCAAGTGTGGCCTCATGAACCACCTTTAGCTGCAAGGAGCAGAAGCTGGAAGTGAGCTGCACCCTGCTGAGCTGTGTGAGAAACAGGCACCCACAAGTGATGACCTCCAGGTGACACGGCCTGGCACGCTATGCTGCTGCTGGCAAGCATGTTTCCCTGCTGCTGCATCCTGCCATTTTATCTCTTGTGCTTTCTCTTTGCATGCTTGCACAGTCGCAGCTAGTTAATGGAGTTTGGATCTGCCAGCTGCCTCTAACGTGCTGGCCCAGAGTGGGAGACAAGCAGCAGCACTGGCTAAAAGCAAGAGGTAGATTCACTTCGGTGTGTCTTATTTAGGCACTGCATTAAATAAATAAGTTTCTTTGTCTTAATCCTTGAGGCAGCATGTGCATACTCCCCAAGGCAACATACTGTAGGTGTACATGTCCTCCATGCCTGAACACCGCCTCCACCGCATTGGTGTGTGTCCTGCGACCAGGGCACCCTCTCTTCTTGGCAGAAGTGGAAAGCAAGGAAAGGCAGGAAGAGAGGTAGGTGATGGGGCCAGGACGTTCACCTTTCTCTTGCACTGAGTTGCTCTGAGAAAGTCTGCTGGCTGGCAGAGCCCCTTTGCCACTATCAACAGTCCAGCTGATGCCAAACTTGGAAACCACAGATGCTGTTATGAGATCCAGTCATTCCTCTTTCTGGAATTCCTTGCAATTCCTTATTTTGCCTGTCCTAAACTGCTGTTATACCAGTGAAATGTTACCTCACTCATTTGAGCTCTAACTTTGGGGTCGATTTTTTCCCTGGGCTGGCAGGGGAACAAAGGAGAGAAAAATCAGCAATGCAATGGCATTAGCAAAGCTCTGGCAATAGAGAGTAATGTGGAAAATTAATCATTTGTTCTCAGCTCTTTCTCTCCGTATTTTTGCAGTCAAATGGATCCATTACCAAGAAAGACTGGAGGAAGAAGGCAGCAAAGGGTGATAAACCTTCTCAGAGTTCAGTTTGCTTACAGGCAATGCAACATGCAAAACTATACCTTTCCTAGTCCAATTCCATTTTAGAATAATTTTATTTATATGGCAGATAACAATTATAGTCAGAAGTCTTTGCTATGACTTGATTTAAATTAAACATCAAGGTTATCATTTCCAGTTACAGTGCACAGTGAAATGGGTTTAACTTAACTCACTCTATTCTTGAGGCCTTTTATGTTCAAGGTTCTGCTAGAGCTATCTATTGCACTTGTTTTTACCTGATAGATCATGGAGGGAAACTAATGGATTCACTTATGAGAAACAGTAATAGATATTTTTGAACTGACATAAATTTCTATGTTTAGATAGAATAAAAGGATCAGGAAAGAGAAGTTGAATTTTCTACAATAGACTGGTCCTTGTGAAATTGACTTCACTTAAATTGTACTGAGACATCTTTTATGTAATGTTTTATTTACGTAATTCAGTTATTCTTTGAGAACGAAATCATTTTATGTGGTCTTACAGAAGATAATTTTAAAATACCCAACCAGAAAGAAAGAACCTCTATTTTTCTTAAACTCTCTGTTCTTCAGGAAGTTATGGAGCAATGCAATTGTTTTGAACTCTTAAGTATTAGGGAGTCCCTAGTTTATTTTTTAGTCCTATTGGAGAACCTTTGCTCACCTAATCTGCATTTAAGAACATATGCAGGGATACTAAACGTGATAAGGCAACAGGGAACCTTCTATCACTGGTAGTGCTTTCTTTATTTTGGCCATTGTATCTCATACTTGCCCTCCAAATGACTGGACTATGAGCAGCAATTTTCTTTGTGTGGATTTGTAACTTACAGCATGCAAGGACCCGAACCAGCAGAGTGAATTAGTTTATTGTGGTTCAGACTCAAACTATCAGTGCATAGAACTGGAGCACATTCAAGTGATCACTCCTTATGCTCTCCCACGTTCTTCTGTTTCACTCCTTTATAAAGTACTGTAGTATCATGTCCACTCAGTGCTCCCATGGTCACTGTGGCTCACTGGTCCGCTATTTGTAGTGTATGGATCTTGGAGCAGATAAAAATGCTGCATGTAAGAGTTGTGCCACTGTGTGGTATATTTTTTATGGAAAGCTGTGTGGCTTCCATTCTGTTCCAATAACCTCTGGGCCAGATGTGCTCTCCAGTGTGTGACAGACCCCTGCCTCAGTCACCTGCTGCAAATGGTTGCCCTGCAGAACTCTGCATACACTTGGACAGCATACTGAACTGGGGTCTATGAAAAAGACTTCATTCTATCCACGCTTACTATTAGCAGGTCCATTTAATTTATTTTTTTCAGTCTTCTTGGGAGTGACTAATACAAAAGAAAAAAATCAGTGACATGTATAAGCAAGCTGGGGAAGTCACTGAAAAGTACTTTGGCATTTTAGTCTTCACAGCTACATTGTGCTGAAGAATTCAGTCCTTCCTTATTTTGGTATAGAGAAAAATAAAACATACGTTTGAAACATTCAGTATCTTAGAAATGAATTTTAGCCAGTTCCTGAATCTACGTATCACTAGAATTGAAAAATGTGATAGAAATTGTACCTTGCTTCCCACCACTATTTTCAACAAAATAAATTCTGCTAAAATTAGGTAGATACTTGAGAAGACAGATATACAACAACTTCTTTATTTCTTCCCCCTCCCCCCAGTTCTTTACCGATATTATTACAGGAGGATTAGAACTCACACAGAGTAAAAAGACTTTTTAGTTATGCTGAGAGATAAGAGGTTTTTCTGTTCTTTTTCTAAAGTAAAAAAAAAAAAAAAAGGCTACGCCTTGAAGATTATTCCCAAAACCACCTTTCAAAAAGAAAAAAAAAAGGAGAAGAAATGTAGGAAGTGTTTATCATACTTTTACAATTGTTCCTGTCTTTAGAAAGGACAACGGTAATACATTTCAGAGCAAACAGAAAGTTGCTGCTGAATTTGTAAAAAACAGTCTTTGGATAAGCTGGTTGTGTTATTTACACTATTGCAGAAAAGAAAAGCATATTGCACTGCATTATTTTCTCTAATTACTTTGCTATAAATATTTGACTATACTGATTTAACTTCTGTGGTTTACTATACTAAAGAATTCAAATATATATATAGCAATATCAAAACAGTTTTATTTTTATTTCCTGTCTCTTTCTGCAGCTGGATAGTTACAGCTCTCTGCTTAGAATATCTAAACATGCTAAAGCTTTTGTTGTTGGTCATGTATGGTTTTCAGCATTGTTTTTTCTCTCACTAATTTTTTTCTCTTCTTGATATTTTTAAAGAAAATTACTCAGATGTTTTTATACTATGATTAGTTTATTTACATTTGCAAAGAGCAAAACCTCTTCATATTCCAAAGTGCTCCATTACTCTGCCAAATATCTAAAATGATCAAAACCAGAACACAATGCATTTAGTGTGTTTTCTCTATGAGGCAGCTTCTTAGAAACAAATACCTGTCCCCTCTGTACCATCACCAGCATCTCAGTTCCACATCCCTCTCAGAAGCCAGAAGAATGAAAACTGATCTTGCATGTCCTTCTAGAACTCCTTGGCTTTGGGTTACTTTGCACCAAAATCAAGTTTCAAAAATGTCTATATCACTGTTCTTTTTACCTCATCTTCTAAATGTAGGCACCAGTTCTCCAAAGTCAGCAATGTCACCTGAAGCTACGCTCTTATCGCAACACTTCAGTAATATCTGTCTCTCCTTGTCCAGTTGTTTCACCATCAGCATTGCCTGTCCCCTTAACAAGCTGGCTCTCATCCATACTCTCATCCCTGCCAGATACCATATCAGTTATGGAAAGAGAGACATGCAGTAACAAGTTAGAAGCCCACAGGTCTTCTCTGATTTATTTAACTGTTGCTCTGCCACACACATATACATTGAATTAAGATAATAAGATAGACTCCTATTGCAGTCGACAGACTGCCTTTAGAGCAAATAAGAAACAACTCAATACAAATCTTTGGGACCCCTCAACTATGAATGAATAATATTACTATAGTCAGACTAATAAGGTACTGGAATTTGGAATCAATGGGGTATGACAGCTGCTACATCACAGACTTTACAACAGCCTGCCCTGAAAGAGAAACACGGGCCTGTTTCTGTGGGAAGGGGTGGTGGCAAGAGAAATTCAGTGGTGGTAGGGCACAAAAGATTGTGATGGTTCCCTAAATTCCTGACATCAGGGTCTTTAATATTGATCTGGCATTTTCCTGTGAGACTAGAAATAGAAAATGGACTAGACTTTTAGTAGAGAAAAAATCAGTGATACAGGGCATGACTACAGTCTGAGGTGTTAGCAAAGTATAAACCTGCAGGCATGGCTGGGTCGGAAGGCAGGCTGCCATGCTCTTTTTCTACCTGTACAGTGACTACACGAGGGTCTTGCTCCCGGGTAGTCTGCCTCAAAAAGAAAGCAAACACACATCAGAGGCCAAAACTGGGAGGATATTTCATCACTGTCAGTTGCCTTTAAGAAAAGCTCTGCCTTTGTTTGCAATCCCATAAAGCAAAGACTGGTCACAAACTTAAGTATTTGTACGCTGTGGGTGTGTGTAGGAATACTCCAGCCAGCTTCGGGCTGTCCAGCTGGGGCAGCTGCTGTTGTCTGGCAATGGTCACTTGCAAACAGCAGTTCCTGATGGGGATTGTTCTGACTTTTGATGTGGATGAGACCTCTGATTTCTGAAATGGCACTGGTGCGCACTGGCACTCACACACAACCAAGACAATGTTCTCACCTTGGAAATTCTGCAGGGAAAGGCTTTGTTTTGGCAAGAGTTTATACCCTGCTCAGCTCCTTTTCCATGATCTTTGGGAGATTTTACAAGACTCCAGGGTGCAGGAGCAGAAGGCCCATTCCTAGTGCCATTGAATTTCTGTATTAGCAGAAGTAGATGAAGGACTTGGATAAGTTAACACAATTTCCCCAGAGGGTATAACTAAAAGAGATGAGGGAAGAAGCAGAGAATTCAGAGCAATAAATGAACTTGGTTTCGGATCAGTTATCCATTTACATCTTTAAGTTTGTATGGATGTTTCCTCTTACCCTTTCCACATTGAAGTTTATTAAGCTTTTTTTGGCCTCACAGGAAAACCTAGTCCTAACCAAAGTCATTACTAATGTCTAGAACATTCTAGCTAATTTTAATTTAGCTTGGCAAGGGTAACTTTTAGTGTTAACTGACTGAATTAACTGCAAGTTGGCAGCATTCCTATGCCAAGCTCATTTCCCATCGTGCTTGTAGCTTTAGCCCTGTATAACCCAGTAACACCACAAATTGCTAAATAGGGTCAGTGGTAGGATGAAACAGCTTCAGAGCGACCCGACAGCTCTCCCCATCCTGGCACCATGGTGGTACATGGTCATATTACTGCACATCTGACTCCTGAAAGCACTTACCCGCTCCACTTCAGGAGCATGCAATGTAGCTATGATTTTCCTCTAATCAGTTGTCACACTAATAACGGAAGCGTATTTGCTAATCCCTGCCTCACAGAGTGATAAGAGATTTCACTATACTTGCGGTTTCTGGAGGTCTGATAAGTGCATATCGCATCCTCTTATAGGTCCCAAAGCTCTAAAATAATTCTGTGAAGTTTTTCTTATTCACCCTTGTGATAAAAGATGTGGCTCCAACAATCAATTATCATGTGAAATGATTCTTAAGGGCAGAGATAAAATATCCAGAGTATTAGAGAATAACCATAATTTATTTCTTTAATTCTTCATATAACTAAATTATGAGTTATAATGAGATACTACACAAGATTTATTTAGGATGAATTTTGGAACTTTATTGAGGGAAACATACTTACAGTTATAAATTGTTTATTACATTGGCCCTTCTTTAGCCTCATCTGTGGGATAACTGTATTCTCAACAGTGAATTCTTAATGTACTTTACAGCAATATAATTTAAATATAGTGCAAGTGTCAAATATTGATTTGGAGTTAACTTATGACTGATATCTAAATCATAATGGTTCTGTTTCTTAAGGCTAAAACCATCTGACCCCTTACTTTATTATCTTTTATATTTTATGATCAAAATTAAACTTCCATCCTTCTAAAATTAAAATTTACAGTGGCATACTCTGAACATGAATTCATTTCTGTGGCTATGAAGGCAGTTAAGAAACCTTCTGGTGCTTCAGATAGGCTTTTTGAAATTAGAAAATAGCAATTTTCTTTACAGTATTTCCATGCTTCAGGCAAAGGTGACTTCATTCTGTGTGGGTATAACAGAAAGCTTTACAGTACAAGATAACTTGGGTACCGCTACCAAATAGTTGTAGGAAACTAGAGTCTATTACCAGCCTCACAGAGAAAGATTGAGAAATGTATCACAAGAGTTAGTCTCTGCAGTTTTGTGATGTTTCAGCCTCACTGTTAGCAACCTCTGCACTAGCTTGTAAAGATATATCAGGTAGGCTAGCATAAGATTCAACAACTGCAATGAAGATACATATATTCCTGGTACTTTTGAGAAATTGATGAGGAGAAGTCTAAATCACCCAGTCATCCAAGTTC
Source organism: Elanus axillaris (assembly GCA_026212715.1). Taxonomy (NCBI): domain Eukaryota; kingdom Metazoa; phylum Chordata; class Aves; order Accipitriformes; family Accipitridae; genus Elanus; species Elanus axillaris. The sequence continues at coordinate 22,586,869 of JANZLQ010000013.1, forward strand.
AGTATTTTGGTTTCAAAAGTGAAAGTTTAATAAATAGTCTCCTGAGCGGCATTTTGGGCTAGCTTTTAAAATGCCATTGTTTCTTACCCGTCATAGGTAACAGAGTTCAGTACATGGCAAATGTTCAGCTGAAAGCTTTTACCTTGTGTTACTGCAGATGTGCTGTTACCAGGTTCAGTTAATAGATTAGGAATGGCCTGTACAAACTGCCAACTTACTTTTGATTTGCAGTGTAAAACACTGAAAATAATTTATATCTGCCTTAAGTGGATGAAGTTGAGATGAAAAAAGGCAGAGAGGGAGAATGCCTATAGGGATAAAGTGTTTTGGTCTACAGACCAGCACTGCAGTCAAGAATGTAGAACAGCTAAATACCTGGAGTCCTTCTCTGGATGTTTCCAAGATAATGAGGCTAAAAGGCTGGGTCTCCTTGTGACACCACATGAGTCCAGTAGGATTGAGATGTCATTTGTTGATTTTGGCTAGAAAAAAAAAAAATTCAAAAAACCCATCAAGCTTTTTTCAAAGACACAAATTATTTGGCCGTTTTTGACTACTTTTCCTTGCGTGGCACAGGAGGTAGTAGCACTGGTATAAACTTTACAAAAGGCTATTTCAAAGTTCACATGGTGCATGAGGTCAGCAAGGCTTAGACACAGCAGTCTGCAGCGAGTGCAGCTGTGTGCCCTGTGTGGCATTAGAAGCAGCCACCGCTCTCCCCCATTCTGAACAGCCAGGCTCTTTGGCGCAGGGCAGAGCCAGGGGGCAGACCCACATCTCTAGGAACCCAATGGCTTACGTTAACCACTTGGTTTCTACTGTAACAAATAGGAAGCTACAAATTCATACAGCTCAAGATTTCATATATATTTAAATGGGACTGAGAAGCTCGTTTCTTTGGAGTAGTCGGTCATAACTCTCAAAATGCCAAGATCGGATGGCTTGTGCTCTGCACACACAGGTGACGGCCTTGCAGAAACGCCTGGCAGAAGCAGGACAGTTACAGCGAACTGTGGCCTTTGCACTGAGGGTGACACACCGGGCCGGTGGTACAGCCCTGGCTGGCAGGTCTGGGCTGCTTTCAATCATCAGCCACCTCTCCCTCCTGGCCCAGGGGGGCATTTGCTTTCTGGGGAGGGCTGGTAGCTGGAGGAGGGCACCATTGCCTCATCAGTGGCTGCTAGGAGGGGGTTTCCAGCCTGACCCCCACCCCTGGGCTTTTCCCACCCCTTCCTCATGCTCTGTGG
>JANZLQ010000013.1:22588244-22613685 GCA_026212715.1 Elanus axillaris
GTGGGGGGAGGCATGTGGGGTTTGTATGTTTGTTTTTACTTGGCTTTTTTTTTTGGTTTGTTCTTAAATTTGCTTCAGCAAAGGCATAAATGGTTTAAGTTACAGAACAGCTTGGGAGGCAATGTAAGACCCCAGGGGGAGACCCCTGCATGGTCAAACTCCCTCTTTACCCCAGATTTCACTACCACATCATTCAGTTACGATGCTAAGCACAATACTGACAAGCAGGTGTTTGCTCAACCTGATTTTACCTACTGTGATCCTTGTAGCTGTTATTGGAGAGCCCTGCTAGTCTTGAACTTGAATTCAACCTTTAACATTTCTTAGGGATGAATTTCCCTTCCCATCTGAGGGGCATGATGGAGGAAAAATGCTGAATGTAGAAGCAGATACTTGGTAGCATTTGCTTATTTGATTCCTCCTCCCTCTCCTTCATGGAAGCTTACTGAAGTCCAGGAAAAAAGTAGAGCACACTGGTATAAATTATTCAAGGATGCAGCTGTTTCTAAGAAGGAGCCAGGAGGAGTCTGCCTATAAAACATTAACATGACATTTTTGAATTGTGACAGGTGGGTTGGGAGAAGAAAGCTTAAAAATGAGCAGAATGCTGTTCTAAGGGAGGAGAAACATTTTTTTAAAACTACAAACAAGCCTGCTTTATCACCAAGTTGCATGTGGGCTTCCAGTGATTATCAGTTTGGGAAAAAGGGAGATGGGGTGGAGGAGGGGATATTAAAATCTTAGAAAGTCTTGTCAATAGGTTGCAAAAGATCTGTTCAGTGCTGCTATGGGAAGTCAGAAGAGTCCAGCTGGGTTTCCTTGCCACTCCACTCCTTTAGTTAAAATTGGGGAGCAATCCACTTGCCCTACTTAAAATGTTGAAAACTCCTTTTCCTTCTGATTGACAATTTTGAATCTTAACTCAGTTGTGATCTGCCTGATTTCCCTGGAGACTTGGAAGTACAAAAGGTGCAGTGAAGGTATAATTTTTTATTTAACTTCAGTAGATAGTAACAATAGAAGGATGCCAAATTCCCTCAACTGATAGAGCATTTTTTCCATTGGGAAACCCTACGGCAATGTCAGATGCCCTCTATTTAATGACATCTTTGTATCTTAGAACAAAAATACTATTTTGGACAGACTGAAGACAGGTTTCTAGGTGAATAAAATATCTCCTGGGACTAGAGATGGTGAACAATGTATTATGTTGAATGGAACAACTATGTAGAATTTATGAATTTGTCACTGTATTTTTTGGTTTTGTACCTTTAGTTCAATGTTTCAAATCTTTGACTCTTATGATTTAGCCCTATGGCCTTTTTCTTTTTCCCCATAGGTGATTCAAGTTTTCTTTTCCTAATGCACAGTTCTCTGCAAAAGCAAGGTCTGCTACCTGTATAGAAGCTAGGGATAAAAGTGATGTTCACAAAAGGCCAGCCTACAGAAGTAGATTTCTTTCTTCTTTTTTCCTTTCTATATATAATTTGTATATAGTACTATTTCATTTCCCAGCTGAATTTCTTTCTTTGCTGTTTTTTCCCTCTTGGGTTGATTTTTTTTCTCCTCTCTGTCCTGCAGTGTATGAATTTCTTTTTGTCTGCAAACTGTTCCTTTTTCCCTAGATATACAATGCCAATAATATATGAGTCAAATTTTTAACACATGAATACATTTGAAACTATGCAAACTGAGCCTGTGACTTTTGCCCAGGCAGCACAGGACACCATTGCATAGTTAGCCAAAGGTAAGAGTCAGAAATATGTCTTTGATTGAGTTTTCATCAAATAGAGGCCCCTAAATTGGAAATACCATGTGTGGTGTAATCTGTTTCATCTCCCTCTTGTTATCGAATGCGTGGCAGAAATGCCCGGGTTAATGCTTTAAAAAAATCCCCCAAAAGGAGACTTTCGACTTCCAGGCATGCTCACAGTATGAAGGGGCAACTTTGGGGCACTGAACGTCATTCCTGAGAATAGCAGTCAGGCATTCCCCTGCAGACCGGTCCCTATGCCCACTTAGGCAGGGCCATGATCTCCTGTAAAAGCCAACATCCTTGTTTGGGGGCAGGGGGGTCATTAATTCAAAGGAAACCAAGGGCTACATCTGCCAGCCTATGTAATTCTGAGCAGAGGAGTATTTTCTGGTGTTTGCTGCTTGTGTTTGTAACAGATTAGAAGATACTAGACAGGCTATGTGTTTGTTTTCCATGCAGTTTTGCTTCTTTCATATCCTCCAAGGTATTGGCTTCTGCAGCCATCCACACATGCAGGTGATGGCTGAGAGCACCTCTCAGCAGGTCACACTGGCACGATGTAGCATTTGCTATGCAGCTTCGTGCCAAAACTCTGCTGCCAGAGTGCTCCAACTGTTCACTCTCCATTTTGGTCTTGGCTCAAGGAACAGCCACCTCCTGCCACGTCTGCTACTACAGAGCTACTACAGAGCAGAAACTGGATTCTCACCATCATCACAGTTCACCAGCCAACTCCTACTACTTCTACCAACTGCAGAACGGGCATGAGCAATCACATTTATTCAGTGTCCTTGCTTCCCACATGTTAACCCAGACGTGCCTTTGGCTTGCCAATCACTTGCTACTGTGCCATTAGAATAATATATGTAACACTCCTCTGTCTTTTGGATGGAGTGAGACTGACTAGATCTTACCTGTAAACCACATGCTTGGTTTGACAAGCCAGAAAGCTTCATTCCCTGAATTAAAAACACCAAGTCAAAGTGCTAAGACAAAATCCCCTTCGTACACTAAGTTTGGCATGATGCTGGGAGGTGGCGAGCTGAGTAGGCATGTGGGAAATCTGAGAAGCTTCAGGCTTTTCCTTCCCCGAGGACTGGATAAGAAGGCAATTGCAGCTCTAATGTGCTGAGTCTTCGGCACGAGCGAGTCAGGCATAGCAGCGAATGATTCTTCACTCCCAGCTGCTGGTTGATTGATGGGAACTGAATTGGTGATAACTCTGGAGGGAGATGTTTGCCCTGTCTTCCATCTGGAGCTGCTGTGTTACGACTCACGGAGATGGCTATTGAACAGGCTGGGCTGGCAGACCTTCTCCGGCAAGTGAGACTGGAGGCTGGGGAAATAAGCAAGTAATCCAGGGGTGCTTGGAGTGAATGGAGTTTGATGTATCTAATGCTGATAGCTTTCATAAAAACACGAAGTGCTTTGGAAATTGTGGAGAGTAAAGGGAAAACAGAGTGTGTCTCTGTCTTTAAGACAAGGAAACAATTGCAGATGGCATCTTCCATCTCTCAAAACTGTTGCTTCCTCAGGGCCATATTCTGCCCTTGGATCTGCTGCTTGATGCATCACTGTAAAGTGCTTTAATTTAGCATGTAAGGGGGTGCCAGCTGCCAGAGTTTAAATTACAGCCAGAGACTATCTTGTCTTTACTTGAGCCCGGCGTCCTTCCGTGCCCAAGACTAATGTTCTGAGCCAAATGGGTCACTGTAACAGAATGTGCAAGACAAATGGAGATGTGCTGCTGTCTAAACGTGAAATTTTTTAAACAGCGTTTGTAAATGGGTATAAAGTAGTGTTTCTTCATCTGCAGCAGGTGTAATATTAATAATTTGCTTCATTTTTTTGTAGCTCAGGAAAAACATAAAGCTCACAAGAGAATTCAGGAGAAAAGAAAGTATAGACATAAATCGTGCTATATGGTACAATAAAAAGGGATATCACATGCCAAGAATCACAACTGAGGGGTGATATCTGGGGCAAATACACGCATGCTGCAAAGCATTTGGAAAACACCATTCGGTTTCTATAGTTTTCTAACTATACTGAGAAAAAAGGTGTTTCCAAATCATAATATTGAGGAAAATACTAGGAGAGTTGCCCAGAGCACGGCACCATTATGCTTAAAATATACTGAAACTGGTCTATGTACAGAATTTCTACTGCAGTTCTGGGTAGAAAAATGGAGAAAAATAATCTTTTAACTCTATTCACAGAGACATATCCCCACAGGCAGACTGCTGGGGATGCGAGGTCAGATGATGATAGCAGTTCAGTTGCTTCAGTTCTGAGCAAATTATCCAGCCATATAATATTAAAATAAAAAAATCTTTCAATACCTGGTTTTGTTTATTTTAGCCAAAGGCGGGGTTTGTTGGTTTGGTTGTGGGGTATTGTTTTGACTGGGGGAGGAGAGTGGGTGTTTAGTTTGGTTTTTTTACTTTGCAGCCTACAAACAAATGGCTGAAAGAATAACAATTTTCACAAGGTTTTCTATGTGCTAAAGAAATTTTGCTTTCTGTAATGATAGCTTTTACTGTTTAATAGGTTCAATAGGTACCTTTTAAAGCTTTCTATAAACCTTTAATTATTTCTTCTTTTTAACTCAATCTTTAATTTAAAACTCTCATTTTACTGCCTATTAGTTTTTTCTATTTTTACCTATAATTTAGAATATGGTTTAAATATGTGATTGTATGTAGTCATTCAGACCAGAAAAATAACACGCAAGTTCACTTTTCACTCTTTTTTGTATCTAATTTTCTTTGTAACATTTTGTATGAGTTACCTTTCTGTGAAGAAAAGTTATCTCCCTGAAAAACACTTGCACTGTAACTAATTTTCATTTCATAGAAGAGAATGGCCCTTAAAAATAAAAATAAAGGAAAAGCCACATATTGGAGGCAACTGAAGTGCTTAAGTGAAAGCTCCTCTAATCGAAAGGTTTATAACCTCTGGTATCTATCCAGAAGTCCCACCTCTAATCTCTTTTACATTCAAAGCGAAGTGCCTAGCATACAGAGAAGAAACATGCTGAGGGAAATGATTGCTGCTCATTTCTCATCTCTTTAATGTTGTTGGAATTCCTCAACTGGCTGTGCAGTATTCTGTCCTTCATGGTGCCCTTGAATAAGCATAAATGACATTTTCTCATCTCTGGTAGGCACCAGTTTGCTAGGCAGGTTGTAGATAAACCTGAAGAGTTTAGTAGGATTCTCAAGTTGAGAATCTCTCAAGTGACTTCTTCCTTCCTCCAGTTGCAGCTACTGGGCTGGCAAACCTGGAACACCAGTAGGATTTTAAATATTTTAATTACCCTGTGTTAAACTTCAAAGGCATTTCTCTGTACAATCTGAAGAGAGCTGTGCAATTTTTTAACTGATATATTAGGGTAAAGAGGAATTCTAAACATCCTTCTGCTCCAAATGGTTAGGGTAGAAAAGCTATCACCACTGAAAAGACTATCTATGCAAGGAAGTGTTTGTCCTCGTCCATTGTAAAAAGATGATGTTAGATGCTGTTAGATACCTAATAGATACCTAATACTTAGGTAACAGAGCTATTAAAAATTTCTTCACACACACACACAAATTTGAAATATACATTACTATGAAAAAAGACATAAAAAAGTCAGTTCTGATATTTTTCTGATTTTTTATTAATCTAATCAGAGGAATTTTAAAAATATGTATCCAAATAAAAAAATTTTGTCTTAAAATGTCAGTATGATTTGTCAACAATATAGTGAAATACTGAGTCTAAATTCTCTTCAGATGTTAAAACGTTTTCTTTCACTGGAAATAGAAACATCTTTCACAAACTATTTTGGAATTTGCTCTGAACAAAGAGAGCAATTCTGCTTTTCATTTTAATTATAGGCCAACTAGAAAATCTTAAAATCTCTATAGAAAGAGAATGCCATTTTCCTTTAAACAACTTGATTCACACAGCTGGTCTCTAAGAGATTTTCTGGCTCCCCTAAAGAAACTAGAACAATAAGAGCATGTTTACACACCTTAAAATTCACATTTTTATATTATTGGGATCCCAACACTGTTTGGTATTGCAGTCAAATGAATTATCTCTAACCTATACAATCCCTGGACTACCAAATATTATATTACTTTAGATCCATTAATAATCTTTGAATTTATGGAAGCTAAGATGCCATTCCAATTCATTCTCTTTTTAAAAAGTAATGTCATTAGAACTACAGTTAAAGATTTAGAAATTGCTTAATGAAACTGGATAGTTAACATGAAAATACAGCAACAATAACAGATAAATTACACATTAACTTGCAGTGAAAACCTGTTGAAGCTTTCATTTAAGTAAAACAAAAAAGAAACTGAGTGTTGCATCTCACTTATCCCAAAACAAGATCTTATTTGTCATCTTTTAAAGACTGTAAAAAATATACTGAAATCAATGTTGAAATGGTGTGCAACATATGAAAGAAAAATACAATTTTTGACAGAAAGTGTGAAATGTATTGACTTTTTACCATAATTTGTTTTCTATTTAAAAAAAAACCAAACAAATTAAGCAATTAACTGAAATGTGTACACGTTTAGAAAATATGTTGCTGAACATGTATTTATAATTCGCTCCTTACTTCTCAGCCAGGAATACTTACGTACAAGTCAAGATATCACTTGGATTTAACCACATCTTTAGTTAGTCATCTAGTTTGGAAGGAGAATTCACTGTTTATAAGTTGTTTGTAGTCATACTTTCAATGTATCATGTTGGAAACTAAAATGATTTTGTCCAGCCTCTATGGATGTTTTGGCAACAATGAACCCAAAGTAGTGAATTTGGTACCTCCTTCACTGTTTGGCTTTGAAATACTGTGGGAACCTTTTCAAGTAGTTTTACAAGGATATAAAGATGCACCTACAGTTTGTTTTAGGGTTTTGTTATTAGATGTAGATCAAAGTGGATATGCAAAGTGGGATAAAATCTGTGGATGCAAACAATGCTTTTTATTATACCAGCTAATATACTGGGAAAAGATAGAAAGAGTTTGGATTTAGAGACCTTGTAATGGCTTGAGAAAGGCCTTCAGTCTTTGGTTTATTTTTCCACAGCTGTAGCAATTCCAATTACTCCATCAATAATCCTTTATTTACTTATATCTAACCACTGTTCCAAAATGGCCCAAACCCACTACAGCTGGTCTAGCACTAAACAACCCCAAATCTTACGATACACAGCATTATAGCTGCATTTACATTGCATGGCACCTCCAGACTTAAACCCTGGGTTTAAAGCCTTCAATAACTTCTCACTTACTTCTTTCAAACCTATCCTACGCTTTCGCATCTCTTGGTCCCTTTTGGATGAGTATAAAGGAGCTCAGGCTTGGCCAGCTATTGCTGGCCAGTGACCCCAGAGCCCTGAGCAGAGACGAACCCTCTGTCAGCTCCAAACCACAGCTGGGCAGTTGAGCCACCCTTCCCCAGCTGGGCTGCGTGCCCATCCATGCTTGCGATCCATCAGGCCGAAGCATGGAGTTCAGATTCTGGCTGAACACACAGTGTGTGCGTAGTTTTGCCAATGCACGTTTTCTTACCAAGGACAAAGTACGCAGAAGAAGGTGGTAAAGAGGTCAGTGATGGAAAGGGTTGTCTCCCCCATTCCCTTTCCAAAGGACCAGCCTGTCCAAACTGAAGTCAGTGGCAATCTTTCTACTCTCTCTATATTGAAAACTGTCCAATTTGCCTTAAAAACTGCCCAAAGAATGTCATTGCCTTCTCTGGGGACTGGCTCATCCCTTAATACATCTTTGACAATGAGGCACAGAGCTGCTCTTTATGGAAGAAATGTGAACTCCTGCAGATTGTTCTATAGTCACTGCCCGGCTCTCATTACCAGGTGAAATAATTTGGCCTGGACTTACTATTTAAAAGTCACAAAAGTCATGAGAGGCAGAAAAATAAATCCTGAGCTCCCAATGCATGTACTTAGGCCATGCTCACCATTTCATTTCTGTGATACACAAGCTGTGATATTCGTGTTCTGCAACTGCCTGGTTAGCCCCTTATTGCTCTTAATGCTTTAATGGCCTTTTATGTATGGATGTTAAGTGCTGCACATCTCCTGAAACATCTAATAGAAACCAGTGTATGTAAGCACAGACATGATGAAGGGCTCTCAGAGCAGTGTACTGTGAAAATGGAATGCGCTTTACTGTTTGTGTGCCTGGATAAAATGTGGCTGTTTTCCTGCTTCATTTTTCTGTATTTTTCCCTTGGTGGGGGAGTTCTAGTTTTATTTCTAGTGTGAGTGCAGATAAAATCTATTCAGCAGCAATAATAATAATAATAATAATAATAATAATAATAATAATAATAATAATAATAATAATAATAATAATAATAAAAACAACCACAGGTTTGCATGTCTCCCTATTATTTAGCCACTCTTCAAAACACATTTAAAAAGGTAACTGGAAACAAAGGAACCTGGGACAGACTTGTTTAATCTAATGAAGCAAGGCTGATACACCCCAAAATAGATTTTCCCATTATGACACATAAAGAAGGAAGGTTGGTTTTCATCAGTTACACTTCTCAGACAGGATTTTTTTCTTAAAAAAATTTCACTAATTGCTCAATATATAATTTTAGTTCTATGCAAAAAGGAAAAATTGCACCCAATTACCAAAGGCAAGGAATAAATCACAGTGATGTCTGTTAACAATCAAACTGAATTAAGAGGATTAAACACAATTTTTGTCAAGATGCAACACAATTTAATTAATACCCTTCCAAATTATATTAATTACAAGGTGAGAAGGTGAAAGTGTCCATATAAAAGTTGAGAACTTGTGAGGTTGGGGATCCCATAGGATGCGAAAAGACTGTAGTTCTTTAACTGTTCCTTACCTCTGCGGAAAGGGTAGAAATGACCCTAGATCTAAACAATCTATGATAGAAAATAATACTAATGGGATGATCTGATTCTGAAAGAGACACATATGCACGTTCCCCACCTCAATGCAATGCCTCCATGTCCCAGGATCTATCAGGTTTAATATTTTTTAGCCCAAATAAGTGAGTGTGCTGGTAGTCCTGACATGGGAAAGAGCAGAGGTTTTGAGTTATTTATAAAGGCTTGTGTATGCAGTGTACTCCGTGAAGACGATCCTGCTGTCTTGTCATGGTAGGATTATTGTTGCTTGGTGAAACCAGAGTCAGAAATGCTTTTCCTACTGATTACTGAGGCTGTCCTTACTTTTCACATCTACCTTCCCCTCTAGTTCAAAAACACCTAAAACTCAAGCGATAAGGTCATCTAACTGGATTGAAGAAGATTCAGTTTTCTTCAGAAAGAGTAGAATGGGAGACCTGAGTCTTGCATATTTAAAAGGAGTGCCTTAGTTCACTGGTGACTATCTATCTGCTAGTTTTTCATTCTCTTCTTCCTTCCCTCCCTCTGGTTTTGATCAGAATTACATCATGCTAAAACCTGTCCTGTCAAGAACTAAAGTAAAAGTGATATTTCTATTGGAAGTTTGTATTTCCAAAGTAGTTATTTTCCAATTAAAAAAAACAAAATTGGAAATTTCCTATCCACTGCAGCCTGGACTTTTCTATTCAGTTTATGTTCCATCTGGATCAGCTCTCAGCTCAGTGTGATTTTTTTCTTCCTTGCACACTAATCTATCTCCTCAAGCCACTGCAACTTCTGTTTTTCTTTTTTCCTCCCTCCCACAGGCTCATTGATTAGATGGATCCCAGTCAATCTTCTCTTGAAGTTTGAGAGTGATAACTGCTGCTCTTGTGTTATGTAATTTATTAGCAACCAAACCTTTGTGTTGTCTTAAGAATGATGCTGTTGCTCTTTAGTGCAATGTTTGTATAACGTGTCTTCTGAGATAGTCCTGTTGCCAAAACAAAGAATATTCTGGAGTCTCCCACCTCTCAGATACAGCCAGTCCTAGATTTTGGGTGGTAGCTTATGCCATCTGAAAGGAGTAATCCTGTTTACTGCGAGCAGCCATAGAAACTGTATTGTCAGAAGCAGGGATACATGTTACTGGGATCATAATGGATTATAGTGGAGTTATAAAAAATCTCTATAAAGTAAAAATCTATTATACCTATTTAAGTATTCTCTTGTACTTATGTTAAGCAATGACAAACTAATTACTGACATTCAAATCACAGAGTGCTCTGATTACTACATATTCTAAAGTTCATGCTTTGATTTCCACACTCAGACCACAGGATAGCTGTAGGCCTGGCTCAAGGCCAGCTTCTTAAAGCTCTACCTCCCCCTTCTCCCATTCTTGCTGTACTTCATTGTGTTACTCAGTGAATATATAATTAGGAGGTTTTGTTGGAAGGGGATAAAAATGGATAAAAACCTCCATTAGCATTTATATACTGCCTTCAGATCCAGCCTTTTATTCGCTATGCCTGTGTTATGCTGAAAGGAGGCATCCTATTGAAAAGCAATACCTACCTGGTACAGAATTACAGTGATGCCAGACCAAAATAAGTAATTTTGATGATTAATACCACATTACATTATGTGGGGAATGATTTTTAATATTTTCAAAGGAAGTCTATTTGGCATATGATTGGACTGGAAATGTTCACTGAAGAAAGTTAACCTGATAAGAAGTGAGTGTGGTGTATATTTCATCTTTGGCACCTGGCTGAGACCAAACCAGACATTTTCAGAGGAGAAATGAAAATGGCACTCCCCTTGGTGAGTCACCTGCAATAATAATAGTATTATTACTTGAGTACTGCAAGGGCCTTCATAATGAATAAATCTCATGATCACCTTCATGCAAATGAAGAAAAGGGAGCACAACAGAGTGAGTGAATTATTAAAGTTCACCTGATACTTTTCCAGTAAAACTGTGAATTAAGTTTCTATGTGTATATACTCCAACGTATGATGTAGATTGCAGTTCACCTGTTTTTAGATAACTACAGTCTCAATGTCTGCACTTTGACTAGTCATTGCAGCTCCTTTTGTAGTTATTGGAGAGAAATGGGAAGGAAGTTTTAGACTGTACTTTGTGTGATACAGTTTGGTTGGTTGTCTCAGAATAGGATGGACTGCTCCCTAAAGAGGCTTTCTTTCCTATGAATACAAACAGAGCCTGGGATGACTAACCTGGATGTATACCTCTACATTTGTCGGCATCTGCATTTATTCAGATGAATCCCACACTTAATTAATTGCATCTGCACATTAATTATTAAATGTGCTGCCTGTAAGATGCTACATTAACCATGCTATGCCAAGCAGAAATGATAGCTAATATGCCTTCTGAACAACATTTTCCAAGTACCATAATTGCCTCCTGTACTTCTATCAAAGTACATAGTGCTGAAGGATGTCTCACAAAAAGAATCAGTGATTCTACTTCTCTTGCATAAAAATCTCCAAGAAATTTTACTTAATGTTTAATTGAGTACCTGATATTTTAATGATACTGTCTATTTATTATTGACATTATTCAGAGGTTTTAGTGGGGAGCATTGTGATAAGACATGTAGTGATTTCCTTCCAAAGCTTCCAAATCTCTATCATGACCTGCATGAATATACCTTCAAACTTGATTCTCATGTAATGAAGTGCTAACAGCAGATAAACCAAGGCAGAAAATTATGTGACTTGCACAAAACCATTGCAAGCTAATGAAAAAGAACCAGAGTCAGGCTTGATGCTGAATCTAGCAGCCACATTTCAATTTGTTAACTACAATCATCATTTTTCTAAACCACTGGCAAGTTAAAAAAATTCAAGTTCAGATTTGACAGCATAAAACAAAACAAAAGATAGTCTGTTTACTCTGGTTGATTTTCTTATCATAAAGAACAGGTGTGCCTTTTCATTCACAGCCAGGCAGTGCAGGTGTATTCATCAGAGGCATTACACAGTCTTTTGTAACTCAAAGTGTTTGTTTTAAAACAGACGTGTTTTCATTCCTAAGCTTAGAAATGTGAAAAATCCAAGGACCATTTTCCCCCTTGCAGTGTTCTCTGGAGGACACATGATGGAGCCAGCAAGTTCACAAATATTAGTTTCGTTCTGCAGAGGATCTGCAGTGAAAACCAGATAATGGATTTGGCTTCTCTGAAACGTGTCCAGGGACAGAGGTGTCAAAGTGCTTCATCACCAGTGGCCATTAATGAATCTCCACAAGCTCACACAGCAAACACAAGCAGCTCGCACCTGAAGAATATCAGATGGAGTCTAATGTTTCAGTGCATTTCTTTGGCAGAAGTACCTACACTGGGGAAGGTAACTGAATTCTTAAGATATTGGGCCAGAAGATCTTGCCTTGCAAGATCCTAGCCCTTCCCTGGTTCCTCCATTATTCTCACTTCAGGGAGACCCAGCTTCAAGGAAGGTGGATTTGAGCGCATGTCCTCAAAGTATGGGCTTCTGTTAGTTCTATGTTTTGAAGCTTTGAAATACCTTCTTCATGAGGTTTTCATGGGGAGAATTTGAAGAAGATGTAATGATGCTGGGTAAATTCAGGGTTGTCAAGGGAGGAGACAAAACCTGGGATTGTTTCTCTATGAGTCTGTAATAGTAGGAATGTCCTGGAGAAGTTAAGAAACTTTTCTCCTCTCCTTCTCAGCCTGTGGGCTTCTTCATGCTTACAGCAACTTGAATGGCAGATGCAGAAGCAAGCCAGCTGGGGACTGAAACAGATCTTTACCCCTTGCCTCTACTCCCCTCAAGCTATTGACTTACACAGTCAGTACAAGTGGTTAAGCACTGCTGTGGCTGCCTGGGTCAGTTCTCACTTTTTCACAAACTTGGGCGTAACTTTCCCTTTCAAGTTTACACTGCAGTGAATCTATAATAGCATTCTTTATTTACCATGAAATGACTCAAAAACCTTTGAAATATATTTACACAACAAATGCCCCTTATTGAGCTATGGAATAAACTTCCACTCTCCCTTTCTTCTTCACCTCCAGTCCACAAAGTGTGGAAACTCAAGCAACTGGTCTAGAAAGTAGATGGCACACTGTAGCCAGCAATGCTTTGCAGAGAACATGTCTTGAGTAGGTAGAAATTGTAACAGATTGTCTTAACATACTTTTTTTTCACCTATAATTTTTGGAGTTGCATGATCCTTCTGAGGAGGTTTTGGTTTTTAAGGTGAATCTTGATCTGGCAAGTTAAATACACTGCTTCTTAAAAGTGGCTCCTGAAATACCTGCCTGTGTTCGAGGTCTGTCTGGGTATATTTAGAGTCAGTTCTGAAATTCCACACTACAAAAAAAAAAATCTTCATTTTTTTTCCCCAGAGGTCTTTGCAGGTACAAGATTTCCAGAGAAAGTGAACTGGTTCCTAGTATTTCTATTGCCACATTAGGCAAAATTTTTCACAGGGGCAGATTCTACTCTAACCAGTAAGATAATTCCAGTCCTGCAGCTCTCACCTGCAGTGGATGATCTAAACCACTCAGAATTGGAAGGTTCAAAACCCTTTTGAATTATTTAGGAAGATAATGGCTCACTCTCATTTGTAATCCTCAAGTTAATAACATATATTTGGAACAAAACACTAAAAGCTTAAATAAAGCCATGTGTTGGATGCCAAGGTTATCCAATCAGTGGAACCCTATATAGGCAGCCGGTCAGACAACCTTATTGCTACAGTTCCTTCTTCCTCGAAAGCTGTGAAAAGAAGGGGAGAAGCAATAAAAAAAAGAAAGAAAAAAGCAGAAGCCTAGGAGCCTGGGCAATACTTTTTTTTCTGTTTTGTTTTTTTTTTTTTGGGGGGGGGGGGGTGCCTGCAACAGCTATTCTTGATAAGATGAATATACAAAGAGTGTTTCAAGCAAAGATAGCAAAAGAATGCACTGGCATATGCAGATAGTGCTGAGGTGTTTGCAGTGAGGGACATTCTTAATTAAGAATCATGTGGAACGTGCAAGTATCCAAAAGAACATAAGAATAAATTATGCTTATGAGATAATTTCTCCTGCAGTCCTAGTACTTTGCTGTTCAGCCTGGAAAACCTGTAAGAATGTACTGGTTGACTTCTAACCTGGGTACTTCCTTTCCCAGTAGGAACCTCTCCCAGTTTTCTTTCCCAAGTGAATCAGGGCATGAACATAGAAAGGATTGTGTTGGGACCCTGTTCCATCAGAACCTGTGAGCTGCAAAAATACAGTTTAGAAGTGCAGTGGTACATTAACAGAATCTGAAGCTGGGGATACTCCTCTGGCTAAAGATAAATAAATCAGAGCATATCTGCATCTCTTCATGATGCTCCATACAGAGCTGGTACTGCACAGGCTCACGCTGAACTGTGAATTGAATAAGCACAACACAGAACCTAAGTAAATGTTCACTGTTTTCAAGATCTGAGCTAATATTGCTGTGAGCATGGCACTCTGCTGTGCTCTGTTGAAAGATCAACACAGTCAGAGCTAGCTGAGGGACCAGGAGAAAAATGTTGCTTTTGAAGTATTCACCCTGGCTTTAACTCCTGGAGGTTAGGATGATGTTGTAAGTTACTTGAGTCAATACAGGGAGATTGATGGGAGTTATTAAAGGTATCTGAAGTTCTGTACAGCTGTGTGATAACTGAGGTGAAAAGTTAACAACAAAATGAACAATAGCAAGAAGTTAGAACAAAAGGATCAGGCCTAACAAACTTTGCCAATAAGTGGTGTTTGTGAAGAAGAGATTTCAGGGGAGCCACTGCTAGACCAGTGTGCTGGTTTTGGCTGGGATACTTTTCTTCATAGTAGTTGGTATCATGCAGCTGTGATTTGGATTTGTGCTGAAAAGAGCATTGATAACCCAGGGATGTTTTCGTTCCTGCTGAGCAGGGCTTACACAGAGCCCAGGGCTGTTCTGCTCCTCAGCCCACCCCAGCAGCGAGCAGGCTGGGGGGGCACAAGAATTTGGGAGGGGACACAGCCGGGACAGCTGACCCCGACTGACCCAAGGGGTATTCCAGACCATAGGACGTCATGCTCAGCGTATAGAGCTGGGGGAAGAAGAGGGAAGGGCGGACGTTCGGAGGGATGGCGTTTGTCTTCCCAAGTCACCGTTAGGCGTGACGGAGCCCTGCTGTCCTGGAGATGGCTGAACTCCTGCCTGCCCATGGGCAGTGCTGAAGGAATTCCTTGTTTTGCTTTGCTTGTGCACGCAGCTTTTGCTTTACCTGTTAAACTGCCTTTAGCTCAACCCATGAGTTTTATTTTTTACTCTTCTGATTCTCTCCCCCACTCTGCTGGAGGGGAGTGAGTGAGAAGCTGCATGGGGCTGAGCTGTTGGCTGGGGTTAAGCCACAAAAACCATTCAATCCCCCCTGCCCCCCCAAATACTTCACAGGGGCCTGGCTATCAAAGCAGAACTCTACTATCAAGGTATATTTCTGAGATCAGTGATGTGAACAGAGCAGTCCTCTTGATCACTTTGTTTAAAGCAGCAAGGAATTACTTCATCAGTTGGAAGTGCAGCAAAATTAAAACAAAAAACAAACACAGAAAAATTAGTTACATCTAGCAACATGAGAATTCAGTTGCTCAATTAATAAATTCAGTTTTTGAGGGAAAGGAGTGATTGAGGTGACACTGCAGTGATACTGCAAAGGCAAAGATTTAGCACTGCCCTATTGAATAAATATAATTAACAAGTTCTGTTAATTTCCTTGCTCCTACACTATGACAGACTGAGATTGAGAGATTACACATTCCTATTGCATAGCAAGGGTCAGAATTCAAATTGTGTTTTTCCCAGATGAAATTCACCCTGGTGAAATTAATCATCAGGGTCAGCAGGCGATGACATATTATCTGAAAGAATTTTAAAGTCTATAATAAGGACACTAACCCTTCCACAAGAAGCAGAGTATCAAAGCAGATCAGAATATAGTATGAACATAATAGCACGTCTATCTTATTTGGGGCAAAAATAGAATGATGTCCTTTTATGCACATTCCTGTGTTTAAATTCCCACTCATAGTGAGACTGAGTTGGCATTCTTGGATAAATTTCAGTCTCCAAACACAGCAGGATTAGATCCAATTATACTTGCCATCAGAAGATGCCAAAGTCCAGATACTCATATTAATTTATCCACTTATTTCTGATCAAAATGTATGAGAACCTTCTGAGTCAAAGAGCTTGATCTAGCAAATCAAAAGACATATACCTTTATAGAGCTCAGACTTAGCTCTGCAGAGGTTTCTGTGTATTCTGTAATTGTAGTAATTCTTCTCTGTGATTAAGAATTCAGTGAGAGAGATTGGAGGACAGAGCAAAAAGAGTAGATAAACCACAGCGGATGCAGAAAGACAGGAATATCTGGGATGGTTTAGTCAAGAGAGGAAAAGGCAGAAGGATATGTAAAAGATGGCTATGACATGGGAGGCAATAGTCTCTTCCTTTACTCAGGTTTGTAGGACAAGGAGGGGGAGCAGGGGAGACTTAGATTAGACATTGAGAAAAAAAGTTCTAATGGTTAAGAATAGGAGCAGGCTGCTGAGAAACTGAGAAGTTCACATTCCTGGATGTTTTTGAAAACAGGCAGGACAAGCTTTTGTGAGGAATGACGTCAGTACAGCTGATCCCACCTTTGCGCAGGGTGTAAATGAAACAACCTTTGGATGTTACTTTCTAGTCTTGCTGTCTATAACTGCAATGATTTATGAGGCATAGAGCAGACTAGGTCCTATATTCGTGCCAATTTGCATAACTGAGAAGTTGGCTTATTGTGTGCCTAATTCTTTACTGGCCATTAATTTGTAGTTAATTATCCTACTGTTCTAATGTTACATTGATTTGCTATATAGCATGGTGTGTCCATTCTGAACAGCATTAGTGGTGTGCTTGCAATCTCCTTCCTACTTATTTTCATTGTACTTCAACTTGATGTAGAATTTGTCACTAAGCTTAACGTTAGTCTTTGTGTGTATGTGTGTCTGCTGAAATGAATTTGATTTACATAAGTTCAGCAGTATTTCTGTTATACTGTTTAAGAAAGGAAGAACATAATTGCTGGTTTGCATTTCTTTACCTTAATTAACTTCTCTAACAAAGGATTATATTAAAAAGAATGGTTTTTTTTATAAGCTCTTAATAACCAGGTTAACCCTTTTGTTGTAATGACAAAAATATTGTTGAAATACCAGAATTTTTACTGCCCAAAGTGTGCTTTTTTGACACACGCTATAGCTCTGTCACTTTCTGTAATGTTTTTGAATGTGGGCTGCATTTTGTATTTTACATTGTTGAGAAACATTTGTCTGGAGAGTTACATTAGATTTGGTTCTCTGAGGCTATCACATTACTGGTTTGCAAGGATGTAAGGAAGATTACTACATAATTTGTGGTATACTTAAACTATACGTCTCAGAAGATACAGCACTGTCAATGAGTGATAAAATCCCAGCAGAGGCTGGTGTAAATGGAAGAATTGGGACAATTCAGATCAGGCCCCAGAAGGAATGAAAGTTAATAGTTCAGTTCAAATTGAGGTGGGTTTGAAGGATCCCTTGTCCTTTTATTTGACTGCAGGTTTTATTCTAGTTTTGATGCACCAATGTAATGCTCCAGAGTACTCTGCATAATATTAGAGTAGTACAATTCTCCAGACCTATGTTTCAGCTAATAAGACTTTTGTCAGAAATTTTTGAACAGAGTATTGAGGGCCTTCTTCATCTTTAACTTTTGGTACCTAAAAGTTAGACACTATTCCAAGTTAAGTGCCAGGGAATAATAGCTTGGAGGAAGGGGTTATTTCTCTGAATGCTGATTACTGAGGCAGCCTGGACGCCCAAGTGAGGTTTGGCTTGTAATGTAAAGTTACTTAAAGTTGAATGGGATAAATTTAGGGGTCAGGTTACTAATAGATAACTTCAGCTGGATGTCACTGTCCCCACCTCCCACAGTACAATGTTTACAAAGGGAACTTGTAGCTGTGCTTCAGCTGTGCAAAATAATCTGGTACTGGAGAATACAAAACTTTCCTTCCATATAATTATTGCTATGATGTGGTTTTGGATTTTTAATGTATTGTGCTTTTTGGTTGTTTCTTTTTTTTCTTTCTTTTTTCTTAACATAGGCACACCTTGCATCTATAGTGCTGCACTGGAAGATCAGCAAGATTACCTTTGGATCAGGGAGCAAAGTTGAAAGAAGGTGAAAAGACTGAAAAACACTTTCAGCTACTCAATGGCAGAAACTTCCACTTGGGAAGTGTGTACATGGCAAAGTGAAACCTTTGTGTATCAGTAGGCCTTTCATTCACTGAGATCTCCAGTTCCCTGGACTCTATATCAGTTATAACGAGTTTGCTAGTCTAACCAGGATAATCCAGAGATTATGGAGACCCCAGACCACCTATCCCTAAGTGCACCTACATTATAGTCAGCCATCACCTACAGGTAAGCCTCCATCCCCATCCACATGTCATAGAGCAGCCAGGTTTCTGTCCCTCATGGTGGCCCCTTCCAGGCTGCCAGTCCCTCTCGTGAGCCAGCAAGCTCCCACTGAGATACTTTCTGAAGTAGCCTGTATTGACTTACAGGCCCATCTCCTAAAAGAGTGAAACTGGAGGAATATTTGCCACAGCTCAATCTGCAAGACAACACTATAAATCATTGCTGGACACAGTTCAGTGCCTCCTGAGAAGCATGGCTGTCTTATCCAGCAGATGGCAAAAAGAAAGCCTGGAAGGGCCCACAACACACCGCAGCTCTTGAGCACTGCCAAGATGAGGCAGAGGAAGAGGCAGAAATGTGACACACTCCTGGGGCCATGCCTTATCATCAAATCCATCTTAATATCTTCTCTGTCTTCCCTGGGACTTGAATTTAAGAACACATTTCAGGGACAAGGCATAGATAACATACCTTGAACATGAAGACAGCAGAAGTGGTTCACCAACATAAAAAAGAGATTATAATGATGGCAGATTCTTCTTTACAATACTGGTATAATTACAACTCTCTGCTATTTTGAGGGCTAAGGGAGGGTAATCCCTGGTTTTGTGTTTCTCATCTTCCTTTTCTGGAGAAGCCACAAGAAAGCCTGTATGTGTATGATTTTAGATGGTTATGGGAATGGAGGTCCATCTCATGCCTTTGAAAGGACTGTGGCTAAATTGAGTTTGCCCTATTAAAATAAGGTGGCTTTATTACATGAATGTATTCTCCAGATGTAGGCTCCAATTAATCTCAGTAGGCATGAAGGAAGTATGGCCTTTTTCATTCTCAAGAGCACAAAAAGTCTTGTAAGAAATAGGCTGCAAACAGGACTTCAATGCCTATTCCTTCCTAAAAGCCTTTTAATGTGAGGACAGCATTTCTGCTTTCTCTTGACATCAGGAAAGTGTTTTCTTAGTAATGAAAACAGTAATTTTCTTTTACAGTGCATAATATATATCTATTTGCTTAAATCGATATCTGTGAAAACCTGCAGAAATTACATTCTCCCAAGAGCACCATTAGATGCACTCAGCTGCAGCTTCTTGTGGGAGTAGAAGTTAGGGTTCACATGCTGGAAGAGAATGGAAGAAGGATGGCAGTTACAGGGCAGTAACACTTGACTCAGCAGGGGAGCGGGAAGGGAAGTGATACATGAAAATCTCTAGGCAGGCATTGGTCATGGCATAATTATTTTGTGTGTTATGAGGTGATAGCAGAGTGGCAAACAGATGGCAGAAGAAGTATTATTAAGACCTTGGAAAGGTCTTTTCTCCTTGCCATTATGAAGAGAGTCAGCTTCCATCAGGGTTAGGCAGAACTGTGTCGCAGGTAGAAATTGCTGGAAAGTGGAGGTAGAATGTGAAGAGAAAATACCTTTTTCTGGTACAGTTGTTACATCCTCAAGTCTTTTGGAGACATTAGAGTGCTCTGTGTGTTGTGTTTACAAGTTTTCTCTGTGTGGGTGCCAGGAGAAAGCAATTATTTTCCAGGGTCAAGCAAGCCTTTCCTCTAGTCAACAAGATGAAGCATGCAGTCTTCCTCACATTATCAGTATCCATGCAGTGTAATGCAAGTGTACTGCAGGGAAAGATATACCAGAACTCTGAAATATGAGGGTGTTCTGCCCTTGCCCCTGGGCTCTAAAACCAGTCTAACCATGCATAAAAGACTTGTAATGTGATTTTTTAGGGTCAGAATACAATTGAAGAATACTTTCAAACCTTCCCAGCAAATACTGGATCAGAATATCTTAGCAGTACTCTGGTGCAATTGACTTTCCTGCTTGAGAGCTGTGCTGGTGCTTAGGATGCCACAGATGACAAACAGAAGTAGACTAAGCAGCAAATGGTTTTGTACACTCCACAGCAACGGACTTGCTGATACAACTGTTGCTCCACAGGTTCTGTTCATATCTGATATAGCCGTCTTCCAAAAGCTAGTGCCTGATCATTTCTGGACTGAGTTTATATCTAGAAATAGGACTGCTGCAATAAATTCCCCTTTGTTTCAGAAGGCAGTGAAAGTGGCATTTTGTCCCTGGATATTTGCAGCCTGCTGCAGCTGTGAGTCTGGAGTTGTCAAGATACAATAGGCCTAGATGTTGTGATTTCCCACAAGGGTGCTCTTATGCAGGAATACAGATTAGTGTGCCTAGGACATGGCGCAAGGCTGGTGCTTGCATTTAAGAGGTGAAGTGATCAGATAACTACATGGTTATCTGCACAGTGCCATGTGGTTGTGTGGGAACTAGCTTCTTGCTTATTTCTCCTACTCTATCTTGTATCTTTCCCCTGGGTTGCTACTATTGCTAGTATGAGCAGGCTGATGCATCAGTGTCAGGGTGGACGATGGGCTGCGGTGGGCTCCTCATAAAATGAAGGATGTTGCAAAATACAGCATGTTATAGATGAGCCCAGATGTACGTAATTATTGGAAGGGCTTAAATGTTAGATGTCAGTGATGTACCTGAGCTTGGGGGACTAGTGTTATCCCTAAAATCTCTCATCTGTGTGTGCAAATCTCACAATGGGGGCATGCATGGAGTATCCCAGAGCTACACTGTGAATGCAGACAACTGCTCCAAACTAAGTCTCCATCACACTGCTGTCTCAGGAGTGTTCTAAAAGATCAACATGAATATGTCCATATAGGCTCTAACTTGTCAAAGTGCATGTGTGTGCCTATCTTGCCTTAGAGAAGCACGTGTTCAATTCCCATTGGCTTCAAAGGAATTAGACAGGTGCTTAAGCACTTAGTATAATCAGAACCTTAAGCTCTTTCTTACAGCTTATAAAATGGAAGTTCAAAAGTGAATTTACAAAGATTACCCTTAGCTCAGTGCTTAATATCCTTCCTTCTCATCTCTTTTCATTGCACCACAGGATTTTTTTTTTGAGCATCAGTGAGGACATTTCAATTACGCCTTTCTTGTACTTAATCACAATTTATTTAGGTCATGAGCACCTGTTTAAAAGTGCTTTATTAAAACCAAAAAGTAAGTACTTACTCTAGTTTTGACATGCTTTTATGTATATCATACATATTTACATTAAAGAATTAATATAATTTATTGTAAATATTACTAAACTATTCCCTTGGAAAAATAAAGATCAGATAATAGTGTAAGGCTTATGTGCTTTTCTTCGTAATTCTTGTTTTTGCACATATGGATCACTTATCCCCTCTACCAATACCTCCATTTTCTATACTGAATGCATCATGTCCTAGTTTAATACTGGTACTGGGCAAAAGAAGGATGCAGTATTTTTTATCTAAACATCAAGTTTTACTTGGGAAGGAGAATGTGTTGTTATTTACTTGAATTATCTGTGGAAAACCTATTGTTGTAGCAATGCAAGTAATTAAAATGGTTAATATTCATATCCTATCATGAGATCATCAGAGTCATTCTTTGCTTGTATGTAAGACTGATAATGGCATATGTTGCTGTCGATAAAACCAATACAAGTGAACCTCTGCTGTTATTAAAAATGATCAATTTTAATTCACTTTTTGGTTGATGATAAAATAAAGATTGATTTTATTTAAATTATTTACTTTTTCCTCTGGAGAAAATATTGGTAGTATTATATTCTCTTAATTATAAACAGAAGAAAAGAGTTACTATTAACATAATCCTTACTCAAACTTGATATTTTTAATTACTGTGGCTGCTTTTGTCTTTGGGATATGCAATATGAGCTGCAGTTCATGACACTGAGACATTCCAATTTCTTAGGCATCTCTAAAAATGTAAATAATGCCTTTAATGATAGCTTCATCAATACCATGTAATAAACTTTGTTGTAAGGAAAAAGGAAATCCATTTGTGGTGTTGGATATTAAGCACCAGGACTGCTAGCCTTGAAAAGTATGGTAAGAAAATTAGATCCCTTACTTGGTAAAGCTACTGATTATATTTAATCTTTCTAAAGGCAGCTGTACTCAACTGTCCTTGGACTGGAAAAATAAAGGCAACTTCAAGCCTGGGTGGAACACATTCTCAGCCTAGCCACTGGTGACCGACCATGGGAGCAACCTCTGCTATTGTCTCCACTGACATAGATGACACTGCACACACGACTTTCAGCATTTGTACATATAGTTCTCCTCCCTGAAGTGACTGGGCTCGATCATTGGTGGATGGGCAGTCCCAGTGAGTGTTTCATTCCTTGTTGATAGTATCACAGGTGGATGAGAATACTCACCTCCTACAGTTCTTTTTCATCTTTGCATTCCTGATAAAGAACCAAATCCAGCATATGTTTTATATAGTTGGGTAAGATGTTACCCATCCAAAGAACATAAGCATGACTGTAGAGATGTCAAAGCAAAAGTCCTGCATCCTTTTCTGATAGTGACCAAAAGTGGTTGTTCACAGAATCACCGAAAGGTTGACGTTGGGAGGGACCTCTGGAGTTTATCTGGTCCAACTCACCTGCTCAAGTATGGCCACATAGAGCTGGTTGCTCAGGACTACGTCCAGCTTTTGAGTATCTCCAAGGAGGACCACAAAATCTATGGGCAACCTGTGCCAGTGCTCAGTCACCCCCATAATAAAAAAGTGTTTCCTGATGTTTAGATAGAACCTCCTATGTTTCAGTTTGTGTCCATTGCCTCTGGTCCTGTCACTGGGCACTACTGAGAAAAGCCTGTCTCCGTCCTCTTTGCACCCTCCCTTCAGGTATTTGTATACACTGATAAGGTCCTGTCAGAGCCTCCTCTTCTCCAGGCTGAACAGTTCCAGCTCTTTCAGCCTGTCTTCATATGTGAGATGCTCCAGACCTTTCATCATCTTCATGGTCCTTTGCTGGACTCTCTCCAGTAGCTCTATATCTCTTTTGTACTGGGTAGCCCAGAACTGGACCCAGCACTCCAGGTGTGGCCTCACCTGCACTGAACAGAGGGGAAGGCTCACCTCCCTTGAACTGTTGGTAATACTTTGTCTAATGCAAACCAGGATATCATTATCTCTTTTTGCAGCAATGATACTTTGCTGGCTCCTGGTCAGCTTGGTGTCTGCCAGGACCCCCAGGTCATTTTCTGCCAAGCTGCTTTCCAGCAGGGTCATGCCCAGCATATACTGGTGCCTGAGGCTCTTTTGCCACAGCTGCAGGACTTTGCACTTCTTGTTGAACTGTATGAGGTTCCTGTCATCCCATTTCTTCAAACGGTTGAGCTTCTTCTGGATGGCAGCACGATCCTCTGGCATATCAGCCACTCCTCCCAGTTTTGTATCATCAACAGACTTGCTGAGCATACACTCTGCCATCATCCAGACAATGAATAAAGATGCTGAATGGTACTGAACCCAGTATTGGCAGCTGGGGTGCACGGCTTGTTACTGGCCTCCAACTGGAGGTGAGGCTGACCAGCCTGTACTTCCCTGGGTTCTCTTTCTTGCCCTTCTTGAAGATAGGAGTGACATTTGTTTTCCTCCAGTCCTCAGGCACCTCTCCCAATTGCCATGATTGATTTGATCAAAGATTATTGAATGGTGTCACAGTGACATCAGACAGCTGCCTCAGCACTCGTTGGTGCATCCTATCAGGGCCCATGGTATTGCAGAGCATCCAGGGTTCTTAAAAGAAGTTACAAATATTCTGCCAGATCTACCTATCTGACTGTCTATCATCTCCTTTTAGTTTTAAAATGAAATGTAAAATTAACCGTCCTGTATCACTGTTTTATTTTAAATACCTACATTATTGTCTATCCCAAACCCATAAAAGCTTCCTGGCACTATATTGTATGTTCACACACACCAAAGCTCACCATGAATTGAGAAATTTGGTGAGAGCAGTGTAAACTATAAAGTTCTGCTGCTTTATCAGCATTAGGAGCTACTACCATTTTCAAGTGCAACTTTAAAAAAAGGACATATAAAGCAGTCTGCTTTGGCTGTCATGCTTTAAAATATCCTCCTTACCCCTCCCCCATCTACTAAGAGTTTAGTATTTCATCTTAATGTCCCCATTGCTTACCATAAGTATGGATAATGCAGTTGACCTTACTAGAAGATTTCATTAATGTTGTGATTCATCAGCCTGTTTTAGTGATTAAATATATTTTTAATTATTACTATACAAAAATCTTTCATGGTAAAGGCCACTTTCCCTCTGGCTCTGAACTCTACCTCTTTTAGCATTTTTCATATGTGGGCAAAAATTATAGGTACAGAAAGATAGCTATTTTCCACTTTAGATTCACTATACCATTATAAAAATGTCTGAGTTCAACCACAATCTCTTAATGTTATCAAATGATTTATAGTTTTTCTATTTCTGTGGCTCAACATGCTGTTCTTATTATCCAATACAGTAAACAGTGTAGTCTGGCAACCACAAAAGCTGAAAGATCAGAGAGAAAAATGTCAATTATTAAAAAGACAGAATCTACAGCTCTAATAGGGGACTCCCTTGCGTAACATCAGGAGAGCAAAGCAGCTGTGTGATGAACTCACTTAGATCCCTGTCTTCAAACCGTGAGATGGATGAATACTGGCTGTGAACTCATCAGCTCTCTCTCCTGCAGACATTTGGGTCCAATGGAGAGAGAGCCACCAGAAACATACTCTCAGTGCTAATTAATCCAGCAGCCACACCTTCCAAAGGACTCTACACTCATGCACAAATGCATGTGTGATGCGTTGACCCTGGCTGGACTCCAGGTGCCCACCAAAGCCGTTCTATCGCTCCCCCTCCTTCACTGGACAGAGGAGAGAAAAATATAACAAAGAAAGGGTTTGTGGATTGAGATAAGGACATGAGAGATCATTCACCAATCACCGTCATGGGCAAAACAGACTCAGCTTGGGGAAAATTAACTCAATTTCTTACAAATCAAATGGAGTAGGGTAATGAGAAATAAACCCAAATCTCACAACACTTTCCCTCGACCCCTCCCTTCTTTCTGGGCACAACTTCACTGCTGGCTTCTCTACCTACCCCCCCCAGCGGCACAGGGGGACAGGGAATGGGGGTTGGGGTCAGTTCATCACACGGTATTTCTGCTGCTTCTTCATCCTCCTCAGGGGCAGGACTAATCACACTCTTCCTCCACTCCAGCGTGGGGTCCCTCCCACAGGAGACAGTCCTCCACGAACTTCTCCCATGTGGGTCCCTCCCATGGGCTGCAGTCCTTCAGGCACAGACTGCTCCAGCGTGGGTCCCCACGGGGTCACAAGTCCTGCCAGAAAACCTGCTCCGTGGGCTCCTCTCTCCACAGATCCACAGGTCCTGCCAGG
>JANZLQ010000013.1:22624351-22641320 GCA_026212715.1 Elanus axillaris
GCCTCACCGTGGTCTTCATCACCATGGGCTGCAGGGGAATCTCTGCTCCGGCGCCTGGAGCATCTCCTCCTCCTTCTTCACTGACCTTGGTGTCTGCAGAGTTTTTTCTCTTACATGTTCTCACTCTCTGGCCACCATTTCTCCCCCGTTCCCCAACATTTTTCCTTTCTTAAAATGTTATCCCAGAGCCGTTACCACTATCACTGATTGGCTCAGCCTTGGCTGGCAGCGGGTCCGTCTTGGAGCCAGCTGGCATCAGCTCTGTTGGACAAAGGAGAAGCTTCCAGCAGCTTCTCACAGAAGCCACCCCTGTAACCCCCCCTGCTACCAAAACCTTGCCACAGAAACCCAACATGGTGTCAGGGTGTATTCAAGAAGAACTACAAACAGAGATGAGGGACTTCCGATGATTGATTATTAATACAATCAGTATCTCTGAGTTGATGCAGGACTTAACAGTTCATTATCACAAAGTGCATGACAATGAGCAGAACACTGGTTAATTGCTCATTTTTAGTAAACCTCTATTCAAAAGGGCCATTTCTCAGCATCAGCACCAGCCAGAGCTCAGAGTCTGTCTTCCTTTTGCCTGAGTTGTTGATGTGAGGTCTTGCTTGGGGCAGTGTTAAAAGGAAAAGCAAAACATCTGTTGTGGTTTGGGCAGTGTTTCTGTCAGCTCCAAGCACAAGTTTGCAAATAAGCTGTGCTTTCTGTTTATGAACCTCTCTTCTGCCAGTAGTGGGTGGGGAATGGTAGCGAGGATGACTATCAATGCAGAGCAAGAAGAACACTAAACCCACAGAAAATAAAGCAGATACAAGCATAACCAATTTTAATGTAGAAATTAATGAATTGACAGCAAGTGTTATGTAAAACTTCACTGTATGTTTCTTACTATATAAAAACTTGCTGTTCCATCATTCTTACACTAACTTACATGTTTTTCTCTCACACATATAAAAAAAAATACAGATTTGAAGTTTCAGACACATGGGTTATACTTGCAACTGAGAGAATCAGAGTGGAATGGAGAAATGTTAATTCCCTGTGAGGAACAGGTCAGAAAGGAACATGCAACTAACATTACTAATGGGTCATACGTCTTTCTGCACCACAGCCCCATGGTGCTGGGAGTGTCTACACAGACATGTACACAAGACACAAGTCACCTGTCTTTTATTGTATAAAAAAAATTGAAAACATACACATAAAATAACCACTGGTGAACTCAAACTTATGAGATTTGTTGGGCTGATATTCCCAGAAAAAGAGATTCATCAACACGCCCAGTTTACTAAACAAGATGTGCCAAGGATTTCTCCTTGGGGTCTCACTGTGTCTGGGATCTTTAGTCTTTCATGTTCTGAAGTTAATTATTCAAGATCAGTTCTCTATTTCTCACTGGAGACTGGAGAAACCTTACTGCTGGAGCACAGTAGTTGGTTCAAAAACCTGGGAAACGAGTGGCCTGTTTTGAAGCAGAGGCTGAATCTGTGAGGTCTCAAATTATTGTGGCTGTTCAGACAAATGGTCAATACATAACTTAGCTGCCCTCAAATTCTCTGTTTCATGTCTCCGTCTAGATCCTCTAGATTCTTCTTTTGAAATTATACCCTTGTACCTGGACCCGACTTTAACTTTTATCACTTTTCTACTATTTTAAGTTTTACACTTTGAAAGCAGTTGTGACCTGATTTTGTGCCCCTTTCTGTTTCCAAAGTGGACACTTATTCACAAGAACAGAAATTTAGACTTTTCCAAAAGGTGTTGTTTGATTAATGGTATTAAAGCAACTGTATCTAAAAAAGAAAAAAAAATGTTTTATTATGTTGACTGATTTGGAGAAGAGTGCATGACACTGTACAGGGACTTGACCAAATGTTGTAACTGTATTGGAGTAGGTTAAGCAAGAATGTGAAATGGGCAAGAGGTGGAGGTAAAATGGATGCTTAGTGTGTTATGTAAGAATCTTTTGGTTTATTCTTGTTTGCTATATTTTCTAGTTTTCTTCCCTGACTTTCTGTTTCCTCTCAGTAGTTTTAACTGCAAAATAGATTGTTTTACTACCCTTAAGCCAGGAGTGACGTACTCTTGATTATAAGGATTTTCACAATAAGGTTTGTGAAAGACACAAAAATAGGTAGAACAGTCAGTAAAGCAGTAAGTTTTGATTGAAATTCTGTGTGTTTCTTCTGACTACAACTTGTTTTATGAGTGCTATTTCCTAACACTAACAGCTTTGTCATATCCTTTATTAGGTTAGATGGTCATGTATCCTTTAGCAGTAGTAACTGCTCAGTAGTTGGTAGGTCCAAAAGTAGTTACTATCAAAGGCAACCTTGCTTCCTTTTCCAAACAGTTCAGTACAGTCTTCTCTTTATCATGAAAGCATAGGAGAGGAGAGATTTGCAGCTTGTGCTTCCCTTGTCCCTTGCCTCCGTTTTTGGAGACTGAGTGTCTTCTCTTTTACTACTCTCTGACTCTAGAATTTCATTTATTCAACAAGTTATTTCAGAACAGATCCCAGGCAGCCCTGGTTAGTAAAGTTATATTAAACATGCTATGTCTGTACCAATGTGGACAGAAAGGAAATCTATATGATAAATGGTTAAGCCAGATAAATTCTTTTGCTCTTGAGAAAGAAATCCAGTTCTCAGCAAATCTGTAGTCTTTCTATATCCCCTCCCGCCCCTATTTTCTGGAATAGCAGACAAAAGCCAAGACTGAGAGAGAAGTCCAATGTTTTTGAATTTCACAGTGGGAACCATGATGGGATGGTTTGAAATGAAAGGGACAGAAATTGATGTTTGCTTCCTGGCATGAAGATGACATTTTTTAAGGCTGGGAGAAGCCATTAGGATTCTCAAAAAAGAACTTGTTTTATTTGAAGACTTTTTTTGCACCTTTCCACAGATTCCAACTTTTGTACCATTTGTGAGTTAATATCAAAGCCAAACAATCCATTGAAAGAGTTGATGTATTAGAGGAACAATGTAAAGCTTGCTCTTCCCTCCAATTGTTATATGCACTGTGAAAAATCTGCACTACCTCATTTAAATCTTTCCTGAAGTGGGTCACACAGGGAAGCTGATTGATAAGGTGTTGGAGAGTTGAACTTCACGGCTGAGCAGCAGACCTCTATCAACTGTGGGAAAGGAGGTGTGCCACAAATAGAGCTGTCACTGCTGCAACCCCGCTATTAAATCTTTAAAACTGGCAAATTTACAGCCTGGAAGAAGGGGCACGGGCTGATCCACTCATAGAGATTGAATATGGAAGGACAATAATTTGAAACTGCAGTGAGTTGTTGGCAGGAGACTTGAACTCTGGTGAACAAACCTATCTGAGCTCAGTTGGGAAAAGTGTGTAGTTGTGCTGCCTTTCATCAGTTCAGTGACAAGCTGAAAAGCACGCTAAATCTTCTAGTACAGAAGCATTAAATTCAGTCTTTTTCTTTTTTTTTTTTGTTGAGAGCATGAAACCATGAGAACAAAAAGAACAGATGTAAGCTTCTTCTTTTGTGCCAAAAAAAGGAAAAAAGTAAAAAGAAGGAAAAAAAATAAGAAAGAAAAAAACTGCACAGAGAAGAAAAGGTGCATGCACATGCGAAGGAATAAAAAGGTCTGCCTTCATTCGCATCTCGTGTCCTCATATGCTGGCAAGTGGAGCAGGAACCTTCTGACATTTTGTCAAGGAAAACTGGAGAGGGTTGAGGTGTTGTGAAACTGTGGCCTACTGTGAAGAAACTGCTTGAATCTGCTGTACAGCAGAAGGATAAGGCAATTGTACAGGTATGACTAAGAGGTGTTGTGATTATCAACAGATGTCATCAGTCCAGAATGAGTTTGAAGACATTAGTTTTTTGGGACAAGTCTGTAGCATGATCTCTGCTGCCAATGCAATTCAACTGAGCCAGCATAAATATAAAAGCCTAAGGAAAAATTAGGTTACTATAAATTCTGGTAGTAAACAGAGACTAATAGCATATAATAAGCAAGGTAACACTTTAATAATAACACTTTGCAATATAACCTGTCTTGTGCATTTTAGCTTTTTCAGCACTGTTTACTATATCATAAATGTAGGAAAGTTAGCTATGTTGTAGTACAAATCATTGTACAACCTTACTGAATTGCATGCATCATTTCAACTGTGCTATCTATTTTTGTGTCTGTTCAGTGATATATTGGCTACACCTGAACTGCTGAAGTCATCCTGTTCCCTGGCTCCCAAGACAACTGAAACAGTGTCTTCTTGAAGCAGAGTATCCATGTCCATACCTCACAGATTTTACCATAACCATACCAATAAACTTCCATAAAGTCCTTGTGTAACTCTTGTGATCAGAATCACACCCTTTTTTGTGCATCTTTTCTAAGTTAAAATATATTGATTGATGTCCTTAAGAAACTGGATATAGTTTAAGTTTCCTTTAGGTATTTTTTTTCTCCTTTTTTTATATTATACCATTCTTGTCTATCACTTTTGATTATGAGCTATACTTAGATCCCATTGCAGGATCAGATGAAAGATCAAAATTATGTGCTTAAGCCTCAAGTATTTATAAAAGACCATACAGATGGTTTGAGTTGATGTCAAATAAAAGAATGGGCAATATCATTTGTGGTTAGAACGTAGTGGGAAATAGTTAAAAAATCCTTTCTCCATGGATTGAAACTTAAACTTTACCAGGTAAAAAACAGAGAACGAAAAACTAACTGTACTTTCTATCAGAGTAGCTATTAGTTCAAAATAGTTGTATAGGCTGAATAAGACACCACAAGTCCTTGTTCTAGCTGATTCAAAAGAGGGACTTGAACTTCATTATCTCACATGCCAGGTGTTGACCTTTCTGGTTGCTAATGTCATTCTTGTCTCTAACTTTGATTAGATATTCCATCTTTGCTGAAACTGATATGATCATTCCTGCAAAAGGTCTCAGTTTTAATGAAGAGATTTCTAAAGAAAAAAAAATTATTTACTGGAAATTCCTGAACAATTCTATTTATTAAGAGGTGTATACTACTGGTGCAATTCTGTAGTAACATTTACATTCAGAAAAAAATAATATCAAATGAGCCAGAGATTGTTCTCTGGCCCAGAGGCTGCCTGCCATGGCAGAGTTTGCATTCACATGGTTAAACTCTCCTGCCCCTTTCCACAGTGGACAGGTTTGTTAGCAATGGTTCCCACTCTGATCAACTCTAGAAATACCCTGGGCATTGCTAGGGGGAGTGCTGATTGACTTAGGCCAAAACTGCACTAATCATTTAACAGTGTGGAAAATTACATTATGGAACTCATCCTTGTGTTTTCAGTTCACTAGCATAGATGTAGCCTGTGTATACAGACTGAGTCTTGTTCTGTCCTTCGTACTGCCAGTGTTAGTTACTGTAATAATGGACTGTATTTTTACATCAGTGTGTGGGAGAGCAGGTGTGTGTCAAATTAAAAATTCATAGGCTCATTGAATATCTTTGCTAAACTTTATTTGTTTTTTTTTTTTTGTTGAAAAAAATATGTCAAAATCACTGTGGGTCAAGACAACTATTCACTGTTCCTATCTGCCTAACCTGTAGGCTGATGCAGTCTGAAATTTAGGCAAACATTTCAGTGTTGGTGGCTTAAATTTTAGGAAAAGCAGTGAAGTATCAAGAAGAATAAGAAAAAAATCCTTCAGAGTACTGTAGAATTTGACTAATGAGTAAGATAACATATCTGAATTTCTACAGTATTTTGTGTATGCTACTGGTACAAACAGAACTGTAGGTCACATTTCTGATATACTGGAGGAGTTTATGTAGTAAAACTACTCCCTCTGAATTAAAGCTGCTTCACAGGAAGGTGCCAGTTAAAAGGGTAAGAAAGAAGATGATTTGTATACAGATTGTCAGATAGTTAGGAAGCAAGCTGAAGGAGAGATGTCCAGTTGGTTGTGTTGAAAAGACAACTAGATAGATTACAAGTGTTCTTCAATGTTATCTTACATAACATTTCTATTAAAGGCTTTGGCACACAAGTAGGTGTGTACTAATGAAATTTGATAATGACACATGGATAGATGATTGGCTTTTATTCTTTTAGTACTGAAGCTAGAATCCATGATTTTCATCTATCCCTCTGGGCTATGTGCGGGAGTATATGTGGGCCCTAGAGAAGGATTTTCTTTTTTCTTTTTTTTTTCTTTTCTCTTTATTATACAATTAAACTGGGAGACAGAACGATTGAGCCTGGCTGTTGCTCTTGTGAACCAAAGCTACCTAAAGAATATATTATTACCATAATGCTACATTTCTTAATATATAGCGCTAATTCAGCTTCTCTGAGGGCTCATTATTTAAATGAACATAAAGGCTTTTTTTTTTTTTTGGTCAGATTTTTATTGTGGTGGTACATTTAACTAATGGTACGTTATAAGGGAACTCTTTTTGGAGGCAGAAATGAGCGTTACTTGAATACAAAATTAATTCATCATCCTCTGTGATAATAAAAAAATCTAGTAAATGAATTCATAATGGGACCACTTAATGTGCAACTTTTTCCTCCTTAATTGTCTTTAGAAGGTGAGAGAAGTGTTGCAAATCAAAGTAATATTGGAAATAGTCTGCTGTTAGTGCAGGAGAGCAGGCTTTCAAGAGTGTGTAATGCCCGTGTGTATATCTTGTATCTGATCTGTAAATATCTGTATAGGCACATATTTATAAACTTACACAGACAAACGTGTGTTGTATCATGAAGATCTACAGAAATATATATGCATATACCTAAACACACTCATGTGTATCACTATGGGCCTGATTCTAGGCTAATGTAAGCCAGCAACAACACTAACTTCTGCTCTGTGCTGAGGATCTACCTCTGAGGAGATTTTAGAAATCCATCAGAGCTGGATGAAGGGCACACCGCTCAGGGTGCGCTCTCATGGTCTGACATATACTGATCTAAGGCTATGTCTACATGGAAAGGGGAATCCTGCCTCACGTGAACCTGACCACATGTTTCCACAATTGAGTCTTCTCTTCATGGTGCTTGTCATGGTGTGATTCAGACTTGTTGCTGGTCTGAAAACAACCACCAAAATATCCTTTTAAATTAGACCAGAGAATTTGCTGAATGTATCCCAAAGATAAGCTGTACAGAGGCAGCCCAAAAGGAGGAGTGGGAACCCACACCTGAGGATGGACAAATAAGCCAGACTATTTCTCCACTCCATAACTCACAGTTAGATCAGCTAAAGCTCTCTGTAAAATCCTAAGGTCTAAAGCACAGGTAGCATCTTTGTATATACCACAGCACCTAAGCGTGGGAGTTCGCTTTTAGGACTTTGTACTCCCATTGCCAACTCATTTTGTTTTTTTTCCCCTGTCTCTTATTGCATCATTTACACCTTAATGAATTAAATCACAGTTGTCTCCTTTCCTTAATACTCACATTTTGCATGTTGCTTGCTCAAAATTGTAAGAATAGGGAACGGAATTAGTTAACTTTTAAATGAAATCATTAGCTAAGTCTCACTGAAAATGTGTCTGATGTCAAGCCAGTATAAGTGTAAATACACTGAAGTAACTAGGCATGATATAAGGGATGTCAGAATCTTTTCCCTTGTTGCTCAATTTTTAGGTTTCAGTTTGGATATAAGGGAAAAAGGAGACATGAGAAAGATACTTTCAACTGGTTTTAATTTATATAATGCATTTTTTTCTTTACCATCTCCGAGAAGGTCAATTCGTGATCAAAAGTTTTATTTTCCAAAAATGAACAGGACTTGGGATTTTGAGTTTGACAATTGTACACCAAACGCTTCTCACCCAATGCAAAGAAGAGGGATGTGATCCTTACAGCATACTTTTCTCTGCTCAGCCACAGGGCTTTCATGCAAATCTCCACTTGATTATGAATTAGAATCAAGTCTGCTTTGACTCCACACCCCAAGTGAATCAGGGGCTCAGAAGAGCACCTCTTTGGTTTATCTCCTTACCTTTACTTGGTATTAAACTAACATTGGAAAGTAAATACAAGTGAGATTAAATATTTGTCTCCTGTGATTATTTCTGTTTAGTAAAAAGCCCAGCTAAGTGTGTGGGAGTCTGAGTACATAGCCTGTTCTTCTAGATAATGATAATTCATTTTGGGACAGGTAGTAGGTATAAACAAGCTAGTATTCCTCCTTTTTTCTGGTATGTGACCACCAACATGTCTGTTTCTGATGGACTCCCACGATGCATTACTCAAAGCATTCTAACGTGTCAGTTCTGCTGATGGGCCACTGTCACTCAGGCTCTTGTCAGGCAAGGACCATGAGCTGGAGTACTGTAAAATGGCTGCAACTTTAAGGAGTCATTTCTCAGGATAATTGCAAGTGCTGAATGTTGCACCCAGTAAAAAAGTTCAAAACGTTTAATTTTTGTGCCATTTTTTCTTAAAGAAATTTCCCTGGGATCAAAGATCTTTCTGCCTTCTACTATAGGCTTTGCAGAGGAAAGGAGTAAGGGCTGCTGTTGCCTGTTTTCCTATCTTTTTTGTTCACAGAAGGGTCGGTCTTAGCTTCCTTCTCTGATAGAGATGAAGCATTGAGTGAATCTGGAGCAGCTGGGGAGCAGCAGCAGCAAAGTGCTTGCCAGATCCAGGAAATGGCTCTCTGACAAGGACAATTTTTATGGTTAAGCCCTGGTGTCAAAACACCTTAAGGTGTAACTCCTTAAGGGGTAGGGTGAGTCCCTAAGGGAGAGGGTCAGTGTGGTAACATGGCTGTTA
The DNA here is from genome assembly GCA_026212715.1 of Elanus axillaris. Classification (NCBI taxonomy): domain Eukaryota; kingdom Metazoa; phylum Chordata; class Aves; order Accipitriformes; family Accipitridae; genus Elanus; species Elanus axillaris. The sequence goes on from JANZLQ010000013.1 coordinate 22,633,106, forward strand.
GGGGCCTTGCCAGCCCTGGCTGGGGCTGAGCCTCAGCCTTGGCCCCTGGGTGGGCCTGGCTCAGGGGGCTCATGGCTGGGCCCGGCAGGGCTGGGGGGAGCTGGAGACTGGCCCTGTCGTGGTGTTGCTGGGGCAGGGGTTGATGGCCGCGGGGGCTGATGTGGGGTCCTGGGCTGTGGGCAGGCCCAGACATGCCCTCAGGGCCTGGACACGTCAGGCTCTTTTTTTGTTGTGACTATGAATTCTATCTGGCGTGACTGTATATTGACCTCTGAGCTCTTTACCGGCCCCTGTGTGAAGGATGAGTAAGTAGTAAATTTACTAGCAGCTCACTGGCGCTACCACCATACTGGAAATAGAATAATTTCTAAAGGAGGGATAGTCACCATCTAAAATTGCCTTAAAATTCATTAAGGAGCTCAGGAAGCAGTGCAGAATCCATAATAAGGATATGTTTTGCAGAGTGTTTAGTGATGCCTCAATTTTGGTACGTTGTTTTTTTTTGGTGTGTGTGTTTTTTTGTGTTTTTGGTTTTTTTTTCAGATGACTTGATTTCAATCAGAGTGCAGTTAGGTTAAAGTTGCCTTTGGAAAATTCAAATCCTAAAAGATTTGAGAAAGTTGGGTTCCTCAGTGTTTCCCCTTATACTGATGCTGTTTCTGTTCCGAAGTCCAGAATTTTGCAAAAGAAACCAGCTCTATGGCTCCTCAGTCTGCAGTCAGTCATCCCTGAAATTTTCTGTAGTTGTAGTAGTAGGTGAGTAGAATTTTGGAAAGTTGCCTCACTGACTTTCAAACAGATGTTAACAGATGTTAATCTTTATTTTTGCTCTGGAAGCACAATGGGGCTTTATTTCAATTAGTTTTGTAGTTCTGAAGAGTTAGTTCTGAGGAACTGTGGAGATCTGTGATACACCTTTTCTTGAGACCTCTTGGAAGACAAATACAATACTTTTGTCAGAATATTTATTTGAGAAAAGGATGTATACTATATATGAAGTTTATGGCTTTTAGAACTGATAGTTAAAACTTTTTAAAATGAAATTAAGGGAATCTGTATGTTAACAAGCTCTGTATTTTCCAGCCTATGGAAAAATACAAAAGTTAGGCTTTGAGGGGCCTTTAATTAATTAACTAATTAATGCAATTTTTTTGTGTATTGCCTGCATTCCACAGTGTGCTTTGTTTTTATTTTGTTCGTGTATCTTCAGCTAGCCATTTCTTCAGGACTCCTATTGTCATCAATGGGATCTGGACTCAACACTTTATAATGTGTCCTGGACAGACGTCAGGGCACACAGGGGGATGCAGTGTGTGCACAGAAGGAAGCTTTCAGCAGTGAGGAATGGTGTTGCAGAGCTGAAGAGACCAATACTCTGCCTCTGAAAACTGCCTGAGCTTGGCACAAGGGGTACTTCTGTGCTAGGATGCTATTTGCAAATGTCAAACTCAGAGCAGTAGTGTCTACTGCAACACCAGAAAATGTTGACCAGCATTTTTAGTAGCATTTAATCCTTGTAGCTGTACCTCTAGATTTTTAAGCAGCGTAATAATACTGCCAAATGATCATTAGTATTGAGTAAGCCTAATCACCATTTAAATGGAAACAAGTAGTGTGAGTAAACGAGGGATATGAAGTTCATTATTTCACTTTGCAAATCAGTAACTCTGGGGAAATTTCCATTTTAATATGCTGTTTGTTTTAACGTAATGACCATAAGGTTAAGATCACATATATCCTGTGGATAATGCGAACAAGCATTTCTTTCAACCTCTTTTATTATCTGAACAGGGGCTCATATGCTGTAAGGTTTTTTATTTATTTATTTACTTACACACTTACTTTGCCAAGCAATTTGATATTTGTCACCCTATTGCCCTTACTTCTACTGTCTGTATTATTAATTCCTGCTGAAAATATTTGGTAGTGGTGGTGTGTGTTAATAAGTTGTTTTAATGCAGAGAAAAGAGGTGGCAGAATATGACCTTACCCTTTAGCCCTGTATTTTATAGAAAACTATATTTTCTCTGGACATATGTTATTTATTACGTCATTAGGTTTACATCAAAAGATCAGTGATCATACTCAGGTATTTGGAAATAAATTGTTCCCTGAATTTCAGAGGTGCTTTGTATGACATGCAAGAGCCCATTTTACCTTAATATCTTAGCCTGCTATTTTGCCAATGGCTACTGCAGTGATGGTAAAGTCTTTAGAGAAAGCATATACTGGATCTTTTGCAATTCAAAATTCAAAACCAGAATCTGTTCTTTATATTTTCCTACCTTTTTTCCCTTGTATTTTACTGGTCCCAGGTAGGATTACAGTAACTTAGGGGGAATGGAGCTTGTACTAGTCCAGAAAACATCTTACATGCTTATAAATAAATAAACAAAATTTAGTAAAAAGGTTATCTGGAACAGTGGCAGACTGATTTAGCAGAGACACTGGGGTCAAAGATTTTTACTTGTCTTTATTGTCTTCATTTGGGAATTAGAGCATCCTGCTGAGAAAGACTGGCATGCTTTGGCTCTGCCAGTGTCAGGTGGCACTATAAACATGCTAGTGCCTGAATTGTGAATTGCTTACTACGTAGATGAATGTTTGTCACAGTCTCTGGGAGACAGATGTCACATCCTAGTGAAGGCCTGCTTATCATTCATGTGGTCACTTCTATTACCTCTGCATGGACTGTGCTGACCTGCTATTAGTGACTCTAATTTAATTTCCCCCACCAGTGTCATGGGTTATTTCTTCCATTACTTTAGAGATTTAATTTACAGGGTAAACTCCATCACATGAAAGAAAGAATTTTTCATGACATGAAGAACAAGTTCTTTTTGAAGATTAACATGGTGCTGGCTATTTATCTTGATTGTCTCTAAGGCATGAGGCTTAAAAGTCAGTGAATGACAATATATTCATAAGTTGGTGCTATTTCTAAAAGACATGAAATATTGTATGTTTTCTCATTTCATCTACACCACAGTGTCTAAAAATGATTCTGTGTACAGTGTTATGAAAGCCCAGTTACACTTTTGTTACAGATATAAGTTGTGTGGAGTTGAACCTGAGGTCATGTTGAAAAGACTGACACATTGATATGACAGTGACTCTAACAGGCAAATGTGTTAGCACCTGTATCCTAATTTTCCCACATATTATTCATTCCAAATATTGAAAAATGGGAGGAAGCAATCCTAAATATCTGAATATTAATTTTATGTCATTAATATAATGATATGCATTTTCTAGAAGAATTCATTTCTCATTTAAATGTATGCACCTCCTGGAAAAGAGCAAATCTTGACCGCTTATTGAAAAAAAAAATTCCTTACATAACTATAAGTGTAACTACCAGACCTTAATATAATTTTATGTGTTAGTGAAATAGTTTTAACTGTTTGCCAGAGGCTTATTTCCCTGTGTGGCTAAGAAGGTTCTCCAGGAAAATATTTGCTAGCCTTAGTGTTGCTTTTTCAGAAATGCTGCCTGAATTATTTTCTGTTGCTACCTGAATTAATTTCTGCTGCCTTGGGGAAGTTATACTCCTTTATAGCCTCTAGTCTGACAGTGCAACCAAGGCCCATGCAAACATGGCTTGGACACTAAAAAGGAGTGGGCAGGGCTTTCCAGGTCCAAACTTAACAGAAGAAGGAAAGAATGAAGCAGAGAAAACTGTCTGCTAAGTTCTTCAAGGGCTACATGACTCTGGGGTTAACAGAGGCGGCAGCAAAGGGAAAAGACACCTGTGGATAGCTTGATTTCCAAGAAGAAGAGACAGCATGGGTAGGTATATATGATGTTGGAATAAAGTTTATGCCAGATCAGTTCGAAACTGGTCACAGTTTCAGCTAAATCAGCCCCAAGTTTCCTGGCATAGTGGAACTGTCTGTAAGGAGTAAATTCAATGATCTTGTACTTGAATTCCTTCACCCACTCTTTGCCAGTCCATCTCACATTAGTTTTCATAAAACAGGGAAGTAGAAGCTACAGTGAAGAAGCCTAGGTTTTCCCATTATTAAACTATAATTCAGTAAGACATTCATATATATTTCATATGCACATATATCCAAGTATATATGTAATGTGTGTGTGTGTGTGTGTATGTATGTGTTGTATTTGTTTGCTTTAAAGAAAGGCAAATCATTAATATTTCAGATTCTGACTGGCAATAGACTTATACATAGAGTATATGACACCCATGAAGACTTCAGTGGGAGTATTTGTTATTCAGACTGTTTAGACTAGCAAAGTAGGTCATGTTGCTATTTCCATTCACATGAAACTCAGAAAGAATCAGTTTCTCTCTGTGAAGACTTGTGATTATTAATTTATAATTTACTTTCTGCAACTGCTCTACATTATTCAGTTAGAATTAAAGTTGTCTTACAAAGATCTTACTTGGAATCTTTAAAACTAATTTCAGAGTTTAACTGCCTCCTACATTTCTCCTTGTGTTAGTGCCACCTCTTGAAATTTGGTCCTAATTCAGTCAACAAGTGTGCAAACATTGATTAGAGCAGCAGAAAACACAACATAGAATCTTACTACCAAATATTTTTTCTATCAATGATCCTTGCTTACCTCTCAATAATTGTTCTTCGGCTTGTGTCATCATACACTTGTCATATTTGAAGAGGAACATTTCAACAAAGAACATGCAGTAGGAGAATATCAAATTATAAAGAAAGAAAAGTTCAAATTTTTATGCAAATGAATTTGTTTACATAAAAGTGCAAGAAATAAAAAAAGAGGTATCTGGAGACAAACTCTGTTCAGTGTCATAGAGCTACACACAGAAATGCAAGTGAATTTTTCAGGAAGCTGTTTTTACTTAGGATCAGGTTCTGCTGTTGCTTGCTTTGAGGTATATTAACCACTGGAGAGCAGGCAGAAAGGAAAGGAATAAATTCTCCATGTTCTGGGACTCCTCCCTTACCTCGACATGTGCAATGCAGCTTCTTTGGTTTCAGAAATGAAGGACCTGGTCCGGAAGAGTCTTCTGGCTACTGAATGGTATAAAGGATACAACTCCAATTAAAGAATCTGGTCCACAAAGTATACTATATGTTTAACTATTTTAAAAATAGTTTTCAAACTCTTCAAGCAGTTCCTGCATATATTCAATTGCCAAAATCTCTACTAACTGTACATTGACTTTAAAACAAATGTATAATCCCTGTATTGAAATGTCCAGTCAAATGCTGCAGTGAACCATTCTATTTTGAAGTCAGTCTGCAAGTAATTTAGCACGTCAAAATAGGTGTTACTCTTTTGGGTTTTTTAGTGCAACAGTTCTGGGAGTGACATTCTTCTTGGTAATAGTTCATTTCCTTTCAAGTGCCTCTGAGAAAAATTGTCACAGCAAAAGTGATATGTATAAGGTAAAAGACAAACTAGCAAAACTAACATTTCCTTTTTTGAGTGTGCAGCATCTGAGCATCAAGTTGGTGTTTCATGGTAGTCAGTAAACATAAGTGAGAGCTTTTCTTCCAGTTTCTGCTGACAGAGCAGTCCAAAGGAAAGCTGACTGCAACAAGCCTCTGAGCCTTAGGCATGACTGAAGCTTATTTGACAAGATTCACTTACTAAACCCAATGTGCATGATGAGACCCTGTCACAGTGGAGTGTGACAATAATACAGAGTGGTGGAGAAAAAGGAAAAGCAGCTAAGTCACTATATTTACAAGTCACTAATCCACTTTAGATATAAGCACCTAAAAAGCCTATGGATTTGGACAAAATATTTGTGAGTGTTTTTTAGGGTTTTTTTTTAAGCGTAGCTTTTTGGACTAATCTTCCTGACTTAATAGTCTCTGTTAAACAGAAATTGAGTTTTATAACAAAAAAAATGCCAGAGGAGGAAGGGAAAAGGTTTATTTTATGGTGTGGAAAAAATTTACAGCACTAACTAGGTTAGCTGTTATTGACAAAGATCTCAGAGGAGTTTATAGCCACATAGATGTATTGCTCATACATGTGTCTTCTAGTACTGGCACAAAATACCTCAAAGAAACAGCAACTAAATCTAAGGTTTTGCTAAAAAAAATACAGACCATTTTCAAAGAAATATATTTTAAAGTACATAATTATATGAGTTTTTAATGTAAGATGAGATACAGTTGCATCTGGAGACCTTTAAGATGTTCCAAATTTGCTTGAGTTTAAATCTACTGTAGATCAGTTTGTGGTTTTTTTTGGACACACCGTCTCTTTCAACTCATGGAGTCCTGGCTGTGTGGGTTACTTGTAAGAAGTGTCTACTTGATATTCCTGCCAGAAACATTTGGTTTCTGCAGGAAGGGCTATGGAAGAGTGTAGGCTTGGCTTCAGCTGTCACTAGGAGCTTGACACCAAATGTCAGCATACTGGGCAATATGGTAAGCAGGAGGTTAGAAGTGAATGCTGGGGAGCAGAACCTAAACAAAGTAACAGTAGGAAGAAGGAGGAAGTTCACCATACATATATAGGGGAGTTTATATAATTTTTTAATAAAATATATAATTACCTCCCCATATTTTAATATTGTGAGTCATAAGATTTACGGTACTTAAAGGGTTTTAGGGTACTTCAGGGTTTTAAAGTAAAGGTATAAATAGGAGGCTTAATACACTTGAGATGCGAGGAATCTGGGGAGGTGATGTGAAAAAAACCATATAGTTCACAGAATGAAATGAATGGGAGTTTTATGGTAGGCCAGTGGTGGCTGCTCTGATTAGGCAAAATGGTAGATCTGAGGAAGGAGAAATGAGAATCTGGAGCTCTCCTTTTCAGGTTAGGGCTGTCAAGAATGGCCCTGCCCCTACTTGTGTCCTCTTTGCTGTTAGCAATGCAGTAACCTGACATGGACTGAAGATTAGAGTCTACATGAAATTCAGTAATGACAACAGTTGAATGGAGAAGTCAGAACTGATAGAAGCGTGAGTTGCTGATAACCCACTGGGCTGTGGTCAGAAAAAAAAAAAAAACAAAACCAAAAAACCCCAGGGAAAAATATTCCCTTGAGTTCTAAAACAGAAACTAGAAACCATAACACAAAGATTCAAGAAGAATCCATAAGACTGATTCAGCCTCTAAAGAACATCCTGTTCCTAACTGGGATCATACTTGTTGACAGTGTGAGCTGCTAGACATAAAGCAGTCCCTGATAACAGACAAGGGTCAATCATATTTGTTTTAGTTTTAGCTCACTATTGTATTCCATAATAAATACCTGCTGAAGGAAGACGTATATAGTTAAAATACAGTCTTACACAAAGAAGGAAACAATCTAGATATAAACATGTAGACAATAATTGTAAAATCAGCATTTTTTTCTTTTAAAATACTATTAAAAGCAACTTAGTTTACACATTTAATACTACCCTTCCTACTGGCATTGAATTCAGAGGACACTAATATAGGGAGAGCAAACAGAAAATTAAATCATAATGAGATAAGGTACAATATTTGGAGACAGATTATAGCAGCTACACTGTTAACTTGGAGGAAGATGCTATCTTCCAGGTGCAGGGCAGAGTTACACATTTACTTAGCCAAGGCTGACTATACAGAGAAGAAAAGACCAACCTGTGCTTCAGAAAGTTCCCAATAGAAGGGAAGACACCATGGAATGACTAGCAGGAACATATGGAGGGAAGTGTTTGGAAAAGTAGTAAAGCAGTCTGCTTCTTACAGCCAAAAGTTGGATGTAAGTGGGCTGAATGGGAATTGCTGAACATGCAAGGAAACAGTAGGCTTTAGCAGAAGGAAAATATACAGCTGGCCTACATTTTACTTGATTCTCTGTGGATGCTACACACTTTTGGATAAATTGCTACAAAGAACTTTGCTCTGAAGTGGTTGCTTTTGGTCACTTTCAATCAACCACTGTTCAGAGTGCCAAGGGAGAAAAGGGTCAGTTAGATTTATGGGCACCAGGGAGCTGCAACCTGGGGATCTAGTCCTTGTGCACCTGGTCTGTGACATTCAGCTTTAAAAGAAGTGCTGAACATCAGGGCTCTCACTTCTTTGGACTGAAAGGGTTTGAACGGCCTTCTTGACCCATAACTCTGAGAGAAGGTGTCTGGCATGCTGTCAGACAAAAGCACAGGAACTGCCTGTGTGTCATAATTGATAAAGATTTTCTCTACCCCTGTGTCCTGGGTTCAGCTGGGATAGAGTTAATTTTCACAGGGACCTGGGAGGGGGCATAGCCGGGGCAGCTGACCTG
>JANZLQ010000013.1:22647137-22660422 GCA_026212715.1 Elanus axillaris
AGCTGCCCTGGCTGTGTCCCCTCCCAACTCCTTGTGCCCCTCCAGCCTTCTCGCTGGCTGGGCATGAGAAGCTGAAACATCCTTGACTTTTAGTCTAAACACTACTTAGCAGCAACCAAAAACATGAGTGTTATCAACATTCTTCTCCTACTGAACTCAAAACACAGCACTGTACCAGCTGCTAGGAAGACACTTAACTCTAGCCCAGCTGAAACCAGGACCTTAGTTAAGTAATGGTCTCACAGCAATTTTAGGATTATTTGGAAAAGAAATCTTAAAAACCATTACTCATTTATTCAATCTGACATGACACTTGCTTTAACAAGGCAACATTTCATGGGAGACCTTTATTACATATAGAATTTTACCTTTATTTTCTTTTCTGATTTATTGCTTTTTTTTTTTTTTTTTTGTGTGTGTGTGTCTTTGAGCAATCTCTTTTGTTATGATGAACAGGTTAACAGCACTGGAATTACTGTAAATCAAAATGTTTGTCTCTGCCACATTTAGTTACATCAAATGCCATAAAACTTTTTATAGTTCTTGGAAGGTGAGAAAGCAATTGCTCATTGAAAGCTTGATATACTCTGGAGCTCAGAATCCAAAATTTAATTTTTTATTTTTCTTTTTATGCTACTGGCTTGAGAGAGATTTCTCTCACATGAATAAATGAATTGTCTGGTTATTAAAAAACAATACAAATGAAACCCCAAACATTCTTCTTCATTCAAGTTACATACAGATTTAAATCAACATACATGGAATTTATTAATATTTCTTGGCCTGATGTTATGGTTCTAAACCTTATTTTACGTGTACCTTTATTTGGATTAATATCCCAAAAACATTAGTTACTTCTCTATTTAACACTCTTTTCTTGAAATAAACACATCTTTATCTTTTTCTCTGTGTGTGTATACATGTATGTGTATATATATGTATAGCTATATAAATATCTCTATATATCAAATTTGTCTTATTTGTATTTTTATTAGGCATCCTAGTAAGACTGCTAGTGCTGAATGATTCTGTATTTTTATGCTAGAAGAATTCTGGGATTGAAAATAAGTTGCTTGAAACTTCTCTATGGGAAATGGATAATGTGGAGAGAGGGTATCTAGTCCAGTGTTTCTCTCATCAATCTGGCTCCAAGGAGACCTGGATATGATTCTTTGCTCCACCACAGGTATCCTATTTGACCCTTGGCAAATTGCTGTGCCTATCTATCTCCATTCTTCAAGCTGCCAAATGATTGAGGATGTGTGTTTATCTCTCTTGAGACGGGGCAGGGTAGATAGAGAATAGGAGCAAAGAGGAAGGTTTTGAGGATAAATATTCAAACATGACAATAACGGGATTAGGCAAGACACCTCCGCCATAAAAAAAAAAAGAAAAGCCACCAACTCCCTCAGAAGAAGATAATCTTTGTGAACTTAGCTGGGCTGCTGTTTCTGCAGGCTGATGGTTCAGTGTTGTCTGCCTTGTACTGTTAGTGATGCTAGCATAACTGTGAATAAAATGACATCACTCCATTCATGCAGGGATAACATATTGGTGAAGGGAGTATAAAAAAGCAAATATTCATTCTTCGTCTGTTTTAGATACTATAACTTCATTAATTCAGGGTGAACCTCATTAACAGTTTTGGCTTTATCCTTCCTATGCCAATGATACATTCAGTTGCCTTCCTCATATTTGTTTTGAGTGGGATGTCCTGTAGTGCTATGAATCACTCATCATTTCTGTGTTAAACTGGTATGTCTGGATATATTGAACCAGCCTCCCCTGGAAATTGTAGGGGTTCGATAGCCTTGTTAAGCAGCCCTAAGGACAGAAAAAGCATGGTGCATATAGGTCACTGGCAGGAGGTTTATCATCATATTAAATTTATTTTCTATACCTTTTATATAGACACTGTTGAGTAGCAGTCTTCATCTATCAAAACCTACTAAGAAAGGGACAGGGGATGGCATTTTAAATGAGTCTTCCTGTGAAAATAAAGGTAGTTACTTGAAGCTCATATTACACTATATTGAAGCAGTATATCACTAGTTAATATATGTATAACCCATTATATCTTTATGTATTTCAGGTAGTGCTTTCCTCCATACTGAACAAAACTTCAACAGTATTATGAACCTATGATCAGAATGGTCCCATAATACATCAGAGAATGTAGCCAGTCACCTACCATGACAGAACAATGTTTTATTTGAACCAATATTTATAAAACTCTATGCCCAAAGAAAAGTTCCTAAATGTGTACTTAAGCACTTCAATAAATGACTTGTTTACAGAAACACTAGTAACCTCTTCTATGCAACAGAGCTTTGCTGTTCACATACACAGAGTGGTGCGTTATTCTCATTAAAGTGTTAGACAAAGACAAGGCAGAGAAGAAATCTAAGATGACAAGCATGTTTGAAAATTTTCTTTCTGATATTTTCTGTGGCTGGCTTTCCTTTCCAGATGTAATCTATGTCTAACAGATTTTTTTTTCATTTTCATCTTGATAATTCTCATCAAAATAACAATTTATTTCCATCAAAACATATGAAGAAGGAAATACGTTTCCATTCTATTCTAATGGTGGCATTTATTTTAAAAAGTAAACTCATATAACGCTGTTATTTTATATGAAGATTATACATCAGAAATGCAATGATAGAAATGTAATTTACAGCAAGAAGGAAAAAAGAATGTTGAAACTTAAGTAGACCTCAAATTAAAGATCAATAACTTATAAAGGAAATTATTTAACTTATATGTGTCACCCTTGCCTTTTTCACTGGAAAAACTGGCTTTATCTCAATGCAATCATAAAATTGGTATGTTAATAGCAAGAAAACTGGTAAGTTCTTATAACACAGCAAAAGGTAAAAATGATTAAGTTACTAGGCTCTTGGATATTAAAGAGATTAATAGGCTTTTTAATGGCTGTATGAATTAATTTGCATGAATGATACCTGGAACCTAGAAAAGAATGAAAAGCTCTTAATGCCAGCATAAATGATCTGTATTCTCTTAAATGATCATACATTGAAAAACAAAAGGGAAAATCCTCTGATGCAAATGTCACCTTTACCGAAATTCCCAGGTTCATAGAGAGTCTAATTAAGGTGCTGGCCAAGACAACACTGCTAATGATTTTCTGAAAGGTCTCATCATTCTTTGAGCGATCACAGGATGATTAAGCAAGGTTGTTTTAAAACAAATAGTCATTCTTCTGCTTTTGTACTTGATTCTGGTGCCACTGTGATTGCTAATTATAAAGACTCTGTTGCATCTTATTTGCAATCTTAAAAACATGTAAGAGTTTTAATGTTAAAGCATTTAGCTTCTCCCAGATTATCTAGATATCTTACTCAGTTTGTGCTCAATGCTCACCTCATGTTTTTGTCATGGTAAGGTACCTACTTCATCAATTCACTCAGAAAGAATATTGACCCCTTTGGAGTTTCAAGGATCTCTTTGTACTTTCAGTCATCTAGTAAGATGTTATTATAATATTGTGATACACAGGAGGTCTTATTCATCATCTTCTTCACTTGCCAGAAGAACAGAGATGGCTTGAAGACTGTGTCACCTGAGTATAAGGGTCTGTCTCCCTGTTCCCCCTCCTTTTTGAGAAGAGGTTCATATCTCTGAGTCACTGGACTGACTTACTTAGGATGTGCCACATGGTCTACACATGAATGGTAAGAGGAGGACAGGAACTAATGTATATGTGCCAAATAATTCAACATTGCATGCATGCTGGCTCTGTGATAGGTAAACTGTATAGAACAGGGGAGAAAACTTCATAAGCAATAGGGGCCAAAAATAAGGCAAAAATATCCCAAATAAATTATTTCTTTTCAGTAGCATTTTTCTTCAGGTTTACTTCTGGTAAATGGGTTTCATCTGCACATATACCAGAGCCAGGTAAGTTACAATGTGGCTTTACTTTCCTTTCTGCTGTCTTGATCACAGGGATGTAAGACTAATTCTATGTACAATAAGAGCAGTGCTGAGAGCCAGAAAGGGTCTTTTTGATATAGCAGACCTCTTGTGTACAGGGGCATCTTTGCCATTGCTCCTTCCTGTAAGTTGCACATGTGATACTAGCAGTCCTGGAGCTGGAAATTGTAAATAAGATCATCGTAGCACTAAATCCACCTGCAGATTTTCTTAAACTGCTGAACAACTCCAAGCTTGGCTAAGCTTTTCTGAGGCAGGTGGAGTGTCACAAAAATGTCTTAAAACCTACTATAAATTTTAAGAACATAATTCCAAAACGGGATTTTGCCAGGTTTCAGAAAATGATTATAAGACAACTAGCTTACAACCTAGTCTTAGAGAAGGGCTGAGAAGTTGGAGCCCTTGAATATGAGTCTTGAATTAGCACATAGTTTCCGAGGAAGAATAAAGTGGGAAGGGTATGGTGAGAGTGTTAAATGAGAGTAACTGCAGTCAGCACTCTCGATGGAGGAGACGTTACCTGACCTAAGAGAAAAGGGGTTTGAGAGAAGCAATTCATCATCTAGAACAGGAGTCATCTTACCTAATGGGATTTGTTTAGAAGACAGGTAACTTGTCTAGTTTTACAGACTGCAGTCTGTGGAGGAAGAAAACAGGTTCCAGAGGCAGGTTTGTCCCAACTTGAATTTAAAGTTTAGAACAGGTGATTCTTCAAAATGGCACCCAGTCCCAGAGTCCCCTCTGAATCTCCAGCTTGAAATGGATGTCCAGACTGAGCTACTTTACTGACTTGATTATTCCTGTAGGTTTCAGTGGGATAAACATATTGAAAGACCTGAAAGGAACCCCAGTAGTGTCAAGAGAAGTTGTCAGATTATACATGCCCAGGTACAATATTATGCATTACAGAATGACAATTCTTTAATGAAGCAAAATTGTTACTAAGGGAATAAGACAGAAAATAGTTTGAAATAGGACTGACTCAAAAGTGAGTCAGGATGTCAGAAGTTAACACATTAATAATATTACTATTCAGACAGGTATGAGCTCTGTTTATCCAATAATTTATTTTTTTTCTGAATTTTATAGCAGGATCAGATTCCCAGCACACATCTCGGCTAAGATATAAAATCTGACAATAAATCTTGAGAACTACAGGCTAAAATTGCAATAGACACTACAAACTTTTACAACCTCAAATATGCTTTGAGATAAAAGGTTTAGTTACAGTGAATATTTTGTGCCTAAGCAAAGGGCTGGCACAGGTTGTCGTGATGAAAACACTTTAATTTTTCATACTTCAGTGTTTTGAACGAATATTAAATCAATTGGGAAAAGAGTTTTATGTTTTCTACTGCCCAAGTCTTGCTATCATAAATGTTTTTTTTTCAAGCCTTCATTTGACAGTTTGTGTTTTGGGCCATTTTCTGTCTACTGCTAGGTACAATAAGAGAATTACTTGGTTTATTTCACTTTCTGCAATAGGACCTTGAGAATCCCGTTCTTTTACTATCAGGTTTTTAATGCTATGGCTGGTTTATAGCTCTTCACTGAATGAGCTTATCTGCTTGTTTGGTTTTGAAAGATGAGCTATTAGGAAAAAAGCACAGTTCTAATTTTTTGTTGAAAACACTGAACAAATTTAAACTGAGTATTTTAATTTGTGCTGAAAATGAACAGGCAAAAAAAGACTGTTGCAGTTTTGAACATATTTACAGATGAGTGATTATACTTCTCTGCGTTACCTCCTTACCTGGTGTTAAATTCAAGCATCTCTGACTCTGACTAGACTTCCTAGGCATATGTCTGAAAATTCCCTAATTTACTTTGTGGCCTTCCCTTAGGATACTTTTCTAGGTCATAGGAATGAGAAAACAGCCTTTTTTGCCAGTCTCTGCCCATCTCTTATTTTATTAGACTGTGCTCTGGCAGCAGATGTATTAATGGAATTTGAATACAGTGAACACATAGATTGAGCTAACAGGCTCATAAAAGGCACACTTACAATACACTGATATCTGACCCAGTGTTATATAAAGGTCAGGCAAACTAGATAGCTTTTATGGAGCTCATTATTTAATCTTAATATTAAAGAGAACCTAGCTTAGAAGACCCTAATCAGGATTTGTAATTAAGTGAGAACATCATTCATAACCTGATTATAATTGCAGGGTTTTATAGCCCTTTTCCAGAAATCAGCCTCTTTCACAGTTGATGTAGTGCAAGGGGTTTTATACAAAGCATGTCTTAAACTATTTGCAAATCAGTTATTAAATGCATTATATGAATTTTTAATCTATAGTGGTATTTATAAAATGTTGCCTCACTGACAAAATGTTAAGTACTTCCCAAACCATGGTTTAAAACAGTAAGAAAAAGAATAAAATATGTCAAAATAGTGATTGAATTAAATTATAAAAGGCTCATACTCAGATTTCATCCTCCTGTCACATGGGATTTTAACCAAAAAATACAAAGTATGTAACTGTCCTCACCATGCTTGTACACCTAAAGTCTCCTTTAATACACCTCCATAATATTCCAAATTAACTTTATGTGAAGGGAGTTGGAGTATCATATTAGCTGAAGTATAAGTCACTCTTTACAGCAGAATGGCCCTGAATCTGATTAATCTGAAGGCTCATTTTAGCAAACTAGATCATAATAGCTCCCTTGGTACCATTAATATCTAACTTTTTCAAGATCATGGTATCTCAAAGATATTTGGTTCATGGATTACACATCCATTAGGCTGAAACATTTATACTGATGCATTGTGGTCCTGCATTTATCATGATTGCACCAAGCAGAATATAATGCAGAGTGCATACTGAATCGACTGATTACAAAAGAAAAAACTTACCTTACAAATCAGTTGAAATTAGTTAATGAAAGTTGTAATAGTTCTAGATTTTTTTATCATATTTTGCATGAACTACACTATCAGTGGCAGCTTTAGCTAAACTTGTTTACTTCATATTGCAATGCATTCAGCAATATATATGCTAAGTTTACACTAAGTATAAGGCCAGTTCTTGTATTTCAGTGAAGGGTGTAATAATACCTAGGTGACAGAATAATAGCTTTTAAGATCGGTCTATCTCGATAGCCTGCAATTCTTCCAACACAATTTAAAAACAAACCTGGTAGGATTTTCAGATTACTGAAAGCTAAACTTTGACTGAAATAGCCGTCCCATGAAGGGGAGCAGATGAGGAAGATGGTTCCTCTGCATAACTGGTAGTGAGGAGCGTGATTGCTGCAAAATAAGTGGGTGAATAATATGTGGGAATGAGAGGACATAAAGTTCAAAGAAGATGAATAAGTGCATTGAAAATGAACATTAAACTATTACTAGTACAGGCCACAGGAAATTGTTACCTTTGTGAGGAAAGTAAGGAGCAGAGGGGCCTCAAGAGTGGCAACTTAGAGTATTCTTGTGATGTTGCTGGAATGATGCAGTTAATAAGCATTTCCCCTTCTTCAGTCGGTCCTTTGTGTCCCTGCTTGCTTTTTCTTTCCTGCTTTGGTGGTTCTGGACGGATGTCAGATAAAGTGACAATTCTCAAAAGTAATCTGTCACCTTTTCTTATTTTTTACTCCACTTCAGCCATGTATTTTTTTCCTAAAAGATGTACATGCATATAAATCCAAATCCACACAGAGAATGTAGACTCCAAGAGAAATATGTACTGACTGAAAATCTAAAATACACTGATTTGTACATCTCAGCAGCACTGTGAAAGGAATGGGCCTGTATTGTGTAAGTACCACAATACTTAAAATTACTAATATGTTCCCTGGATTATGAAAATGGAATTTTGAGGTCTGTAGCAATTTTTTGCATTAAGAAACTGGACATTTTTATTTAAAAGCATTAGATTTTGTGAATAAAGACTCATCTCACAGAATCACAGAATTATTTAGGTTGAATGGGTCTTCTTGAGATCTAGTTCAAACCCCCGCTCAAGATGGGTCAGCTAGAAAAGGTTGCCCATGACCATGTCCCATTGGATTTTGAATATCTCCATGGAGAGAGACTCTACAACCTCTCTGGGTCACTGATTCCAGTGTGTGATCACTCTCACAGTAAAGAAGTGTTTTCTTGTGTGCAGATGGAGTATTTGTTTTTTTTAATTTGTGCCCATTGACTCGTGCTGTCAGCAGACATTACTGAGAAGAGTCTGGCTCCTCTTCTTCATTCCCTCCCATGAAGTATTTATACACATTGATAAAATCCCCTCAAAAGCTCCATGCCTCCAGGTTGAACAGTCCCAGCTCTCAGTCTCTCCTTCTATAAGAGATGTTCCAGCCCCTTAATAATCTTTGTGGTCTTTTGCTGGACTCACTCCAGTATGCCTATGTCTCTCTTGTACGGGGAAATCCAGAATTGGATCCAGCACTCCAGGTGTGGCCTCACCAGTGCTCAGCAGATGCAAAGGGTCACCTCCCCTCAACCTGCTGGCAACACTCTTCCTAACACATGCCAGGATGATTTTGGACTTCTTTGACATGAGGCTGCATTGCTGGCTTATGGTTGACTTCGTGTCCACCAGGATGCCAAGGTCCTCCATAGAGTTTCTTTCCATGTGGTCAGCCCCAAATATGTACTGGTGCCTGGGATTATTGTTTCTCAGGTGAGCACTTTGTATTTCCCATTGTTGAACTTCCTGAGGTTTCCGCCTACCCAATTTTCCAGCCTGTGGATGTCTCTTTGAATGCCAGCACAACCCCCTGGTGTATTGGCCACTCCTAGTTTTGTATCACTGCAAACTTGCTGTGAATGTGCTCTGCCTGATAATTCAAGTCATTAATGAAGAGTTTAAACAGTACTAGACCCAGTACTGATGCCTGTACACCACTAGAGACTGGACTTTTTGCCTCTGATCACCATCTTCTGGGCCCATCTGGTCAGCCAGTTTTCAATCCACCACACTGTCTACTATCCAGACATATTTTATTAGTTTGTCTATGAGGATGTTATGGGATATAGTGTTGAAAGCCTTAGAGGTAAACAACATCCACTGCTCTCCCCTAATCCACCAAGCTCTTCACCTCATTATAGAAGGCCATCAAGTAGGCTAAGTAAGCTTTCCCATTCATATATCCATGTTGACTATTCCTGATCATCTTGTTATCCTTCATGTGTTCTAGTTTCCAGAATTATATGCTCCATCATGTTCCCAGCCTATAGTTTCCCAGATTTTTCTTCTTGCTCTTCTTGAAGACAGGAGTGACACTTGCCTTCTTCTGGTCTCTCCAGACACAAAGAAGCAGAGAAACACTGTGCCAAGCAGCAGAATGCCAGTAACCCCATCAGCCACAAGCCCCTGCCCTGGTCCCCCAGGGCATCCCAGGAGGACATCAACCCTATGGGTCTGGAGTGACACCCACCGCTGTGAGTCCCAGGGAGAGCCTGTACAGACTGGAGAGTGTTGGCTCATTAAGGGAGAAGGAGCATTTGGGGATTGCACAAAATTTATGGTATGTTTAGGCAGGAACTAAAGGCAAGAAAAGGGAGGGATCAGGGTTGACTGAGAAACAAATGTGGGACTATAGAGGGAGCAGGACATAACAGGGGTTTGTTGGGTGTAAACGGCCAACAGATCAGGATGTTTGTCTGGCCATGCACTGCACCTGGTGCCTGCAGTTGGTCCTGACTTCTCATTAAATTCCATTTCTACCCGTTTGCCTGGGTGAGGGACACTGTGTGTGTGGGGGTGGGGGGTAGGTAGCGGGGCCTGAGTGCAGCCACTGGAGTGGGATCAAGTCACAGGGACCCTTGAGTGCTGGCTGGACTCAGGTCACAGGGACCCCGGCACCCAGGGTGCATCACCCGGTGAGACTAGGGTGCGCGAACGTTGGAGGGGTGCTGGGGCCAGCGTGTGATTGCTGACAAATATCACATAGGGCTAGCCAGAGAGTAGGACAAGACATTTGGGAGCCAAATATACATCTGGGCCAGATACTGCAGAAAGCAGAGGGTCTGTGCGACGGCTACTGGAGGGACCAGGAGGCCCAAGCTGGGTGCTGGACAGACCATGGGGCCTGATGGTCAGCTACTCGTAAGGTCATGAGTCTGGGCTAGCTACTGGACAGACCTGTCAACATGTATGTGTTGGTGCATGAGGCAACTTTCCACTAATGGGTTTTCACTGGTTTTGACCTGAGAGGGGAACAAGATGAAGCTATTGGTGATGTTTGCATTTGTTTGAGTGCTGAACGCCTCTGGTTTTGTATGAGGCTGGCTATTCCTATGTGTATTTATGTACTGTGTGCATGTATACATCAGTGCTTGTTGGTAACACAGGTTCAGCCGTGCTGCTGGCTGGCCCGGGGGACATTGAGCTGTGACAACATCACCTCTGTCAGGATACTGGGTTTGGCAATCCCTAACAAAAAGAAAGTGAATAGTTATTCTCCTCTATTCTAACTTAACCTAACAAATCTAGAGAATGTTGAACTTTTTAAAGTTTGTTTGATTTTTAGACTTTGCAATGCTAACACCATGGTAACAGTCAGGTGGTCCTTGTTGACATAACATTGGGTTCCCCAATGAAACTGTAAAACATATTGTTGAGAATTTAAAAGGATACTTAAAACATAATCCTACCATGGCTTTGAAAGGTTAAATTGAAAGATTACAAGCATTCTGCAGGAACAGACAAGATTTGCAATTCTAGATATCCAGAGTAACTTTGAAGCCTTTGTGACAATGACTTGAGAACTCAGGGCACCCTGCAAGCTTCCTGATCTTTCTCAACTATTATTTAATTAGAGAAGAAAGAAATTATACACACACCCCCCCCCCAAACCAGGATAAGATAAAATGCAATGTATATAGCATTTTTTAAACTTGGAAGCTTGGAAGCACACCAGCAGTTAAAATGCTTTTGACTTACAGTGCTAACAAAGTGGAATATGGATTGCAATTCCTCTGTCTTTTGTGGCAACAGCTTGAAGCATGTGTTCTGTTTCAGAAAAAGCAAACAAACACAGCAGTTTTGGAAAAGAAGACAGAAAGGAAAGATGACAGCCAAGCCAGATTTTTTTTTAAAGTGCTTACAAAATCAGTATCAAAATGTAATAAGTGACAGAGGACTATAACTAAGCTTAAAGAAAAAATAAAAATCAGAATCTACATCCTTCTTATGCTAAGTGTCGTAAAATATTAACAGAACCATGTGTAAAGAGAGATGAATGAAGATTGTTGCTTTAAATCAAAGCAGTGAGTAAAAATTAAGCCCCTAACATTAAAATGAAGTTCTTTTAACCTTGCAAATTGGCAGTTGGGAGGAATCCTAAAAGTCTGTAGTGCCACCTAAAGATTTTATTAAAAGCTTCCTCAGTGGGTTGCCCAGTGCAACAGTAATGTCTGTGATGGAGCTGAGCTTTGTCTTCAGAATTTCTGAGAGGTCTGAATTTGAAATACTAGCCTGTATTAATAAAATTGTACTACACAAGAAGAGTGAGTGCCGTCACTTGCAAATAGTTAAAATTTATGATTGCTGAAGAGCTGAAACAAAACAGCATCTGTAAGCCTCTCTGGAAAACTATGCTAATCTTCTTAGGCTCTGTTGTATAACAGCCAATTTTTACATCTAGTATCATTATTCAAAAATGTAAATGAAAAAATAAAAAAATGATGGTAGTTTTGTTTTACTTACAACAATAATGGTGTTCCTAACTAGTGATCCTAATGGGTTCTTTGCTGACAAGCTCAAAATCCTTTCCCTGCCCAGGCCCCACTCTGAGAGCTTCTTGCCAGATATCAGTGGTATATGCTTAGCCTTGCCATGTGGTTTCAAGCATCCAGGTTTCTAATTGCATGCAGAGCAATCACAGGGGATAAGAGAGCAGGAAAGTTGATGAGCATGCCCAAGGGAACATGCCTTATGTCTTTTGTAGCAGTGGTCATCACCGGTCTCAAGGGTCAAACACCAAAGCTGTGAGAGGAGGCTGTATCATGATCAGAGTTGTGTTCAAGCTAAGAAAGAGAGGAGATCTGGGGTGGGTGACTCTGCTGAGCTCTGCTGTGCTCTTTCCTGTCCCAGGACTCACAAGTCACCCTGCAGATGAGGAGCCTAGGGTACTGTAAGGGTACATGGAATGTGTGAGCATCTGATTCTTTAAGGTTATCCAGTCAAGGTAAACCGATTAAATGTAAAGAAGATAATAAGCAAAGGGAGAAATGATAAACAAAAAAGTACAATGGTGCAGGCAAGGGATAACAGAGACAATACCAAAGATCAAAAGTCTCCAGACACTAGCTGATGGACCATTAAGAAACTCCAGGCACAGCTTCGGAGAGGGCCGACCAGAACTTTGTAACTCCAAATTTGCCTTTTGCAAAGGGGAAAGGAGAGCAACATGAGGATTTGGGGTATTCATGGGTGCCTGTGGGAGGAGTGTGTTAGTGCTGCCTGTTTGCAGCGAGCACTGAGCTGGTCCAGCTGGTGAGCCGGGGACCTGTGGGGTGGGTAAGAGGGGCTGGCATCAGGGCAGGGGTGCTGGGTGGACAGAAGGGCCATGCTGGTACTCAGGGGAATCTGTGAATGTGTGCGTGCCTGTGAACCTGGGGAGTGCCACGTGTGTGCCTGTGCTAGTGACCTTCAGCCTCTGCCAGCTGAAGAGGAGACTTGTCTGTGCTTGTGTTTTATGTGAGCCTTATATGTGGGTGCTGCCTTTGGCAGCACCTTGTCCAGCAGTTTTTTGTGACCGGCCATGTCAGTGTCCTCTGCGTGTAAGTCCATGTGGCCTCCGTGTGTGTGTGTGTCTGAGACCAGTGCTCAGCTTTGCTACTGGTTGAACCTTCCACCAACACTCTGCAGCCGCTTGACTGGGAAAGAGCATATAAGTGAATTTCAGGGCTTCTATCCAAATCTAATCAGGTTTGCAACATGGAAGAGACTATCTGCTGAGGGAGATAAAGTAGATGCCGTTATTTAAAGTATCACTAGTTACTAAAAAACCCTATATAGACCCATGCCTTTGATGTCTCAAAACCCATGGTTGTTCTTTTCTCCAGACCATTCTTACCTTTCCCCTTGCTCCATTATCATGTTCTTTGATTTTTCAAGTGACATTTACAACAACTGATCTTCAGGCCAGAAACTATGTCTACTTCATATGTTTGCATATGAAGTCCTAGGTGCACTTTTTAAATGCTGTCTAAAACCAATTAAATAAGGTTTCATTTACAATAATAGGTTTTAATAAATTTATTTTAAAATGCATGTAAAAAAATTTAGTCTCATTGTTTACCTTTGGCCATTTTCTAGGTTTAAGGCTTTTGAGCAAATCTGTCACAGAAATATTCTTTACA
>JANZLQ010000013.1:22660522-22675462 GCA_026212715.1 Elanus axillaris
TAGTCTCATTGTTTACCTTTGGCCATTTTCTAGGTTTAAGGCTTTTGAGCAAATCTGTCACAGAAATATTCTTTACAGCTTCATGGGAATCCCTCCAAGATGTAGGAGCTCTTTGGGACCTCATCCACAAGAAAGATAAATATTATTCATAGCCCCTAAAACAGGTCCAGAGGTTAGTTGTCAGAATAACAAAAAGTAACTAAAGACTGAACCAAACATGCATAGACATGATCTCAGTACAAGGAAATGATAAAGGCAAGCCTTTTCTTTTCAAATCCTTCTTACATAACATCAACTTTGTGACTTATATATGAATCCTTTAACCTTAAGAAATTCCACCTTTACTTCAGAGCAGCTAAGAATCCTTAGTCTTTACTGCTTTATTTACTCACAAAGTCTTTCAGCACTAAAATTGGTTATTATATTGTTTGCCTGTCCTTGAAGAGAGAAAATAAGTAAGTTTGTGAAGATTTAGAAATAAATCTCTGTTATAATATTCATGTTGTTGACAATTTCTTTTTACCAGACCAGTGGGGAGACCACAATGACTTATGGCTTTAGTGATTGGAATAACACATTTATTAAAAGCTGTATTTAAAGCCCTCTGTGGGACAGTCACTCCTACTGTCTGATTTTATGATTAGGATTTGTAATTATAAGGATTTTAACACATGAAAGAGGTTTCACTTGATTGAACAGTTAATTGTTGTAGAAGCTTAGACTCATTTTTCAGCTGATAAAGGACCACCAACCAACTCTCTGTACCATCTACATTCTCAACTTTATTTTCCTGTGTTTTTCTCAAATGTAAATGAGCAGCACTGATCTAGAAAAGAATATGGCCTTTTAAAATAAAGACTGCTCCAAGGGTTTTGATTTTGGACTGCAGAGTTCATGAAAGGTATAAAGTGCTTACTATATGTATTTTTTGCTCTCTCCTTACAACACAGTTTTGTTCCATGTTCAGATGCTCCTTTTTCTCCTGTGTTCTCCTTTCTTTATAGAGTTTGAGTTAAGATTCCTTTTCCATTTATATAGATTATTAGACATTTTGGACTCTTACTGAAGACTCTTACTGAGCTCTGCATAGGGAGAAACCTATGTATGGTCCATGCCTGGACCATGAAGTGGAACTCATCTGCAACTTTTCACTTTCTTTCCCCACCACTTCATTTATTCTCCTCTTTTTCTTATCAAATGTGTAAATTTAAAAGCACTACAGAAACTGTACAGTGAGCTTTTTTCAGTAATACCTGTGTTTTTAAATTTAACAGTTAATATTAACCATGTTGTCAGACTGCTGCACAAAAAAGGCTGTGTCTGCATTAGTAAGCTGGGTGGTGCAATAAAAAAGGATCCGAAGGCAAACCCATTGCCATTGAGAACCTGACATCCACATTAGTTGGGAGCTTTACTACAGATTTTCTCTAATCTGAGACTCTGCAGTAAATATCTATTATTAACTGCACTCCTGGGAGTCATCCTCCAGGTTAGTTTCATCCAAAAGTAAACAAATTTGCAAACAGATGATTGAAAAAATTGCCTCAAAAGCTCCATCCCTGATCTGCTAGATTGCTATAAATTAAATTTGTTTATATTTATTAGAAAAGCCTATACTATTACGAAGTCTGAAAAGTGTTTTGTACAAAATACTCTAAAATTTATGAGACCAGACCGTTGGTACAGGTTTTTGGTCTCCTTGTTTCACTACAGTGTCTTCAAGGGTCATCTAAGAAATACCACTCTCACCTCTCTGCCACCCATTGTCCCTGTTCCAAGGATAGTTTTAAAAAAGGCAAATTGGAAACTAGAGGTTGCAAGACTTGTATGGAACAGTAGTGGTGATTTCTCGTAAAATTAAGATGGACTAATGTGTCTGGACTATACTATAGAAAACTATGTCCTAGTTACATTGATGAAGATGCACTAATCCAGAGGGTACCTGCAAAGCTGGCCTCTGCCATCCACTGCACTGTATCCCACAATAAGGTGATGTAATTGGAATCCCTTCACAGAATCAATGTGGAAAGGAAGAGCAATTAAGCAGAGTCATTTAGAAAAAAGCCAAATGAGTCTGTTCTTGACCTTCATTTAACAAGAAAGGGACTGTGTCACAGCAGCAATTTAGTACAGTAGTTTCTTGCAGAATCTAACACAGATTATGGCAGAACATAATTCCAAATGAGAAAACATGTAACAGGACAAAATTATTCAGTATTAGATGGCAATTGGTGCATGAATTGCAGGAAGGGAGAGAGTGCTAAGTTAATGAAGTACCCTGGAAGCATTTCAAAAAGCAAAAGCTCAGGAGATAGTCTTCTCTCAAAAGGCTGCTCTAGGATGGGCTGTTTAAGAAGATGTAGTACAATTTCCATACTTTCTCAGAGGAGAAAGTAATTATCTCCCTGTAGAATGCGAGTTGACTAAGATTTTATATCTTCTATTTTTATGTTTCTACTGGTTCAAAAAGAAGTTACCTGGAGGTCTTGCAGGAAATCCCTTCTTCCTCATTGCCTCTGGGGGAAAAAGGACTGAAGAAAAAGTTTAAAACATTTTTTTTTCCTTTTTGTTCTAGGCATTAAGCAACTGTGTTGCAACTTCTATTCCTTCAGCTAATGGAAATAGCTGAGAATAAAGTGGAGAAAGGGGATAAAAGAGTGTGCTAGACAAATTGACTGTGTCTTCCTTCAAAGAAACTATCAGATCCCAGCTGGAGTATGAATATCAGTCAGTCAAATGCTTGCCAAGCAGTATTTAGCTCACCTAATCATACCCTCTTTTTGCCGTTCTACAAGATTTATTGCTTTTAGTCACCTCTGTCTAAGCTACATGCTAAAATGTAAAATTAAGTTTAAGTTGGATAAGCACCCAGAGTATGAAGGCTGTCAGAATGGTTAATATCAGGGCAGTCCCCTGAAATACAACAGCGATGTGAAATGGTTTTCTTCTTCTGACATGCAATTTTTGGAAAAAAGAAACATGTTTCATTTTGCTTTTCCGTGTTTGGAAAAGAAATGGGTTTCAGCTCTTCAGTAACAGTTCTGTTAGGTTGCTGGCAGACAGTTGCTTCACCCTTTCCTATTGCTGTTGGGCATTCTGGGCCATTGGTATGAAAAGAAGTTTCTTAATTTCAGCAGATTTTTCATTTTTCCAAGAAAGAGGGGGAGTTGTTCACCGTAGGCCCACTCCCCTGACATGGCAGCAGAGACTGTGGAAACCCCACGTAGCCTCATAGATGGGCTGAGCAAGAGGGTGCTTAAAAGGATGCTTAAAGCATGGTGATGTTTTTCCAGAGTTTTGGGGTACAGCAAGGTACGTGGATGAGGTGAGGGGCAGCTGAAGGCAAAGCTGACATTTGGCAGCCCCTGCAGCATCTGGGTGTGTGGCAGTGGGTTCCTGCAGACACCTGCAGCCCTTGCATAGGGAAAGCCAGCTGCTAAATTTGTTTAACTGTGCAACAGAACACCATCTAGGGCCTCACTCAGTTCACTCACCTCTTGTCCCAGACTAATCGCACCCTTTTTTTTTCATATTTAGCATATGCAGTAGCCTCTAACTTGCTTCAGCTTTGCATCTACTTCAGCATTGATTAATTCGGAAACTGTCTTGGTCAGGTTTGATCTCAGCTTCTGCAGCTGTGTTTCAGAAAAAAAATCTGGTTCTGTAGAGCATTTTCAAAAAGCTGTTGTCTGAGAATGACTGGTAATAAAAGTGCAGGGGATATAAGAAGGCACTATAAATCATAGATGTGCAAATAATAAACTGCTATACTGAGCAATCAGCTCCCTAAGATGTTAATATTCCCAGTTTACACTGTGATAGTACAATCAATGAAATATTAAGTCCTTGAAATATGAGTTTGTGTTTTCTTCTTTCCTACAATATATTTGAGACAAATCTAACAGGAGGTGACATGGGTTAACATGACTATTTCTTAGGATGGAAGCTCAAACCACACTACAAGAAAAAAAAGAAAGATGCTAAACCAAAGACAGTACAAAGGGTTTGACTGGTAGGGAAACAGCCAAGTGGTGATGGTGAATGAAAGAGATGATGGGAGAGAGAAAAGACTCTAAGAAAATTTTTTAAATATGAAATCCACACACGTATTTGTCATCAAACCTGTCATTGCTGTAATTTTGTTCTGTTCTACACTCCCTGCGTTACAAACACTGCTGTGATGACTCCATCAGGTTCTAATTGGAATCTCTCCCTGCCACCATCACCACCCCTCCTTGGGTGAAGCCACACCCCATGGGGTCCAAAACTCAACCAGGGGTCACATGGGTGACAGGGTGTAGCACTTCTACAGGAAACAACTCTGTAAGAAGTCAAAATTCTGAAATGTTATATTGTATTCCACAGTAGAACCCCTCAGGATAAAAAATATATTTCTGTATTGTTCATTTCAATATAGAAAAATACTAAAGGATAGAATGCAGTGTAATTTAACTGTATAACTAGGAGGGAAATGTGCAAGACACGATATGCAAAGTTACTAAAAAACTATTTCAGAAATTATTTAAAAAAGAATTTTGAAGTTCACAGAAAGATTACTCTGGATTTTCACAGAGCTGTATGTATAAATTACTCAGTTAATCTACCAGAAATTACATCTATTGTATAAATCACCCAGTGCCTCTTTTACCTCCTTTTGCTTTTTTTTTTTTCCATTTGGCTACTGCTGTTACTCCTATTTCTGATGAGTTACCTTTAAAATTTTCAGACTTCCTTGACCTTTTAGACATTTCTTAAACAATTGTGAAATCATATTATCCCCCAAAGGATTGAATTTCGTATTCCTTTATGTGAATGGTTTACATTTAACACACCCAGCAATGCCTTTATCATCTGAAAATGTAAAAAAAATGAAACTGAGCAACTCAAAGTGCACCTGCTGTACAGGCTATTTCCCTTTAAAATGATATCTCATGTCAGCATGGCTACTATAGCAATAGCCTTTCTTCCAGTGAGAAGACAGTACAAGCAATTTGCTCAGCTGCAAAGGTGCTCCGGAGATGGGTGTGATAGATTCAGATCTACACTAATTAAATTGAAATAATGTTTAACATAGTGTTTGTAGATATTTTAAAGCCAGGGTACAAAATGCCATAAGAATAGCCTGCCTATTTCTACTGTCCAGTACCCTTGTACAATGAAGAAGTTTAAGTAGGTGGCATTAATAATTGTGGGATGTACGTTAAAGTCCAAATGTCTCTGTCATGATCAGGGCCATATATTCCAGAAAAGAACTTCTGAGAAGTATAAGAGTACTAAGATACCTAATTCTCTTTGTTTTTTCCTTCTGGTTTCTTACCTTGACAGTATGTTTTTGACAGAAGAAACACAGATTCAGCCTGTTCAGGCTGCCTGATGCTTTTCAGTGTAAACCACCATGCCATGTTTCATTTACTTTAACTCTGCTAAACTTAGATTGAAATCTGGGTTGAAATCCTCTATGAATAGTGTCAGTTCAGAACAGGGTTTTTGGAAGCAGTTCCACAAAAACTCAGGTTTTTTTCAAAGTATGATTAGAAAAGAGTATGTTGCTTTGCTTGTTAAATTATTCTTACTTGTTTAATTGAAAATCTTTAGAGCCTCCAATGTATTTGGATCTGGCAGAGGAAATTGGATGCCTTGGACTCTTGGATGGGGATTCTGCTGAGTTGGTGAAAATATGCCTGTACATTACTTATATATAACTTATAAGCTGCTTGGGTGAGACTTCTCAACAATTGTAAGTCAAGCTCTTTAGAGGCACCATCTGCATGAAGCCCACATCGTCTTTCCACCACATCTACCCGAGGGACAAGCTCTGTGTGCACGCATGCCAGTGCCGTCCCCCGCACAGCGGTACCTGGGTACCTTCCTGCGACTGAAAGGGGTCTTGCTGCTGGTGCTACTGCTGTGCTGGGCACAAGGATGGAGGGTTAGGAGGTCTCACTCGGCATCCTCACCCTTCCTGCAGACTCAATAAGGCTAAAATCAGGCAAAGGATATGTCTTCAGATTGTAAAATTAAAAACTTTGCATTGTAAAGCTGGGATCTTGAACCAGGTAAACGGCAGCCTTACTTCTTCAGTTTATTACTTTTCCAGAGTTGCTTATAATTTTTTTACCTGTATTAATTTTTGATGCAATATGTCTTTACACAATGGCCATGATATGAACTAGACTTCTGCTCCGACACAACCTCTCTGGTATCAGGGAGGAAGCCAATATCTAATAGGTTATTATAGGATTTGGATTCAGATTGAAAAATGCAATAATGTTGCTGTGACAGTCTTCAGAAATATTAAAAAGCAGGGCAGAGTACTCATCATGAGATCAGAAGCCATATGAGTTAAATGTAGGAGTTTCTTCTGACATTGTTTACACTTCTCTCTCTTCCTATGTCCATTTTATACTTTGGAACACGTATGACTTTTATTAATTTTCAGTAATTATGCCTATATCTCTTTAGTCCTGTTAACAATTCTACACTAGAATTATTTTATATGCATGTGCTTTATTTTCCTATTGATGCTTATTTCTGTGTTTCAAAGGAATGAAGTCAGAAATGAGAAAGTTAACCTAAGCTGCTTAGTTTTTCCAGTTTAGCTAAATAATTTTGGAAGGTGTGACCAGAAGTTGGACTATATCTTGATGTGTACAATGGCATAATGTGGGCTTTTCTGATTTTTTTAAAAAAAAAAACCTTTTTACAGTAGTATTCTGCAAAATTCATAATAACGTCTTTTGATCATTATGAGAATTAATTTTTAGAGAAATTTCTGTGCTGGCTCCAAGTTCTTATTCTTGAGCTGCAATATCCACTCTGGATCCTTATAGCTCCTTCTGGAAACATGTTCCATATGTAATTGTGGCCTTAGACCAGCCAAAAGCAGCATTTGTCCTTCTACTTCTGCAAGGGTCACTTTTTTCGTAAAAAAAAGTGATTTGTGTTAACCTAGGCAGGTTAGAGTTTTCAGAGCTCCATCTATATAAATAGCCCAGTCTAGGAGATGCAAGTATAACATACTGATTATGTACTCTGGTTTCTGTAACATAATGTTTCTACCTCCATAACCACCTAATAAGTACTGAAATGACTTCATAGGATGTCTGCTATGTGACATATGTTAAAGCATCCATAGGGCATGTTTATGCCATGCAACATATGTTAAAGCATGTAACCAGCAAGCTGTCTGCAGAGAAAAAGGGAGAAATGCCAGGCCTGTGTAGTATGTATCATATTGCAGCCATTGTTATCTCCTTTTTCTGTTCTGCTTCTCCAGGTGTTTTTCTCCAGTACCATCTAGAGAGTCTTCCTGCAGCCCTTGCCAGCAGCTATCAGCTTATCCTACCAGGTGAGCCGCAGAGAAATCTCTATCCCTTTTCCGCAATGGCATCTGTCCCTGCAACAGGCAACCAATTCACTCCTAGTGTGTATAGCAGAACTGAAAAGACTCCCTGATCAACATTTCTCACCCTGGTTATAGCTGATCAGGAGTGTGACAGGAATAAGATGTCTCCCTCTCCTTTTATTTTTTTTAAATATACTTTTATGTAAGCCAATGATTTCTTTGAAACCAAATTTCTTCAGCCTCTCCTAGGTTTGTAAACCATTTCGTATTGAGCTGTCAACAACTTTCACATAGAATATGCTCCTTGATTTCAAAGACTTTTTAAAAATTATCTTTTTAAAGTCAGGACTGGGAATTAAGATTACCGACAATTTGAAGAAGCCTTGCTTTCATTCTGCAGCACAGTCTGCAACTGTTTCTCCTTTCTGCAGGACATAGAGGCAGACAGGACCAGCCCTTCTCAACAGAAAACTCTCAAAAGCATTATGTCTATTACAGCACAAAACATCCATCTTTCTTTACTGCTTTTCAGAAATGAACTTCACATGAGGCCACACATTACAGAAGAAATGTTATATACATACATGGATACAGATGGGTAGATAGAGGTATAGGTATACATATGGATAAATAAACTGACTCTAACCCCTGATGCAGATTTGTCATTCAGAGGCTTCAAATGTTTTATTTTCATTTCTTGAAAAGGACACAGTAAGACCCAAGTTACAATTGCAAAGGAAGGTTATATTTTTACACTAGGCCCCTCCAGCTTGGTGAAGTCAGCTGTTACTTAAAGTACAGGGCTTTTTAAAATTTTTATTGCAGTAGCAACATCTCCATGCATAATGGTGGTTTACACTTGAATAAAGAATAATTGCAGATAATGGGTCTGTCAGCATGAATGGATTAGGGGTCTCAGCAGTGGTTCCATCATGGCAATGAAAATACTAATTTAAAATCCTGTTTCCTTTCCTTTGACCTTATGCCTCATTAATTTAATGGCATTAAGAGTTAATTTCTGGCCAAGTTATTTATTTATTTATTTATTTATTTATTTATTTATTTGTTTGTTTGTTTGTTTGTTTGTTTGTTTATTTATTTATTTATTGTGTTACTTTGCTTGGCATATAACATTGCAGTTTTCATAATGTAGCTTTAAGTCTTTTATGGCATTTGGCATTTTATGGTTTAGTTCTAGGAAAGCTGGCTGCTTTTTACCAGTTTGAGAGCTGGCAATGAGCAGATGGTGGAAGACTTGGGTAATCACTTGAAATACAAGGGGAATACAAAGACTGAGGTCAAAGCAGCCTCTTTGCAGGAAGGCAAAGTGGAGAGATTCCAACTCTCACCTTTTCATAGTTTGCCTCTGATAGGAACACATTATGAAATGAGATTTTCTAATGACCGTTCCACTATGTATTCAAATATATTATTTATAAATACAGTGTGCATATTGTCTCATAGCAATTGTGTGGAATTATATTTTTTCACTTGCAGTCTCCTCTTTAAAAATATGAACTACTAAACATACTTTTAGTTTAGTGTATTGTTGCCATTTGAAAACTGTTTTGCATAAAAATTAAGGAATTAAAGTACACTCACAGGAGGAATAGGATATTGCACAGCACATCCTGTGGGTCCATATAATGAGCCTCTGTGCAGGAGAGGAGAGTTGAAAGGAAGTTTTTCACCCTCTGCTGAGAAAAACACGAGGGTTTCCAGTGTTGCCTCAGCTGTTGCTATCTTTTTTACTTTCCCTGCAGATTGGCTTGACTGAGGACTGCTGAGGAGGGTCTCTGCCGCCAAGTGAAGGAGTGCTGGGAGGACGTCAGCACGCTGTGCTGTCTCAGAGACAGTGAGAAAGGGAGCAGCCGGACCTCCTCTGAGACCTTGCAGCTTCCAGACTCTGAACCCCCAAACTGTACCGAAGGGGAAGAAGATTCTGTGTTTATCGGGCTGGGAAGTGGAGACTCCCATGATGGGGAAGGCTGGGAGCTGGTGACCCCAGGAGGATGGCTCCCACTCCACCTGCAGATTTGCAGCTGCACAACAGGACCAGACAGGGAGCTGGGAGCTGTGTCCAGTGAAGCATCAAAGCCGGCTGAGACGGAGCCCTGCAGTAGTACCTTGATCCTGTTCTAAGATTTAATCTGAGTCAACTCAAATAGACTGGTCATAAAAACAATTTTCTGACAGTTTTCTGACATACAGAAACTTCAGAAAAATTAATCAGAGTATAAAATAACTAAATTAATATTTGATCAAAAAAGGAAGCTTTTCTTTTAAAAATCTCAGTTTTCTTCGTTAAATTTAGTTTCCTAATATTAAGATCTGATTTAAACTTAGAAAGGTTTTTAGCTAACTAAAATGTACTGAATGAAATGAAGTCTAAACAGAGTCAAAGTTAATGCAGATGTAACCCCTTGCTTGTAATATAAGATACTGAGGGAAAAAAAAGGCAAATAATTTAAAAATCCTTAAAAAACTGAGCATCAAACATTGAATATTATATTGAATATTTTAATGGCTGATCTGCTTTTAAAGTTAGAAAGTAAGAAGTGTCACTGAAATAAATTTATGGCTCTTAATTCTTCCGAGTCCAGGCAGAATTTGTCTCTGTCTCTTATAGGTCCTACCCAAACAAAGGACTGCTTCCTAATTCACTATGTTTCTCTTACTCTGCCAGTAGGAGAGAATAGAGACAGAAAAACAACAAAGAATAAAGGCAGTAGAAAGGAATTGCAGGAATGAAAGAAGCCAGGCCAGAGCAGAAAAAATTGAATCAAATTTCCAGTCAATGAAATGAAATGGAAAAGATACGTAAGGAAAAGTGAATAACCACAGGCGAAATTGTGCTGCCCCTGGTGAAGTCAACCAAAGCTGCTTCTGAGAACATGATGAATGCTTAAGAATTGCAGGAATCAGTCCACAGATTGTCAGAACAGTTGAAACAAAGCTCATGGAGAGAAGAGAAAGGAAAAAAAAACTTAAGGAGATTGAAAAAAGCCTGAGGGGAACTTGACGAAAGATATGTCTGAAGAGAGAATCAGTAACAGACAAAAATAGAAAGAGACAGGCCAGATTCTCAGCAGATGCTGACAATTTAACCCATTTTATGGGCTGTTCCTGTGAGAGCTGTATGTAGAATAGTGGTAAATAAATGATAGAATCATGACAAATGGTAAAATATATTACATTTAGCATCAGTAGCAGGGTAAAAGCCATACAACTGATCTGGAGTATTATTTCATGCCACATTTTATTAGGGGGATTACTTTTAGTTTCTGGTATAAAAACATAACAGGTTGGTATTTTTAATTTTTTTCCTAGTATTAACTAATAGATTTGCTGTAAAATTGTAAGAAAAAAATCAAATTAAATATTTGGGTTTTAAAATTTATATCTGATTTTCATGTATGGTTTCAGTCTTCTTTACCTGGAATTTAAATCAGTGACTTTTTCCACATTAGATCTTTTGCTATGTGATAATTTTCTAGTTCTATGTACACTGATGTTCTTTTTGTAAATGTCATTGCATTTTTCATCAGTCATTTTGTTAAGATTAGGATGACATATAAATTACTGTTCAAAGATGTAAACCAATGTGATTCTACTAAAGCCAATGGATCCACATGGAACCATTTTACACCTATCATTCCAAGGATGATGTATGCAAGGGGTTATTTGGTTTGTAAGTTTTCTGGAGAGAAAACCATATAATAAAAACATTCTGTAATAGAAGCTGTGAAAGAGGAAAAATTGTTTTAGATGAGCAAATATCTGTTACAAGCTTTAATGGGATTATGAAAAAATAATTGAAAACTACTCTAAGTATCCTTACAGACAGGTTCAAATATGATTCTTGAATCTAAGTTAATTCTGGTTATGACACCAAATTTGAGGGCGATCTGAAGTACAATGTAGTAATTAATAGACCCATCATCCCATCATTTAGATGCCTTGCATTAAGCTTGTTTGCATAGGTGCTAATTAGTCATAACTTTTAGAATCCCAGAACCTCTGAAAGTCAGTCACTTATCTAGGCAAGAATAAATATGGATTATCACATCTAACTTCAGGCACTCAGATATGACAATGATGCTATCACTTACCATGTTAAAGGTCCACTGCTACTCATCTCTGCCTCCTATTAAGTGTTCATGGCTTTTGCCAACAGCTTTGAGCTGAATCCAGAAACTTATACTACCAATAGAACTAATCTGTGGTTTAGATACCAAGACTTATCTACCAGTTAGTTAGGATAAATTATCAGCAAGTAAATCATGTTCATTTAAAAATATTCCATCTTTTCTCTGTGTGTGTGTGTGTGTGTGTGTGTGTGTTATTCATGGAGAGGTTGTTGCATGATAAATGTTATTGTAGACTAGTAGCTTGGTTGTTAGGTTGGCATTCATGTGACAGTACTGAGGTTTCAATTATCTACTTGCATCAATCAATCTTTTAGTTTCCAACACTGTTGCCTGCAGTAATGTCACAGCTTTTCTGTCAGACAGGAGAACTTTGCGGGAAATGTTATTCATTACAGCTGCAAATCTGTCACTGCGCCTGGCATGGCTTGTTAATGACAACATTTATTTCAAAGAGCCATGTTTCGCTTTGTTGCTGGAGAGTTGACTTTGTGATTGTAAAATATAATGAAATGCCAAGAAGATGAAGTGAATGAAGTTTGCCAAAAATACAGCTGAAGTGATTCAGATCTACTAAAAAAATATACGCACACACAAATACACTCTTTATATTTTGTTGAAAACATTTAATCACTAGGAGCATGAACATGTGCAGAGAAAAAATGTTGGTTAGAATTCAGTACGTAGAGCAGCATGCACAAACAGCAAGTTAGAGCTTCATTTGGCTTCTTGGGAGGGGAAGAAGTTTAGGTACATTTTTTCCCCATAGAAGCAGAAATTGTTCCCATTACACACATCCTAAGGATCCAGGTTTCCTGGAGTGGGAACCATTCAGGTTATGGTGGGATTTATGAACCCACCACATTCCTGCTACTGCTGTGAAATTGTGTCCAGTACCTGAGACACTGGATCAGATATCTGTGCTTTTCACAGCAAGCACTGTGCTGACTGCTCCATAGGTATATGCTTAGACTTCAAACATCACAGGTCATCTTTCATTTGCCTTATAAAATGCTACCGCCTATTGGTGTGATACAAATAAAACACCACCAGGATTATATTCTCATTCTTGAGAGATATGTTTTTTTAGCATCAAGACAAAGCCAATCAAGGCAGGGAACACTAGACAGGGGCACAGTATCATCTTTGTTTTAGCAGAAATGTATTCATGCCAGATGCCAAGAAATACTCATGTTTCTCTTTTATTTACTGATGTTGCTACACTTCCCAAATGCTTGTTAACTTCTTTAGTAAAAGATGTTTTTTTTCCCTTGGACTGGCAGATTCCTATGTTGGAAATCCAAGCCTCTCCCATGTTCTGAAAACCTCAGTTTCTCCATTGATTCAAAATGACAGCCACCTCCCTGTCCATGCACTGGGTCTGGCTGGGATTGAGTTAACTTCCTTCACAGCAGCCCGTATGGTGCTGTGTTTTGCATGTGGCTAAAGCAGTGTTGATAACACACAAGTGGTTTGGCTCTTGCTGAGCAGTGCTTGCACAGCATCAAGTCATTCTTTCTTACCTGCTGCTCCCCAAAGAAAGTAGGCTGCGGGTGGTCAAGAGGTTGGGAAGGTACATGACTGTGACAACTGACCTCACTTGATCAAAGGGATATTCCATACCATATGACATTGTGCTCAGCAATTAAAGCTCAGAGAAAGGAGGAGGAAGGTGGGACATTCATGGTTATGACATTTGTCTTCCCAATCAACCATTATGTGTGCTGAGACCATGCTTCCCACAGTGTCCTGACATCTGCCTGCCAATAGGAAGCAGTGAATGAATTTTTTTTTTCCTTTGCTTGTGTGCACAGCTTTTGTTTTCCTTATTAAATTGTCATTATCTTGATCCACAAGTCATCTTGCCTTCCTTCTGTTTTCTCTCCATCCTGTGGGAGAGGGGAGTAAGCCTGGGGCTGGGTAGGTGTTTGGCTGCTGTCCGGGGTCAACCCAGCAGAGAAAGCGTTTCCCTAACCAGAAAGAACTGAAGTCTTTGTATTATATCATTGTTCTTTAAAACTTAAATTGGCATTAAACGTAATTAACTTCTGTCCTTTAAAATATTGTTTGTGGTCAAAATCAAGCCAGCCACTTACAATTTCATAATTTGGGATGCTGGAGGGCATTTCTATTCTGGACTATCTTTACTTTTAGTATTACTGCCATTCCAGCTCCTCAGATGATCTGTTTGTGGCCAAATGTTCTTTCTGAGCAGGAGCCCTGCAAATCCTAACTGAAACTGAAATGTTAAACTGGGTTTTTCTTTTTTCAGGTCTATGGATCCACAGTTAGGGAATTAACACCCTTATGTAGGAAAGTAACTTTCTAAAAATAAAATATAGTCCCACCTTAGGGTTAATTTTCTATCAACAGTGGGCAGGAAAGCTTAAAATTAAAATCACATGAAAACACTAAAGCATTTGCCCTATTTGCAGACACACAATGGATGAACACACATCTAGTATTTGGACATCGTAGTTCAGTACTATTAGCAATGATTGTGGATGCAATAGAGGTCTAAAGTTACATGTGAATTTCAAGTATTTTTTTGAAATTTTCAAGTATCTTCTCTGACACCCTTTCGGGACTTTCAGAAAGATATGATGTCCTCACTAGTAAAAAATTGGAAGTGACATAAAAAAAAAAGGAAAAAAGAAAAAGAAAAAGAAAAGAAGACTACCACAGAAAACATGTAAATCAGCCAGATTTAAAATACAAATGTTAGCTATTCGCATAC
Organism: Elanus axillaris; assembly: GCA_026212715.1. Classification (NCBI taxonomy): domain Eukaryota; kingdom Metazoa; phylum Chordata; class Aves; order Accipitriformes; family Accipitridae; genus Elanus; species Elanus axillaris. The sequence goes on from JANZLQ010000013.1 coordinate 22,674,753, forward strand.
TGTGTTTGAGAACACCGATTAATGTAGGCTCAGTACATGTTAGTTGTGAAACAGTACACCAGCAGAGCATGGAGATGGAGAGACTTATTAATAAATTGAATGAGGAAGAGGGAATTATCAGCAAATTTATGTTTATATAGGTTTTATGCATGCCCTAGTGCTATAGCAAGGGCATACCACCTGTTATGCCTCACACTGCTCTCTAGAAAATCTCTGTTGGAATAGATGGAAGGATGTTTCTCAGGACATGGAAACCTGTTCAAATGCTCTTGGTGTAAACTTCAGGCTTAAACACTCAACATGTGATATTGCTCCTTGAGTTTATGTTTTGAATTTATGTCTGCTCATCTATTGCATATTCCCAAATTAGGAGAGAAAAAAAAAACACAGGACGTGAAAAATGAAAAAGAATGCTGTTTTGGGTTTGTGTGGTGGGGTTTTGGTAGCAGAGGAGGGGCTGCAGGGGTGGCTCCTGTGAGAAGTTGCTAGAAGCTTCCCTGGCTCCGAGTCAGACCCATCTCTGGCTCAGGCCTAGCCCATCAGCAATGGTGGTATCACCTCTGGGAGAACAGATTTAAGAAGGGGAACCTGCAGTGAGTGAGGGGATGGGAATGTGAGAGGAACCCCTGTACAGACAGCAAGGTCAGTGAAGAAGGAGGGGAGAAGGTTAATGCCCCTGCAGCCCGTGGGCAGACGGCAGGCTGTCCCCC
>JANZLQ010000013.1:22700609-22712986 GCA_026212715.1 Elanus axillaris
CTTGACTTAGTCTAAACACCACCCAGCAGCAACTGAAAACATCAGAGTGTTACCAACATTCTTCTCATACTGAACTCCAAACACAGCACTGTACCAGCTGCTAGGAAGACACTTAACTCTGTCCCAGCTGAAACCAGAACACAATGTTAGAACTCAGGGGGGTGTTGGTGTTTCATAGGAGTGGCAAAAGGCTCTGGCTGAACCCAAGACAGTGCACAAATGTACAATGATGCTGAAGTGCATAAGAAGAAAAAATATTATTATATTATAAAAGTAAAATAAGGTTATCCTTCTTTAATTTTTCAAATGTCTAAAGCATTTAAATTAAAAATTAAACCCAAAACCAAATTGGCTCTTTCAGTAACAGCACAACACTAGATCATCCAGAAAGGGGAATGAAAACAAAAGCAGCACAAAAGCAACATTGGAAGATGCATAGCTTGGAAAATTACATCTAATCAGTTGAAGTTTGGCAAAGTAATAAGTGACTAAAATCAGGATGTTATAATGGGGAGTTTATCTTTGTTATTGCTTGGTACAAAAATAATTACTAAAAGAGAACATTTTGCTTTGTGTCACCATACAAAAGAATTTTTTGGTTTCCAAGTCAACTGATCCAGCTGCAATAAAGTGCTGATGCCTCTGTACTATGTGCTGTTTGAAGAGGGGATAAAGAAGTTTTAATTCCTTCTAAGGATTAATTACAGCTCACAGCCTGGAAAATCATTGTTGTGTCACATTCCTTCTTGGTGCACTGTATACCTGAGAAGAGGGACCACAGATATAAAAAATTGTCATTCCAACTTAAATCCCACTATGCACCTACTTAATGTCTGTAAAACTTTGTTATACTTCTGGTAATTGTGCTTTGTAGAGGGTGAGTTCATTGTTTTCACTTGGAGGAGGGGCAGATATAGGAAATATCAGAGACATTTCTAATTTCTAACTGATTTAAATTCTCTTAATTTTTGTTTTCTGTTACATTCCAGCTGACTTGCTGGTGCACAATGGGTGAACAATAATTTTCAGATTCATTTATTATTGACATTTGAATAGTTAAATACTAGTAAGACTGTTAACCCACAGAGATTTGCCCATCAATTTGGATCTCACATGAACATCTTGCTCCGGCTCTAGCTTCAGTGTAGTTCTTCCATGTCCATTTTTCCTTTTTTTTTTTTTTTTTTTGTTTGCTTGTTTGTTTTTGTTTTGGTTTGGTTTTGGTTTTGTTTCTACAGCAGAATAATTTTGGAAAAGGCTTTCTACAGGCTTACTTCCCTAGGAAAGACTGCTTCAACACACAGTGTCCATGAGTTAGATTTAATGAAGACTAGCAGCAATGCTTCAGCGCCAAGACTCAATACAGACACCGTGGCTGCTGTATGTTAGCTATTTTTCACTCTGTTTATTTTATACATAACAGGTTTGGAAAACTGTGGGCAAACTCCTTCAGAGTAAGGAAGACTGTTGTTGGACCAATGCTAATAGAAAATAATCTGAAAGCCTTTACAGTGTAATGGAATGGAGAACCACAGAAATAATTTCTTCAACAAGGGGGCCTATGTTTCGTTTTAAGGATTTTTCCCCCCTTTGGAGTTCAGATGGAAAGAAAACCATCTGGGCTTTGTTTGGTTTTAATTCCCATCACATTTCATAAGCTCAGGAAAATGAGGTAGACATCCAGCTGGTGAGGAAAGGAGAGGAGAAATGGTAAAGCAGATCTCTGCTTGCTGTACAAGCATTACAGGCAGGTGAGATAATTCCAGCACTATGTTTAAATGTTCAAATACAGAATCACGCTGAATGTGTTGCCTTTTTTGCTGTACATGCCTGTTCTGTGGAGAATGAAGAAAACAGTTGGTATGGAAGCAAACGTGTTGTGACATTGCCATGAAACATGAAATACAAACATATTACTGTTAATGGCCATTTTTATACCACACCTGGTTCCTTACCTTGTCTTTAGTTAGGTATTTTAGGGTGTTCATGTCATATCCACAAACAAATTTCTTCCTTTCATTTTTAAATAATGATTAATCCTTAGAGTAGGCTTATTTCTGTGCATCCCTGAATAATTTACAGGGTGGATAAAACCATGTGTGGTCAGGTGTGACTATTGATCTCCCAATAAGTCGTGTGTGTGTGTGTCTCTCTTCGCCCCCCTAAAATTCATAGCTTCTACTTCCCTAGCAGCGAAAGAGAAATGCATCTAAACAAAGGCTTGGCCTTGTAACCATTGAAAAGAGCTAACATTGAGGAGAAAATAATGTTATCATTGGAAGAAGGTGAGGAATGCTAGGAAGTAATTTAAGATAAGATTTGTTGAGTTTAAAGGAAAAAAAGAAACAACAAAACCCTGACTTTGCAAGGAGGCCCTAGATCTATATTTGCCAAGGCCCAAATGTAAGGAAAACAGAACAGGTCAAGGAGTCACATAGTAACAAATCCTTTGGCATGAATATGCCTCCAAGCTATATATAATGTCTATGTATGTGTAGCACATGCAGCTCATTCTGAGAGTCAGATTTTAATCTTACTCTCATCCATTTAACAGCATGGTCTGTAGGCAAACCTGGTGTTTGACATAGGCTGTGTCTGTACTAGCAAAAGATATAGTGCCAGGGAACGTTCTTGGCCACAGGAAATTATCTTCTATACAGTTAAATTGTTAGGGTGATCTATGGCACATTTTTGGCTTCGGCAGCTAGCACTTTCACAAGCTGTGGCTGGACAACATTAGGGAATCTGTGCAGGCCAAGGACCGTTATCGATAAGCAGTTTGTGTGTGGCCACCATCTGTTGCTTGATATTACCATTCTGTGCCAGCTCACCTCTGTGCTGGAAAACAGCCCAAGGGATATTGACAAATCTAACAGAATTAATAAACAAAGTTATTGAGATACTCTTCAGAGTCTTGAGACAAAGCACTCAAGACAAGCGTGACTTGCAGTCTTCCATAATTTTTGAAGGTCCGAGAAACTGCCTTTGTTGTTCACCTTATAACCTGACGTTCTCCGAAATTGTTTCTATGAATTTAAATGCAAGGAAAAAACACCAGGAAGATGCCTTTCCTTACCTGTTCTTATATCAGGGTTTCAGCACATCAGCACCATCATCTTCTAAGCAGAAGGTCTTAAACTGTCAGAGGGGCTGCAAGACTGACTTTGTGGTGAACAGCTGGCAGACAACAATCATAGTACACAACTCTATTGCAGCTCATTAATGAGTGTATTTGTAATGTAGTTACTTAAAGCTATCAAAAAAGCTAGTATTGACTCTGCTATGGCACCCAGCCACATTCTTAATATTGAATCTATCTTCTGTACTTGAACTTCGAAGAAAGATCTCATCTAGGTTTTTATTTCTTGAATATTTATTTTAATGTGAAAGATATGCTTGTTCATTATGTGTTTAAAAAAACAACAGTCCTTATCAACCCTGTTAAATCATAAATGGGAATATCCTGTCTTATTAGTTTAATAAGTATGACAGAAAGCCTTTCCTATTGCAAAGTAAAGGTTTCTTCATATAAAAACTCTACAGGCTTTGAGACAGGAACAGTTCCAATGAATTACCAGGGCTATCCTACTATCCTACTCCTGAGGCATCCTGCAGTTCATCTTAAGAGCATTCCTGCCCATGTACACACAGAAGCTGATAGACAGGGAAGTCCAGAAATGATAACTCTGTCCCATTTTGAATAACGAATGAGTTTGTTTGTTTTTTTTTGTGTTTGGTTGTTTTTTTAAAATACGATCCTTTTCTTTACAGGACAAGGTGTTAATCTCCATGGTCTTCATGAAAGACACATAATCTAAAAATCATCTGAAGTACTAGAGGTCATTCAACCCTTCGTGTTCTTGCAGGTCATCAGGATTACATTAGTGTCACATTTAGCTATATGAAAACCAGCTAAAATACAAAATATTAAGAAGAACTTCAGCAAGCTCCTTCACTTCTTAAATTGCTGGGCTTTTACTGCATCTTAAGAAGTTTGGAAATTCTAAGAAGAGATGTGTCACGGAAAAGATCATCAATTTCCACTGGGCAGAGGTAGAGACTGGGATGTAACCATCTGTTTAGGTAGCACATCATCATAGGTTTTAAGCATACAGATATGAATATAGCTCCCTTTTCTGTTCACATTAATTGATTTTCATTTTTGAGAATTATAAAAAATGTGTAATTTTCACAGAAACCTAAGACAAACAAACAGATGATCAAGACACAGATGAGCAAAAATGCTGATTAGTACATGAGGCATTCCTAGATGTTGCTGCGGTAAGTTTAAGAGACTAAAGAATGATCTCAATGTCTTTGTAATGTGTGCAATGTAATAATGGTTGATGGATTGCCTTCTCAGATGGGGCACAGGAAAGATATGACATAAAGTCCTTTATCAGTTAGCTGATTCAGATTTCATGTCTAAAAATTAAACCCGGTTTCATTAAACTGCAGTTCAGGTTGGGAAAGTGACAGCAGAGAGAACACCACAGGGATCCATGTTCACAGTCTCTCAGTTATTTCACAGGAGATCTGTTCTCTTTTTCCTAATTGCTAGTTCTACTGAACATCCCACTGAGATCTGAATTCAAGCTCTTTCTATCTACCATCACCAGAAATATAGAAATTATGCACCCAGAAACTACTTAAACGAACATACGTGAGAGGAGACTGCATATTTTACCAGTGTGGAGTCTTGCTAACAAAAGATGGTAGATGCACAGACTTATTAAGCAATAAAGAAATGCAGTAATGGATATCTTAATATCTAAATATTCTTGGAAATCATCCTTGCTAAAACTCTGTTAATTGCAAAATTACCACAGATACAGAGCCTCCTTTCCAGTGTAGTTTACAGCGCAGTTAAATTTTCATTTACTAATTACTTACATAGTCTTTTTAGTAAGCTCAGCAGAACATCTCGTGGGTGTAGTGGTGGAGCTAAGTATAGACATGTCTACAGCACACAATGAAGCACAGGAAAGATGTCCTCAAGCTACCGTTAACTAAGCTGATAAATCTATACAGTGTATTACAGTACTCTGCAGATGTCCCTGCCACTTCAGCATAATCTGCCATCCTCTTCCCTCTCTCCGTTTTTGCTCTTTCCTCCTCCCCAGTTTCATAAAATAGTTACTATTGAAATACCAGCCAAAAGAGCAGCAAATCTGCTTTTTCTTGACTCTGGAAAAGTGGGACCATTGCATCTTTGTTGTTCTGACAGTTAGCTGCTCTAGACAACTGCCTATTTAGAATCATAGAATCACAGAATCATTTAGGTTGGAAAAGACCTTCAGGATCATCAAGTCCAACCATCGTCCATGCCCACTAGACCATGTCCTGGAGTGCCTTGTCTACGCGCTTTTTGAATACCTCCAGGGATGGTGACTCAACCACTTCCTTGGGCAGCCTGTTCCAATATCCAACAACCCTCTCGGTAAAGAAATTTTTCCTAATATCCAACCTAAGCCTCCCTTGCTCTTACCTGAGGCCATTTCCTCTTGTCCTATCACCAGCCACCTGACAGAAGAGACCAGCCCCCATCTCACTACAACCTCCTTTGCATTTAACCTGTGGCTTTATGTACATGTCAATAAGCTCTGCTGAAATGGCACCAGAGAAGCTTTTAGAGAACCACCTTTGGAGTTCTTCCATTGTGCTCCCTGACACTTTTGGTTGGTTAAACACAAACTATGTACATACGCTCAAGCAGAATATACTTGTGCTATAACAGAGAGAAAGAGTTCAGAATAATTGATTGAGAAATTAATAGGAAGCAGCTGTGGAAAAACTACAATTGTGGGGTTTGGTTCATCTCTTCTCTTTGCCTGTCATCCTATTCCCACTTGTACAATACAACTTGCTATACTCACAGGTAAGAAGCATATTCATCAGAAGAGGAAACTGTATTTATTCTTTTATGCTTGAAACCACCCTGTGCCCTAAGAAAATGTTTATGGCATAAAATACCATAGTTTTGCGAAAGCCCTATAAAAACTGTTATTCTCTTCTTCCCAGGAAGAAGAAAAAATGTGTGGGGTTTTTTCTTTTATAATCAGAAGCCTTTGAACTCCCAGACTTCAGAAATATCCTGATTCTAGCCCAGTCTGTAGGAAACTGGTTGTGTAAGGAAGACTCACTACCTACTTTGCCAACCTGGGGATTTTCTTTGGTGACAGAAGAGATTTTTCCATATCTGCTGATGGTGATTTTACTCTGAAATGACACGTTATTCTCACATTTCTGTATAACCCTGTTCTAATCGTGAGTACTGAGTAGACTGCCTTAGTGCTACCTGGATATCTTTGAGCCATGGCTTACTCTGACATGGTCTCTAGTCCAAGACAAAAATCTCCCTCTAGGAATTTTAACAGAATAGCCATTTATTCTCCATTTGACATTTCTCCTCTTTTTTTTCCCCATAATTCCCATTATGCCATACGCACTTTCTGCTTGCTATGTGTATATTAAGTAGCTCACACTTTGTGATGATTTTACATGCAGGAATTTCATAGAAGGAAGAAGAATAGGGAGCTAGAGGCTAATCCATAATTCTATGTTGTTTGAAAGCCAGTTCTTTCCTGCTTAATAGCAAGCAGATGGTTAACTTCCCTTTTGCTATTTTATTTTTTTGTGTGTGCTTATGTCCTACTGTACATTATAAGGCAATAGCTGGATGTTTCTCTGCAGAACAGAATGACAGAGTGGATACTTGTATGTGGCATCTCGCTTTATGCTAATATCATCTGACTTTTTTTCTAATTTTATCCCATTTGATTATTTTTAATTAGTTTCTTTGCATTTAATTGCCAGTTCTGCTATGTTTCACTGCTCTGTGAACACAGAGCTAAGTCTTATGGATCCAGTGGTGAAATGATTCTTAACTTTAATAATGCAAGGTCAAGACATTGGTAGTGTCTGTTATTAGAATATTTAATATACAATGAAATTCAGCAGACACTCTCCATACATATTTTCTCACTTGCAGTTTCTTGCTAGGTTTTGCAGTTTTTTTAGGCAGCAAAACTAGCTAGCAGATTTTTGAAAAATGCTGATCCTATGTGGATTTTGATGATTGCGACATCTACCTTACTGAGGACATCACAAAACTCTGACTCTTTTGTGTAGGAGCCCACATAAAGGTATTTAGAAACTTTGACTGCTGTTTAAAATTACAAATTTTGTTAACTGATCTCATAGCTGGCACAATTTTATGTATTTATTATTATTACATGATAAAGCTCTGGAAAACAGCATGTCAGTTACAGGTAGACATCCTACCTCTCAGTATCCCTTCACCTTCACTTTATTGTTCTGGCTTAGAGTTTAAGGTTTCATGAAGGAAGATTTATTATCTGTTTCTTAAGAATACATGAACCATTATTTGCAATTTCTGTGATAATTTATGATTCTAATTACTAATGAAGAGGTGCATTATAAAGACTCAGAAAAGTAAATTGATACAAACAGGACTGCACATCTCTCAGCCTCATTACTAGTGCTCTTTCAGTGTTCAAACTTAACATACTGATAACCATTCTGACTTTACACGATTTTCTTTCATTGTCCTCACAATACCATGGAATGTCTTTCTCCTTAAAGTGAATTGCTGCTGGTATTGCCTTCTGTCTGCTTGCTGTCTGCACCTAGTATCTGTTTTACAGTGTCTGAAATGAGCTGTCTTTTTAACTGTCCTAACATCTTGCTATTTTCTGGGTTCACCAAAAGCGTATTAAGATCTACTTAGAACATTAAAGTTACTGTGATTGCTATCGCACTGCAAGACAGCTGGAAGACACTACAGTATTTTCAAACACCCATATCTTTGATACACCAAAATCCCTTATATATTCCTTCATTCTATGCCTCTTCTTGACCCTAGCATTTCCTAATCAGGTGGAAATTCTTGATGGAGATATTATCTAAGGGTTACTGAATTGTTGTCAGCTATTTAAGCAAATAAATAATGCTTTTTTTTTCAGATTGCTATGTTTTTGTGTGGGAAGCATTCATTCTGTTTACTTACAGCAAAATTAAAATATTGCTAGGATTCTGTTCAAACTCTTTGGATTAATTTTCGCTTGAGTATAGACCATAAAGATAATTGAGCCAGCAAATGTGTTTTCTAACATTATATGTCTGTGTGGAAACAATGTGATTATTGGATCTGTGCTCAGCACAAATAATGCCAAAGAATGATAATTTGTTTGAGAACCTATTTAAATTGAACATACATTTTGTTATACTGAAGACTGTTTAAAAATAATAACGGATTTCTTCCACTCCTTTGCAGGAGATTTAAAGGGATGACCCCCCAGCAACATCAGTCATAATTGTATGCGTAAATCCTCTCAGTACTGAATAAGCCTTCTATGAAAGTAAAGCAGTATAATTTAATTTAGTTTAAGAATGTGTCTACAATAGCGGTTTGAGACAACTGTTTCCTGAATGTTATCACACAAAATTTATGGGTCATTTGAACGTACTGCTAAGCAAAACTGTCAACCATCATGTTCCAAATCCACAACATTAAATTTTACGTTATCAGGAAGAATATTTCTACCAAAGTTCAGACAATTCTAGATGATGACTTTTGTTTTACTTTAGAAAAAGTGTCTCTCTGTTTCAGAATCTCTGCTATTGTACATTTTTTAAACCAGCATGTGACAAATAAGTGTTTTTATAACATCAGATTTCTGTAGGAAATGATAGCTCTACTTTAACTGAGAGAGATTTTCATGATGAAAGAAGCAAGATTGGCATTTTAATGTGAATTATAGGAGTGCAATAAAAAAAGTATGTGATAAAATAATTATTTATTTAGTTAACATGTTTAACAAACATCCATTCAACAGTTATTTCTTTCATGGAAAATTGAAGCAAACAATGGTATTTTACAGACCATGACTAGCAAATCTTGAATCTTAATGGCAGTCATCTGTAGATCATTATCTACATCATTTATGAATTCCTGATGCTATAAAGCATATCCACAGACTTCTTACATGGAACAGAAAATATTTAGGTAATCAGTGTGGGGTGAAAGGTCAGTGATGTTCTGCATCATCCAGCACACAAAGCTCTTGCATATGGGCATCTGAAGAACATTCAAAACAAGGAGAGTTTAAGGCTTCCATTATCTAACTGGAAATTATTATTCTGAATTCCTTACCACCCTGTACCTCACACACAGAATACAAAATGCTGCTATTTAAGTGTCTTCACACTGCCTTGGCAAGGAAGACCCACAGTTTGTATGTCTCCCAAGTGAAGATGAAACAGGGTCTGTCTGCGCAGCATGTCATGGAGAGTGTTGAGCACCCCGTGGTTGTGCTCTCAACTGACCAAAAGCTGCAGAGCCAAGCTTCCGTGCTTCAAGGTCCTTGTATGTCCCGATCACTGCAAAATTCACTAATGGAGGACCAGTGCCATACTAGCACCAGGTCACTCAGCAGAAAGTAGGTCACAGTCAGCCAAGTCATGTGCACCCAGACTTGTCTGCTGAATTACGGCACCCATGGCAAGCTGAATTTTGCAAGGGGAACATATATTTTCTTACAGAAAATCAAATATGATTTTTTTTTAATGTGAGCTGTGTTAATAGATTTAAAGGCAGCAATGATTATTGAGGAATCCTGCACATTTTACATGGTAAACTTTTGATGCTGAGACAATTTTGAATTACATATTTCTGTGATGCCTAGTATAATACAAGACAGCTTGGGTCAGATCCATAGGAAATGCCACATTATTGATGAAACTAAATTGAATAGCAATATTAATTTTTGCTGCATTTAAGAGTAATAGCCATTTCCCTTGCAGAAGGATATGACTTTTCTTTCTGTTGTGCAAGAGGACAGTAATGTGTTTCTCTGCAAAAGCAAGTAAAAGTTTGTATCTGCATGAACATATTCACTGAAGCTTACTTCCAAACTGTATAGTTTTTATAGAAAAAGTCAGTTAATAGCTGACAACTTGGTTGCACATGCATAAAATCACAATCAAGACCTTTCTCCAGTGCAGTGTGATGATTTTTGGTAATATGACATGGAAAGACCACTTCATGAAGGAAGTCCAGATGACTTTCTAAGTCACTAGGAAGAGCCAGACGTATATTACTCTGAAATTTCAGATAATCTCTTTCTCTGCCTGAAAACCCTGCTAAAGAGCACAGCAGTTAAGCAGGTACATAATCCAGATAGAAGTGCAGCAGGCTTCAGAGGTAGCATGTTTTCAAAAAGCTGTATAAGTTTATTTTACAAGAAAATCTTCTGGTGCAGAAACAGTTCTTTGCAAGAAATTGGCCTGAAAGAGAACACCTTCTGCTGTTTCTTTATTCATCTGTAAAATACTAACTGTGAATTCTGCTACTCTAGACAATGTTTCCCTATCTGTGAAAATTTCAAATGAAACTGTGAAACCTAATTTTCAAATACTTAAAACTGGACACAAGGTACCTTGGTTGTACATGCAGCTCTTGGATACTAGCATATGAAAAAGCCAGGCGGATGAATGCCCATATTCTGAAATTGTCTAGGATTTATTTTGAAAACACAGAATAGATTACTTTTTATCTCTGAATCAAATACCTATCTGTATACATATGTGTATTTGTATGTCTGCATTTATAGACATATATGTCCTTACATAATTTCAGCCTGAATATATCAAAAGATGACACAGTAACTTGTGATTACCCAGACCATGTTCTTCCTCTTTTCTTTCTCACTCTTTCTCCCTGTTGTTGTTAATTAATCACTTTCCTATCCATGGCTCTAGGTTAAAAGCCAAACTGTTGTTTCTGGGAATGAGTGGTTATTTACATACTGTAACTTAAGACACCTAACTCTTGGAGAAGCCACCACTTCCTGGCTCAGTTTAGTTTTCTGCATTGAATTGCTCTGCAAATCAGCCTCTGTTTGTTTGTTTGTTTCCCCCCTCCTGTCTGTAGAGGAAATTTAATAAGCAGACAAAATTTTTGGGTTGGAAAACTAAGCATCTTACTGGATTTTTGTCCTACTCTGCTTCCTCCTGTGTGAAAAAAAAAAAAATAGTTTGAGAGATTGATTCTGATATTCATGCTTCTGATCAAGAAGCTCTGGGCTTCCTTTCTGCCTATTGGCATGCAAACTCCAAATTTGTATCTGGTAGTTACCTTGGAACTGTAGCAGCTCACAGCCAAATGACTATCTCAGCAAGCAATGAAACAGATGTGAATAGAGGAATGTATGCTAACTTCAGCAGATTTTAGAAGAAAGTACTTGAAATTATTGAGTGGCTACATTGAACAAGGTATGCATAGGGGAACAAAGATACACTTGGTGAGCTGTTGTATTATTTGGCATTTGTTGATATAAAATATAAGCAATAACAGAAAATTAAAGCTCTGAACATAGGAACTGGAAATAGAAAAACTAAGTGTTTTAATGGGAGTGGAATCACATGTGTGTGTGTCTGTCTATACAAATGATCAGTAGGTGACAAGGTAGCATGTGAGTAGTGGGGTGCCATTCCTCTTGCCTTCCCTGCTTGTCCTTTTCTTCACTCTCTGCTGATCATATTCATTTCATACTGTTTGCAGTACAAATTATAAATGCCTCAGTGCTGCTACCATCATTGTATGGCATCTGTGTCCACGGCATCTCAGTCCTCCCTATGTCTGCAAATGCCACAGAATACAAACCAAAGTGAATTTAGCAATACTGACAACATTTATTTGTTTACATCCTTTCAGGTACAGGACAACTCAATATGTTCAGCTGCTTATTGTTTTGTGTTGGCTCTTTGTGTGCAAATATGGCCTACCTCATTCAAAGCACAACTTGAATGATGATTCTTTACAGAATATCATTAGCATTGGCATATTATTTTTCCATGTGAAAATTTGCTGCAAGAAAAGTAGTTTGCTTGCCTATGTTGTCTTTGTTGTGGGCTGAGATGTATACTTTTCACAAACAGAGGGTTAGATGTTAAAATTTGAATTTGTAAGAATGAGAATTAACTGAGAACATCTGTCTCCTCTCTTATTCCACAAATGTGAATGATAATTGACATTTCTAGGGATAGGGGACTTAACTTTGTCTAGTAAAACTAATTTTCCACTATTGCTTTTTACAGGTCAGAAATAATTTGTTTCAAAATTATTTGTTTCATATTCATATATTTTTAAAAAAATTGTTTCATATTCAAATGTTGAACATTTCACATATTAGATGGACAAATTTAGTGACAATTAATTATTTTTCTGAGATGTTGTAGTGGTTTAAACCCAGCTGGTAACAAAGCACCATGAAGCTGCTTGGTCACTCCTCCCCCCAGCCCCAGTGGGATGAGGAGAAGAAAACAGAAAGGAACTTTCGTAGGTTGAGACAAGG
>JANZLQ010000013.1:22713384-22742985 GCA_026212715.1 Elanus axillaris
AGACTGCTCCAGCACGGGCTTTCCCATGGCGTCCCGGCCATCTTGGGGGGCATCCATCCCCCTGCTCCGGCGTGGGCTCCTCTCTCCCCGGGCTGCAGGAGGCATCTGCTCCCCTCCTCCCCTCCATGGGCTGGAGGGGGACAGCCTGCCGTCTGCCCATGGGCTGCAGGGGCATTAACCTCCTACAGCACAGCTCCTCCCCTCCTTCTTCACTGACCTTGCTGTCTGCACAGGGTTTTCTCACATTCCAATCTCCTTCCCCACTGCAGGTTCCCCTTCTTAAATCTGTTCTCCCAGAGGCACTACCTCTGTCACAGATGGGCTCGGCCTTGGCCAGAGGTGGATCCGACTTGGAGCCAGGGAAGATTCCAGCATCTTCTCAAAAGACCCACCCTGTATACCCTTCCCCCACTACCAGAACTCCACCACACAAATCCAGAACAGATGTAGATACATGCTAAAAGGGAACTGGAAACACTGAAAATTGTCGAATATGACTAATCTTTGTTCCAGGAGGGGAGGTAGAAGGGGACCCATGCCTTTAGTCCTGCCCATTCATCTTACCATATATTCTTTCCGTGTTTTTTCACTATTCTGGCATTTAAAAATTATCCCCTTTATATGCAGAATTCTTTCATGCATTGAGAAGACATGAAGTTTTTTGAAAGGTTTCAGTGACTTTCTCAGCATGGCGAGGTTCTCTAGAACTCTGTTCCACTTGCCATAAAATTTGCCTCTAATTACTGACCACAGGTGAAAAGAAAAACTACTAGTCCAGACTGCTGATGGTATCAGATGAGCTATCTGAAGTTCTCAGTGTAACTGAATGCTTAGAAGAAACAGAAAGAGAGAAAAGATACGATTCTTATTTGTGCCTCAAAATGACTCATTCAAAGAATGGTTCACTCAAGCATCTGTTTAGTGTTCAGTGAAAAACATTACCCAGGAATTTTTGGAATAACTTGAGGCCTTTGAAAAAGTAAATTCAGTGTGGTTAACTGCATAAAACCAAAACAGCAAAATCTCTAGATGAGAGAGGTAATACTTCAGCTTAATAAAACTTGTATTAAAAATACTCCAGGTTTTCTAGTCCAGCATCTTTACCATCTGTGAATTCAGATAGACCAGATGTTTGTACTTAATATATCATGTTATACACAGTATTTGCTGCAGCAGAGAACAGTGATTCATGGATTTTTGTAAGAAATTTGTTAGTAACGAAGCTGTAGAATTTAAACTATTTTCGAATAAACTTCCCCTGTAAATTATAAACTCTAAATAGTCCACAATTAAAATTACTCACTATGACAGCCATGTTTGAATAGGTCCTTACGTTGAATCCTTACATTGACTGACAAAGTCCTGTTAGCAGGATGATAACTCTGTCAGGTAATTTCTATAGTGCATAGTGCCTCCCTTGTTAGGGAAGCCATTTAAAGCTTTCTGAAAGGGACCTGCTGATATTCCGTGCAAGTATTGTGTGGAATATGAATGTGAACATATGGATGATGCCTGTTAAATTTCACTACAAGTCATCTGGAAGAGAAGACAACGTATGTTTGGGTAAACACAGAATTTGGTTGGCAGCCTACTGTCATTCCAAATCCTAGGCCGTCTGGTGTCTGGGAAGCAGAGAAAGAGGCACATCCTCTGCACTCAGGAGAACACCTTCACCAAATAGCACAGAATTGCACTCTGTATGTAGCTCCAGATTGGTGAAAGACAGCTTGTTTGACATGCAGGGGGATGAAATAGCACCAAGAAGAGCTTTCTTGAGCTGCTTTCATCTTTGCCAGCTTGCAATGTCATCATGTATTTCTGGCAACTAGAGTTTGCATCAGTTCCGTTGACAGGTCCTCATGAATTTTAATATCTAAGCTCCATATTCATGTTAGTAGCATTAATAGTCCCTGAAGCCTTTTTATTCTCAGGAAGAATATGAATATTACAGAAATTACTTTCCCTATATTTGTTCATGTATGTTTGTGTATGTATATGCTTATGGACATGTATAATATTACTTATGTATCAAATTATTACCAAAGTTTAAAATTATTTTTGTCCTGACAAAAGTAAAACAGAGGCACTAATTTGGGTCTCATATATTCCGAGTGGATGGTATGTCTGTTCTTTTTTTTTAAAAGGACTTGTGTTTTTCCTAGTGTGGAAAAGATCAAAAAGTTTGTGGATGCACATACCATGTCATATTTGATTCAGGTTACAAATCTGAGGGGTGACCCCCAACTGGGATGAAATGGCAAAGCTCCAGTGGAGCACAGAGAATGATCCTGGCCTAACACATACAGAGAATGAATCCTTTTCAAGAGGCAATGTTTTATACAGAGGCAGTAAAATACACAAACTCATGAAAGTGAAAGTTGTTTTCAGTGAAATTTGAGGATAGGAGCACTGTGGAAGATTGAATAAAACATCTATACTCAGGAACAGAAAAGGCATTAAGAAGCAGTTACTGTTTTCCTTTTGTGTGTGTGTGTGAGAGAGAGAGTTTAAGGAATCTGGCATATATTAAGAGGAGCAGAATTAAAACTATGCTCAGTTGTTCAAGTAGCTTAATCAGGAGGCTGCCAAAGCTTTCTTTTAAGATGCTTCTTAAGTACCTTCTAAATAGACGGAAGAAAAAAAAACCCAAACCAACAATCCACTAACTTTGTGAACTGCCTATTCAGCTCTTTGTTTACTGAAGAATGTTGTAAGAATTACTAATAAAGTCAATGGTAGGTGTAAAGGGTGAGTATCAGCCACTTATAATACTAAATAGAATGACACACAGTATTATAAGTCTTCTGAGTGAAAGTTATTTATGCAAGAAAAAAAAGTTTAGGGTCAGGTGTGAGAACATTTTTGGTGAAAAGGTTTTTAGCCAGAAATGAAGTTCCTATAATCCTAAATTTTTTCATGAATTCAGGAATTCCTTCACTGGTGAATTTTGAGTGGGAAAGGCTCAGTTTCAGGAGCCTATCTGAAGGAGGTGGTTGCAGTCTCCTTTCGCCTGACAGCAGACAGCAGAAGGTACTCCCATGCTTCTCTCAGCTCCCCCTGGTGCAATAGGCTCTGTTCTAAGGGCAGGGAGGAGGCTGTCCATCTCCGCTGCTTTTCCAGTCCACTCAGCACAGGCTGCTTGAATATGCGATAAAATAGAGAGCCAGACTCTGAGAAATGAATTTGTAATCCATAGATGTTATGTCACTTACACTGTCAGTGAGACATTCATGTTTCAGTCCCTATGCCAATGACTACCTATGTCTTTACATGATGATAACTACTCCTCCTGTAAGCTCACACAGGGCTTGAAATCCAGTCAAAACCATTCATGGCTTTTGGACATCCTGGTTATGTCCATGCGCAGGTGATGTGAAATAGATTCGCTACTATTATTGTTATTACTATTATTATTATTATTATTATTATTATTATTACTATTATTATTACTACTCCTTTTCTTAATCTAGTTATTCATTATCTTGAAATTTATTTCAAGAACCTAAAATCAAACAATTCCATTTGAAGTCGTATGAAATGGTTTATTTCTATCATTAATTAAAATTGTGATTTATCAATCACATTTTCAGATTCTTGTTTTGGTGAAGACAGTAATAAATGCCATTCAGAATGTTGATTTGAAGCAACCTTTTTTTTTAATGTTATTTTGACTGTTGCACTAGAAAATTCTATATGTTAGAGGTGGGCATGGTTGTAACAGTGGATTAAAGAAATTTATCATCAGAGATAAAATAATGAAGGAATTTTAACATGAATTAGTAAAGTTTGCAGATGGTTGAATGCTAAAATCAGGTTCAGGATGTTGTTGTAAAACCAAGAAAATATCTTAAAGATTTAAATGGAACCAATAAATCGGTTACAAAGAATGAAATGGTATTTAGCTTTTATGCAGTAGCTCTGAAGGACTGAGTCTGTTTTCTAATTAAAACTATACCTAAAGATTAAAAATAGCCTGCTTTTACTGTGTACTTCCAGAAGGAGTATGGAACACAGTGCTTCTTCATTCACTTCTTTTGAAGGAAAAGCAGAGGTTTCTAATGAAACCACTCACTAGAGAAGAAGTATTCAGTGGCTATTGAGCGAGAAGACTTTAGTCAAACTGGTTAAAAGCTGGCTATTTCCCACCTGCCTAAGCCCCAACTTCTACAGCAGTCAGGCTTGTCTTTCCAGCCCTACAGGTATTACTGCAGGGAGTCTCTTGGGAGGGTGAGAGATGAGCAGCAGACTTTTAAATACACCATAACCTGGACCCTTGCCCTCAGACTTGTTCTGCCTAAGTAAAACCTATGGAAACCTAAACCAATTGGAAAGGGGTTTTCATATATAACAGCTTGTTTTATGGCAGAAATATCTTTAGAACAAAGCAGTCTGAAAAAAAAAAATATGTAAAGACAAAATACTATTGTCCCTGCCATGCAATCTGAGTGAGCTGGATTCAGCTATCTTTTTGCAGTATTCCTGTAAAAAATAAAGATCTTAAAACTGTGTTCCTTGCAAACATATTTAGATATTCAACTAAGAAGCTTAGCACAAATACATTTATGAACAACTTGTGATTATGTCATATCTTCAGTGAAAGCTGTGATACATTTCTGAGTTCTGAATATATAAGTCTTTAGCAGGGAAAAAATCAAAATCCATAGATACCCCTGTATCCTACCAACCTGGCTTTAAAAAATGAGCTGTGAACAAAAGAATAATTGAAAAATATAGCTGAAGAAATAAAAAGTTAAATACCTTTACAAATAGCTTTTTACATTGTGGTGGGTTGACCTTGGGTGGCTGCCAGGTGTGTTATCAACACTGTTCTAGCTACAGATAAAAGGCACAGCACTGAGGGCTGCTATGACGAAAGTTAACTCCATCCCAGCCAGACCAAATACATGCATAGATAACATAGACTTACCTGAATTTCAAACATAGCCCAAGCTGTATGCTGAGCTATAGGCTTAGTCCAAACATAAACTTTAAAAGTTACTTTTTTTCTGTTCCATTTTGTACTTTTTCAGCTGTCTCATTTATCTAAGTCTTCTTAAAGCTGATGCATTTTGCCCAGCTACTCAAACCTTCTATATAGAATCACTTAGAGCAAACATCTCTCAGTGTTGCTGTGTTTATAGAAGTCTATTTTACAATCAAAAGCTTAAAAAGAAGGTATAATCTACTATGACAATATGTCAGAGAGTGTTGTAGATAGAGCTCATTCAAACCAGGTTTTGGTCTCCAAATTCTAGTTTGCTTTAAACCAGTACTTTTAAATATGCAGTTTTTTCCATTACAGTTGTTATGGGAGAGACAAGGTGCTGCTTTGATATAACAGGGTATAGCCATGGGCTTCCTTCTTTGGTAAGGTTCCACTATCGTATAGTATACTAACATATCTTTTTCCCTGCTTTAATCTTAATCCATGTTTGATAGAGCTGCCAGTAATGGCAATCAAATGGACATGGGCATTAATGTAATAGATCTAAAACAATCCCCCCAAATCAAACTGCACATGAATTTCGGGGCGGGGAGAGGGGTAGGGGCTCATCTAATCATTATAGTTCTCAGCTTCCTCTGCGATGCTGTGTGAATATCGGTCAGCATGTGTAGCAGTGGAACTCCCGGTTAGATACGAAAATGAAAAACAAGCACAATGTCCTGCAACAATAAATTCCCCATGATTTATTGATTAACAGCCTGTGAGGTTCAGCAGAATATACAGGGGAGGCACTAAAAATAAGGTACAAAGAGAAGATCCCATATCTACCTTCACTGCCTTTCTACTTGTTATTTAACCATTATTCCTCATTTATGACATTGTGTGAGTAGTCAGCACCTTTTAGTCCTTTATGTTACTGTTCAGTTGAAACAGGGATCTTTCTCAATGATGAGCAAGTTAAGAATGTAAAGATAGAAGGAAAAATGAGATAAAATCAGCACTGTTATAAGCCTATCATTCCTGCTCTGTCAGGTATGACTAGTACTCAACAAAGGAAAAGATTAAATGCAGTGAATGAATTAATATTCCAACATGTACTATTAGTCATTTTGTAAGCATACTACAGTTAATGAAAATCAACCTTTTATTTTCAAATTTTTAAAATTAGATTTGGCTTCTGAGATCACTACCTCCTTCTGGAGGTACAGTGGAAGAAATAAATAACAGGTCTTAGGGTCTTTGGGAGCCATGCTCAAGTATCTGGCATGGATTGAGATTTTCTGGTACATTGGTATCTATGGATAGTCAGTATCCCACACTGAGAGAGAGGATAGAAGTTTCATCTTGGTCTTCTAAACTAAGTGTCTAGTCAAGTCAACTGCACTTTCTCAACAATTACTTAGAGAATAATTGTCAGTTTTAGAAGATGATTTTTTCCCTTCTGCCTTCGCTGTCTTTGTTACAATGGGCTCAGCCATGCCCTGGATGCTACTTGTCTTTGCTGACTAGGTGAATAGGTTAGACTGGATATCTACATATGGAGACATGTATGATATACTATAGGAAATTATTTTTCAAAGCACTCAACATTGTAATATTGTCATTGAATCAAGTAGGCGAGGATAATGATGAGACTCTGTTGCATGTCTCAAGCATACTGTTGTAAACCACATACAGACACAGCATGTGTGAAAGGAGGAAAAAAGTAAGAGTTTTTGAGAGAAAAGTTCAAGTTGCATCTTTGAAGGAGAATGGAAGCACTAGCAGAGCATGAACTGCATAGAGGTTATGAAGTACTATGGACACAGTAAAGCATATTTTTGGACTGTCAACTTAGAAGCTGTATATGCTATTGATTCGAAGCTGCACAGATGTACAATTCACTGTGATACTAGAAATATTACTATTATTAGTGAAAGAAAAAGTTGTGAATTGTAAAAGATCAGTAGTTATCATCTATGACATCGCTATTCTACTACACTTGATGTTAAGGATCCAGTGGACTTTAAGAGGCAGGGGATTTCTTCTCTCACCTCTGTTTAATGCAATACCAGCCTGTAGGGCAAGCTAACAGTGGAGCTGGATGTGAACACCAACGATGCAGATCCACCTGGACCCCTCCCTTTCCCTGCTTTTGGTCCTTCCCCTAGATATCTCATAGTACATTTTGCACACACCCTAAGACTCCTTAAAGTATTTCATATTAAGCTTTACATAATCCTCTAAGCCCCACTCAGATATCTCAAAAATAAGTTTGCTCTTTCCCATGATAACTTGTTTCCCCCTTCTTATCAGGTCTAGCTGAACCTCAACAAGGCTTTGATGACCCATCAAACCCAGTGACATGGAAGCTCAAGTCTTCAGTATTTTCTCTGCTCTGTCTTGCTTGATAAAATATCTGGGGATGGGTGTCTTTTTTTTTTTCTTTTTTTTCTTTTCTTTAATATTGAATAACCATTTACCAGACATCTTCACAAACCAAAAGTTCTTATATTTGAGGCATCTTCTTTGCCTTCTGTACATTCCTGCACCTTCTACTCCTCCGTTACCTTTCACATATCCTTTACTTTTCTTCTATACTTTACATTCCACACTACTTTACACCTATACTCTAAATAAGAAACCAGACAGAAAATAAGCCATTTAAAAAGCCTGCCTTCTGTTTCCCTCTCTTTTCCTTGGTATAGTACCAAGAAACAAACAAAATATTATATAATATAGGAGGTAGGATGTTTTAAAACATACTGCAGCTCAGTCTTTTACTCATGGAGATCTCTAAACACAGAATAATCATTTTAGTCCACTGAGCACATAAAATTTGACAGAAATTAATTCTCATGTTCTGGCTGTTCAAAACCCTGCTGATGTTTATGCAATAGCATATATACCTGTGGTTACCAGGGTCACGAAAGGAAATAAATTATAACATAGAGCCATGGTACTCTAATAAGAGTCTTCTTGTTTGAGAGCATTTTAATAATGCAAGAGTGAAAAGAATAGTTCAAGACAGAGCTTCTAACAGAAATTTCAAATGTCTTTTACAGTTTTTTCAGTAAAATCTTAGAAAATACCAAAGGACATTGGTGTTTACTTTCCATCCATTGTATCAAAATTATTGTTCATTATCTTGGGGTTTTTTTCCACTTTTTTATAACTAAGAAATATCTGGAAACCTGCTTTTCTGTGCTTACTACTTAAGACATCTCCACTTGCCTTCCATCCTTCTACACTTAGGAAGAACTTTAGTTATTAATTCATTTATCAAGAAGATGAATGGTAAAACTGTGTAAATGTAATTTTTATATACAGAATATAAGGACACTGTGAAGGGAGAATTAAGCTACTTTTGTATAAGCTGAGACTTTAATGTCTTCAAACTATTTAACATCTTTACAGTAATTAAAAATTAATGTATGAAGATATTGATGAAAGCTTTGCAGTTGGTTGCAATAACTTGGTTTCTCAGAAAATATTTTTGATGTGAGGCTCAGGTTCCAAAACACAGAGTAAAGAACTGCAGACTTCCCCATTATTCTATTTTATTAGTTTCTTTGAGATCTGTTTATTTAAAAATTTAAATTTTCTTACATATTTCTTTTGTTATCAATTCATTAATATTTTCTTGTTGATACTCCCCTCTCTCATTCATTGCTTTCTTCTCTAAGTGAATGCATAATAATGGACTAATATATGCAAATGGAATCATGTCTACATTTTTTTAAACTTGCAGTATTCTTTTTTGCTGTGTATTAAGACCAAAGAAAACAAGGGAATCTCAGATATTTCAGTAGGATTTCCCAGGAACTAAACCAAAATCTTGATCTTAAAAAAACCCAAACAGCTCCTCATCTTACAGTCTTTTCATATTTTTTCTTGAGAATTGTTTTACAATTTGTTTTCTTTTACTTTATGTTTCTTTAACCAATGGTATTTTTTTTTTTTTCTGAACTCTGTTCTGTCACAGGTATTCTGCTTTTGGGCACAATCTTAGAAAAGAATAACAAGAGTTCAAGAATTATAGATGTGATAAAGGCTGGTTGCCTGTAGCAATAAAAATACTGTTTTCACATGTCAATAATTGTATTTGCTCTCCAAATTTGAGCATAGTTATATGAAAACAAACCATGTATGCAACACTTTTCTTTTACAATGTATCCTGAAAATTTGGAAAAATTGCCCAATTTGACATTTTTCTCTTTCTTCCTCATGAATCTAAGTTTGCATTACCCTACATATTTTCCATTTTTTATATACATTAGCCACTGTGGGAATTATCCGACTCAAAACTAGTGGCTGCTAATTAAATTGCTGCCGCTTTCAACTTCAAGGGACTCCCTACCACAGCAAAGCACAGCTATAGTTTATTTACAGGCAGAAAATTTGAATGCCCATTGTCAGTGAAGGAGGACTTCCACTCATATCTTTCTGAGTAAACAGGGAGTCGAGTACTTTATCATTCCTTAATGGGATAGGACAAAAGCAGTAGTAAGGAACAGAGTAGTTAAATAAGCCTGTGGCAAATAAGAGCTCCACAGTGATGAATTCTATAACAATTTTCTTCTACTGTAAACATGTGTGTTACAAGCCTGAAGTTTATGAATAATGGCTTAATTTTGAAGTAATTAGAATTCTATGCCATTAACAGCAGGAAGTCTGGATAATTATATTTTAGAATGAAATGTCTGGGAAAAAATATATCTGTTTCCATGACAATTATGTTTATGATTAATGATAGAAATGACAACATGCAATATAAATACAAACCACCAAAAATTAACTGTATCCATCATGAATGACAGTACAAAAACTACAGCAAATCAGTAATAGTAGGTAAAGAAGAGCTCGATAATCTTGCTTTGTTTCACATTGGAATGTCTTCATCTCTTTCTCTGATTTTTGAGATGTAAGGCTTCCAGCTGCTTCATACCAGACTCTCAGCATGAAATACTAGAGATGATTAGGTGCAAAATGAAATTATATTGTGTAGGCCAGTCAAACACTGTTTTGTGGGAGTACTAGAGCATTACCTTGATGGGGTCAGTGATGTCATTCAAACACATCTGTAGAACAACACAACTAATTGTGGTTTATTAACGCAATGGTTATTAAAAGAAATTCTTTTTTTCTCTGGGCTAATAAGTATTGGAATATCTTAGATAATAAAAAAATCCTTACAAAGCAGGTGAAACTCCTTTCGGAGTTGACCTAAATTTGCTTCTAGATACCTCCACACTCCCAGTTCCAGGAAGAATTACTTGCTTATGTATTGCCTCATGTGAACTGCTTCTGTGCCCATGAAGCACCATGCCTCTGTCGGACCTAAACCAACTTCTATCGACTGGCGATTTTGGAGTATTGCAGTGGAAAGCCAGTCCTGAGTTGTACCATGAGGAGCCTGCTGGCAGGGCTAGCAGGACTGGAACCATGCTGTAACTGATAAGGCACGTTAGACCAGACATGACTGAAAAATTCTGTCTCTTGACAAAAATCCATCCCAAAGCAAACCATGTCACAGGAATTGAAGAGCAGTCACATTCCAGATGAGTAGCTTGTGGACTGCTCTCTCCTCCTCCTGCCACATTGATAGATAATTAAGGTAGAGGCAGACATCATTCTCTTCCCTCCTGTTTACACCTTCGTTGGCAGCATGGGCTATTTGCATACAAGAGTGGGTGCTGGAGTGAGTAGGCATGGGTCTGTTCAGCTAAATTCATCAGCATAATTAAAGCTAAGCTGATTTAGGGGATTGTAAATGGAAGAAACTAATATTCCTATCCATCAGAAGTTGGAAGTTTTGAAACTGAAGTTTTAAAATGTCTGAAAATATTTTTTTAATCTTACAGCACAACAGACCTTGTCAAAGTAGAGGTTCTCAACAGGATGTCTTTATTGAATTGCTTTTCACAGTAAAGTTTCCTAGTGGTATTCATCATCTTATACTGCATTGATTTTATTTTTCTTTGTTTAACTGGTTGATGCCTTTCATTCATGACTTTACAAGAAGACTTTACATGCAGGTGCTGGGTACTCTGTCATGAAATAGGTGGAACTCTGACATACCTCTTGCAGCAACAGGTTTGCTTGTTTGTTTGGTTTTTTGGTTGCTGAAACTTTATTGAAAGATACTGTCTATGTCTCCTTTTGTTTTGCTCTCATTCTTAATGTCTTCATAAACAAATCTATTATCATTTAGGCATTGCTCTGCTAGACCTGTGTATCTTTATTAGTCAGTTTATCAATCTAAACATTTCAAGGAGAAGGAAAAAACACAAGACCTCCAGAAAAAAAGCAAAAGATCTCTGGAAAGCTGAAAACTACCCCATAGATTTTCCTTGACAGCTTCCAAATAAATATATGCATTTGGAAGCATGGGCATTTTATTGCCTAGTGCCTAAGAGTGGAGTATGAGATTCAGTTTTTAAAGTTCTCCTCTGTCTTGTGGAATTTATTAACAACATTTTCTTCAGATTTTTTGATAAAATGCTTTGCAGTCAGCTTCAATCCAGAAGCCTGGGTTGTGCAGAGCTGTCCTCTTAGGTTCCTTATGTATCCTTATCATGATAGGTTTAGTCCTTCACTTTACTCTTTATAAGTTTCCCTTTCCCTGAGATTCCTTCCAACTAGCGTATTCTTTGATTCACCACCCTGTTGCAAAAACCTCAGTTCCTTCTTTCGCCCTCCCACCAAGAGGCACCATGCACTGTGGCAATACACATGCTCCTTAATTGGCTGGCTGCTCAAATAGCATAGATGGCTGTGACATTTATATTGCAATTTTGAAATCATACTGTAAACTAATACAAGACTCTTTCATTTTGTATTCTTGAGGACTCCCAGCTGCAGATTTTGATGAAAACTGTGGAAATGTAGTATCTCTGATGCCTTAATTTCTTTGCAAACCTGGGCATGGTCAGTCAGCTTGTGAAGTGGGGAACTGGCAAACAACAGAATGGCACATGAACTGTGAAAATAAATGGAAAGCATTATGCACATGGGATTAAGTCCTACTCTATACTTACAATTTCTGACACTGTTGGAGTGGCTTCAGTTGCAACTGACCCTTTTGTTTTCGAAAAAACAGCTAAGGAGATTGAGTACAGGAACAAAAAGGGTAAGCCCTTGTAAGCAATCAAAAAAAGCCTGCCGCTCAGTGAAGGTTTCTGCATTGTGAAGATGTTCAATAAACAATGAATAGCTTAAAGCGCTTACACTGCGACTGGGCACTGTAATAGGAAATAACTATTCATGAACATTTTGTAATTATTTTCCCTGTAAGAGCCCTGGCTTGTTCTGTTTGTCAGTCACAGCACCTTTTGTAGCACCTATCACTCTAAGATCTCCATGTACCCAGCTATCTAGGAATATATTCTTTGCCTGTGGGGTTTCCCTTCAATCATATATTGAAAAATGGCTGCATCTTCCATGAATACTCACATTCTGTTGTGCAAAAATGAATACAGGTTTCTGCTATTTGCCTTGAAACCATTCCCCTTTGTTCATGCAATAGACATGCAGAAATAATGTTGTCTTCACTTTGCACACAGTATTGCCCCACTGTGTTTCAGTTAAGCTTATCAGCAATAAAATAAAGAACAGCGTGGTGCCTAATGAGGCCATGTCTAAGAACCCAAACAAATAACGTGCTTAAAGAAAATCTTTAAAGGCAAATAGTACTCCTTGCTTAAAAAAACCCAAACAAAACCAAAACAATCAACAAATCCCAAGCAATCCCCTGCAAAAAAAATGAAACCTTTTTTTTTTTTTTAAAGCAGCTTTTCTGCAAAAGCAGGGATTCTGACTGACATAAAAGGTGGTTGGTGGGGGGATGCATGTCAAGCCTCAGATCAGGAGATGTGAGAGATGGTCAGAAGATCACCTCAAAGCCAAATTATATACTCTTGCTGTTAAAGAAAAAGTAAATCTACATGGCCATAGGCATTGCCTGCTAGAAACCCATATGAGATCTTAATGAATTCTGCACATGGTATCTTTACTAGTAGGAATTTCTGTTAGCAGTTTCTGCTTCTATTTCACACACACTAAATTATGCAACTGATTTATATAATATCCTACTGAATGCAACTGAATATTTTTTCTCTTTTAATGTTTTAGAGATTACTGAGCCTGTTTTAAATATGTACTACATTTAAATAATGGGTTTGTGCTCATTTTGTTTGCTTAAGCAGTATCTTCAAAAGAGACAGTAACTTTTGGGTTGATGGCACAATTTTAGACCTAGATAAAAGGTCTTATCTACATATCCAGTTAAGTGAATAAGATTATACATAGGACTAACAAATTCAGAGTTCATCATCATCACAGAAGGGATAAATAAGGAGTGTGAACCTATGCTTACACTCACATGCTCTTTCTTTTCACTAAATTCAGTGGAATTCTAGACATTAAATACAGAAATAATCACCAGATCACCAATTTTTATGCGAAGATCTTGCAATGCAAGATGTAATTACTTCCAGCTCAATTTTGTGAAAGTTTTCTATCTTTTCAGGTTTCTAGCACATTGTGTTTGAATTTTTTATTTCTGTATTCTGGTCATGACCTGCATGTGACCAACAGTTAACCTGAAAAAGTATCTCCCAGAACAGAAGGGTAAATGGTAAACAAACCAGGACAAAATCCTGTGAAAAAACAAAGGTAAATCTGAACTCTCAGCAGGTCAATATTGCTATGTGATATTCTATTAACACGGGAAATCCTTTACAATTATAAAGATTGTTAGAGCAAACACTACCTTAATAAATTTACTGTCTCTTGAAAAAAAGATTATGGTAACAGTGAGGGGAAAACACCAAGTCCAAAAATCACACCATCAAGAGAAGAAAGTAATCTTGCAGCCTACACAAGAGTTTAAATTTTCACAGTTCAGTTTTGGCCCAATGCCTACATGCAATCCTGCTTCACTTGTGATTTTCACTTTAAAATCTGTAGCTTGCATGTAAAAATAGGACAAAAATTCCTTACTACAGTCTCAAATGCATACTGTATATTTTATTAATCTCTTTGGAGATATTTGTTCCTTAGCGTACATCAGACTTTTAAGCTAATGTTGTTTAATACAGAGTGACTAATTTAAAAAAAAAAACGACAAAAGTGAACTAATGGAAATGACTGGGTATATCATCTTAGAAAAGAATATTTGCTATACAACAGAAAATTATATTCTTTATACCCATAACTTCAGGACTTCTGGGTTGTGGTCCTCCATGCAATTTCTCCAGACTCCTTTCTCTTTCCATTCTCTAACAAAAAAAGTTTCATAGAAGCAGCTCCAGGTGTCACACATGAAACATTTTTTTCACAAATAATGAAGAAGAATCAAACTATCAAGGAAAAAATCCCAAGAAGCCCAATTTGATGGAGCTAAAGTTGTGACTTTTTGAGTACAATTCTGTTTAGTATTCAGTACAGTCTGGAAAGTACATGTAAGGAATTAGAAAAGCCCAATAGTCTCGAAATGCAGTGAGAATATATAATCGGGACCTTGTGACAAAAGTAGTGTGAAAAACTTTTGCAAATAAATGTAAACATATTTTTTCTGCTATCTTTTGCAGAATGTTATGCAGAGGGTAAGAAAAAAATCTTTTTAGAATGTATGATGGTGTTTAGAAGAATTACATTACACCAAATATGGGCTTGTGAGGTGCTATAGAAATTGTAGCTGAATTCTATCTTCACATACATGTCTCTTGCCAAAATCTAAGAGAACTGTATATACATTACCAAGTACAAGATTGGCATTCTTTTTAAAAAATTCATGTCTGTTCATGTGTGTCTCTACATGCATCTGACTATGCCTTACATATTATATTTTATGTGTGTATATATTTATATACATACAGGTATATATATTTGTATTCAACATGTGTAAATATGTAAAAAGTAACAAAATGAAAAAGTAAATGTGCTGATGTTATACTGCAGTGAATGTATTTGTATCTATTCCTGGCTATATTCTGTATTTTTATTTCTAATTCTCTGTATCCACAAATTCACATAAGTCTACTTTTGTTGCATTCATGCCCTTTGTGGACTACCTAACACATCATTTAACTGCACTTACTATCATTTAATTGTAAGCCTTTCAGTAGGCTTACTTATGAATTTCAAAATTGTTAAGACATTTCTCTCTTTGTTTGGTGTCATGGTTTAACCCCAGCCAGCAACTAAACACCACTCAGCTGCTCACTCACTCCCCCCACCCAGTGGGATGGGGGAGAAAATTGGGAAAAGAAGTAAAACTCGTGGGCTGAGATAAGAATGGTTTAATAGAACAGAAAACAAGAAAGTAATAATGATAATAACAACACTAATGAAAATGACAACAGTAATTGTAAAAAGATTGGAATGTACAAATAGTGCACAGAGTGATTGCTCACCACCCACCAATCGACGCCGTTAGTCCCCAAGCAGTGATCCCCACCCCCAACTACCCAGTTATTTCCTGAATGTGACGTCCCGTGGTCTGGAATACCCCCTTGGCCAGTTGGGGTCAGCTGCTCTGGCTGTGTCCCGTGCCAACTTCTTGTGCCCCTCCAGCCTTCTCGCTGGCTGGGCATGAGAAGCTGAAACATCCTTGACTTTAGACTGAACATGACTTAGCAGCAACCGAAAACATCAGAGTGTTACCAACTTTCTTCTCCTACTGAACTCCAAACACAGCACTGTACCAGCTGCTAGGAAGACACTTAACTCTGTCCCAGCTGAAACCAGGACAGTGGGTCAATGACACTGATACTCTTTACCTCCATGCTGTTTTCAAGAAAGCATCTTCATGCAGTTCCAAATGCTCTCTTTCTCAGACTTGGAAGATACTTTCCTTATACAGATAGAAACTTCCCTACAATTCTACCTTTTTCTGGTTTTCCTTTTTCTAAAGAAGTGAAAGGCACTGGTCAGGTGCATCAACTGAGACCATAGCTTATTACGGTGACCAGCACTGTATCATTTCGATTTAATTCTATGGACCTAATTACCCATTTATTTAATCTAAGTATAATTTCCTGTCTTGTGAGAAACACAAACAGGTTATGGTGAGGTAGCTAGCCTGTGGACTATAGCACTTTTCAGCATCTGCAAGTGTGCATTCTTCTCATACAACTTTATTCAGTTTCCTAAAAAAAACCCTTGACATGCAATAAATCAGATTTTAGGTTGTCCTGAGGTATCTTGCTCATGTAGTCACATTTGAAAACTGTGAACTCTTTTAAGGTATGGACCTTCTGTTTGCTCAGTATCTTTCCATATGTGACAAAAGAGCCTGGTCCAGCTGGATGCCCGAATAGTAATGTCTAGCTATGCCTAGAGCAGCAATAACCAGTCCCACATTCAGTCAGAATGTGTTAGCATGTTCACATACCAATGGCCACTTCCAGCCAGTATTTTGGACAAAGCTGTGTCACTTTGACGGAGGAAAGGCTAAAGGGTAAGTAGTTTCTAAGTTAGAAAAAGCTGCATAGCCTTTGTCCTTTGTTAGTATAAGTGTAACCACTGATGCTTCTGCAATATTAGTAATAATTATGTAGGCCTGATGCCCAATAATTTTTACTTCTGTCTGTCTGTATGCAACACAGTAACCTGTGGATCCCATAACTTTCAAATCCAAAAGAACAGGTAGTTGAGGGGAAAGACCACTGAGAACGTTATTAATTTGAAGGAAAATGGGACTATTAGGATATTGATTCTGTAATGACCTGTAGAGGGAACAATTAGTTCCTAATCTACATTTGAACATTAGTTCATAATCTACCCTTGCAACAATAGGTCATTCTCAGTTCTGCTGAACCTCTTTACACTAAGGGGGCGGGAGGGACTGAAGGGAATGGGAATGGAGGCTGGTGAACCGCATAGAATCCATAATAGCAAGAATTATGAGTGCGACCTGGGGAAAAGAAGAAAGGTACAAATGACAAGAGTGAATGGCAAGTGTAAATGGAAAGTGAGCATTATGATCTTAGCATATGCCATTAATGGCTGACTTATAGGTAAATGATTGTGGTTTGTCTGAGCTGAGTGCCAAGTCCTCCTTAGATGGTATCTGAGAAGCAAGTATTTGACTGTTTTATGTAAGAATAAAGAAAAATTATTTTATGTATATTTTAAGGTTATATATTTTCACAGCTGCTGCTTTCTGCCAGACAGACCCTTAGCACCTCATCCCAGTGGTGCAGGCTTCTGAAAGAAGAAAAACCTGATATATGTAAAAAAAAAAAAAAATCAATCAACTCTCAAAAAACCATGGCACTAGGTTATACACTAATGGCTAGCTTAGACAGACTGTATTGCATGACACATGCCTGAACCACCTTCCAAGTAGCTTGGGAATCTCCACTCTGAAAGCTACTCAACCACTCAGGAAGCCACATGGCATCTCATGAACCAAAAGCACATCCCTTGTTTTTAATGGTTCTATAGTCTGGGTTTGAAGTCCTGATGAGTGGTCGCTCAGGAAGCAAGAGACCTGCTGTGATCCCTGATCAGACTGTCTTGACATTGTCCTGAGTGACCTGAAGAAGAGGAAGCCTGTAACAGAAAGCTCTTCTGAACTGGCCTAGAGGTGCGGAGAGCTGCCTGCGGTCATACTAGCACCATGCTCAGGTGCAGTTGGAGAGTCCTGTCTGTAAGAAAATAGTCTGCTGCTGTGCCTGAGACTCTGCTTGTAGATTTGCTGCCTTCATGGAAAACAAGGATAGGCCTGAAGCAGCTTCAGGGTACCCTCTGAGACACTGTATGGAGACCTTTCAGCGCCATGATGTATCTCCTGTTGCAAACCTACTGCTGCTGATACCATACTCTGTATCTTCAAAATGTCATAAAAGCAGTTTTAAAGATTGTGAATTTGCCTTCTCCAAGAAAAATACCATATGGATTAACAGTTCTCCATATTAATAGAGATTTGCTCTAATTAATTCTCACAAAGTTCAATGACTGCCAGATGAACAAAGTAAAAAATACTGTATGTTTTCTTGGTTTAATTCTTTGTGAAAGCCCTTTATTTTTAAGCTGTATAATTTTTAAAGGTAGTTTTTGCTCCCCAATTCATTCTTGACCTCAGCTGCTCTGGCTAATATTCCCCATAGCCAAACCAATGCAATGAGATTCCTTCCCTTCCTCAAGCTTATATTAGTGTTATTCCAGCCCTTTTTCTTATTTTCTTTCAGTTTTCTGCCCTCACCTGTTCCATGCTTCTTTTCTGACTTTCCTCTGGCATTCCTCGATGTTCTTACTTTCCTCATGACTGTTCATAGTCCGTTACACATAACCAATATAGACGAGTGCACTTTTATCTCCTCCAGCACCTCCCACCACAGCCACATTTTTTCTAGCCTCATTCCATTTTCATTTGTTTTTCGGCTGTTCCTTCAGGTTTCCTTCTTCTCCCAACACAATCAATTCCACAACTTCCCCTTCACCTCCATGTTCTGTGATTAAAAACAATGTACTCTTATATAGGAAGAAAAATAAAAACACACACACAAATTCAGTCACAACAGAAGCCACAGGCAAGTTAAAAATAAACGGAAGCATTCCTCTTACCCAAAACATTTGCTATACAAAGACATTTTAATTAAGATAATTTTAAAAACTTATTAGGAAAATAATAGTTAAAGTAATCATTAGACATCTCCATACTCTGTAACCAGTGAGCTAAAGGACAAAGTAAACTGAAATATCTGAAGGTCTTCCAGCATTCTCAGTAACCAAAACACTTATTGGCTTTAACGAAAGTTCTTTTTCCTCAACTGTGCAATCAAAGGGGTATAATATTGTGCTGTATATTGCCCTACTGATATTCATGTTTCCCAGTCCAGCAAAGTGCTTGCTCTTATCAACTTCCTGGGACTCGGGCAGATACTGCAGCTGCTCAGTCCCTTGTAAAATGGTATTTCAAACTGGCAGAGGAATTAATGAATATACATAACAATTCACCTATGATATCGTGAAACAGCTACTTGCTGTGTGTTCTTGTACAATAGAATGTCATCAGTTACTGAAACTTCTTGCACACACAAAGGGCATTTGTTGTAAATGAATTTAAATGTAAATTGTTACAGAGGAAATTGTTTCCCTGTTGGTTACTCTTTCCACTCAGGACTGGAACAATCGGAAGTTGTAATGAAAAAAAAAATAAATTTTTTCCCAAGTACTCATGAAGATGTTATTAAAATGAAGCATACATGTATATGCATGAAGAAAATGAGAAAAGCTATTCTTAATCAGGAAAAAGGTTTGTGGCATTTTTCTGTCATTTGAAATTATTCTTTCTAAAGTCCCTGTTCACAGTCAGATACCTCAGCCACTCACTTCCTTAACTTATAATTACTGCACCTAAGTGTGTGTGTTGGCTAAGTGGAAACCATTTTCTGTCCTTACAACTACTTTTAAGTATCAAACTACTTTTAAGTTTAGGAAATGCTATAGTCAAGACTTAAACTATCAATTTTGATAGTTTTGAAACTATAAATTCAATCATTTTAGATACTATACATACATGCATGCACACACACTACCTTAAGGCAACTGCATTATACAGAAAGCTGTCATCACAGATATTTCCCCTCTGTTCTGTGCTGCTATGTAATATCCGTTTGTGCTCATGCAAGGGGAGCTGCATTGTAGTGATGGATGAAAGCACTCTGCTTTATTTACAAGGACAGCCTTTCTCCTTTCATGCAAGCAAGTGCCTCTCCTAACGTTCCGAAAAACACAGCACAATACAAACTGATACTCTTCTTATTAAGCCATTAATAAACATAGCACTACTGTGTCAAACTTTGCTTCAAGCTGGTCTTTCCTATCCCAAAGCTGCTGAAGCTTGGGTCACCTTTTTTAGTGAGTTCCAAAACTTAAGCAGGCGAACCACCTGTTTTGTGATTAATACTTACTAAGGCTGAAGGAAAGCCTGTTGAAATGTACTGGCTGACTGTAAATACATTATAAATTTTGATCTTTTAGTCCTCCTTTAATGCTAAGGATTTCACACCTTGCTGGTTGTTTCTAGTGTTTGGATACAGCCTGTCAGTGCAAAAATCCAAACAGAATACATTCACATCACTGCTAGTTAAGCTGAGTGCCTTGTTTCATTTTGGGAAATATCTGCAGGTAGAGAACTCCACCAGTCAGGATGTAACAGGGAGCAGTCCTTCCCACAGTGAAGGGTAAATTTAATTGCAGCCATTATGAAGATTTTCCTACCTTTCTCATGTCTTATTAATTATTGCTTTTATGTTTATCGATTTGTAAGTTCATATGGGAATGTTCAGTTTAATTTCTGTGGATGCATGTTAGGGAATATGGGACCATAACATGTTGTACCGTGGTTTTACAAGAGGAAGCACAATTTTACAAGGCTATGTTTCTGATATGACCAGCATAAACTTACATATATTTAGGGTTCAGATGGAATAACAAGATGAGGAGAAAATATTTGATCTAAGAATTTTGATAGATAGTGTTTTGGCAGAATTCAGTTGCCTAGCCATCTATTACTGCTTGAGAGGAAGTCCTGCCTTTCTGTTGTTTCTGAAGGATGTAGGAACATACATGTATCTATCAATAGGTCAGTCAATTCCCTTCAGGTGTCTTGCATACCCTACGGTATTTTAGTATCCCTCTATGTCCGTAGTCAGACAACCAAGTCATGGTTTTCCTTTTTAAACTAGAACCAATTACTCCAGTAAAGCTTTGCCATGTATTCTGGAGAATCCTCTCTTGAGATAGAATCATAGAATCATTCAGGTTGGAAAAGCCCTTTAAGATCACTGAGTCTAACCTAACACTGCCGAGTCCACCGCTAAACCATGTCCCTAAGCACCACACCTACACGTCTTTTAAATACCTCCAGGGATGGTGATGCAACCACTTCCCTGCACAGCCTGTTCCAGTGATTGACAACCTTTTCAGTGAGAAATTTTCCTAATATCCAATCTAAACCTCCCCTGGCACAACTTGAGGCTATTTCCTCTCATCCTACCGTTTGTTACTTCGGAGAAGGACCGAATCCCACCTCACTACAACCCCCTTTCAGGTAGCTGTAGAGCATGATAAGGTCTCCCCTCAGCCTCCTTTTCTCCAGGCTAAAGAACCCCAGTTCCCCCAGCTGCTCCTCAGAAGACTTGTTCCCTAGACCCTTCACCAGCTTAGTTGCCCTTCTCTGGACACGCTCCAGCACCTCAGTGTCTTTCTTGTAGTGAAGGGCCCAAAACTGAACACAGCACTCGAGCCTCACCAATGCCAAGTACACTGTGGGCTTACCAGTACCAATTCCTTCCCTAGTCCTGCTGGCCACACTGTTTCTGATACAGGCCAGGATGCCATCGGCCTTCTTGGCCACCTGGGCCCACTGCTGGCTCATACTCAGCCGGCTGTCGACCAGCACCCCCAAGTCTTTTTCTGCCGGGCAGCTTTCCAGCCACTCCTCCCCAGGCCTGTAGCACTGAATGGGCTTGCGGTGACCCAAGTGCAGGACCCGGCACTTGGCCTTGTTGAACTTCATACAACTGACCTCGGCCCATCGATCCAGCCAGTCCAGATCCCTCTGCAGACCCTTCCTACCTTCCAGCAGATCAAGATTCCTGCCCAACTTAGTGTCATCTGCAAACTTACCTTGGGTGCACTCGATCTCTTCAACCAGATTGTTGATAGAGATATTAAAAAGAACTGGCCCCAATGTATATGTTAAAATATGCAACCTGGCATACAAAAGTAGTTCCAAACCCACTTTTCTAGTTTTGAAATATCAGGTATTTAGAAATGGAATATTCTTCCTCCCTCATTTTCTACTGGAAAAGTAAGAAAAGAAGTTAAGAAGTGTGAGAAAATAACACATTAATTTGTAAGTGTTCATGTTGGAAGAGTAACACTTAAAAGGAACAGCAGTGCTTTTCTCATTTGCAGCTGCCCTTTTTAGTCAGAAGTCACTATGAACTATCACTCTAAGGAGAGTGTCTATGCAAACCTTAATGTTCTGCAGAAAGTATGAGCTAATTCAGCATTTAGTGATCTCACCCCCTCCAAGTCTGTTCTGAATTGTTTTGGCAGCAGGAGAGGTGCCCAGTGCAACTCCCAGACAGTTGGACACTGATCTAAACCAGCAAATGACCTGAAACACTAAGAGCTACCTCTGAAAAACCACCAGCTTTCCCTGTCCTATCCCCAAGAAAAAGCTTAAAAGGTGCTCTGCAAGGGCAGTTTTACACTCTTTCCCATAGATACATGATTTTAAGGACTATTTTGTGCTAATTTCACATAACGAGACTATGATTTTAATTTTTTACTTAAGTACAACAAAACCCCCATGTATTTTAGAAAATGTCCCCTGAAATGAAAGTCATTCAGAATAAAAACTGAACAGTGTTTTACTGAAGCAATTCTCAATATGCTTCTGATTTTCTCCATTCTCTGAAATCAAGATATCTTTCTACCACTGACATGGTAAGGGTAGAATGGTATCACTTTCTGACAAGAAATGCGGAGTGTCTTTCTTTTTTCTTCATCCTGATTTGGGACAAAAAGTATCACTTTTGTAATGGAAAACCAGCATGGCAACAACAAAACTAGGATTCTCATTGTGACATCAGAAATTTTGACATATTTTGGTTTGAGAGCAGTGAAATATTGATACTGTCCAGGCTGCTGAAACACTGGGAACATTTCTGATTCCAAAATAAATATGGTCCCAGACCCCAGCCAGCACAGACTCCAGCAAGAGAACTTGGTATCTGTGACACCAGGTAACCCCCATCCCAGCTGGAGAGCTTGTGAAGCAGCCATTTGGAGAGCCTGGGAGGCCAGCAGCTCACCAGGTGAACAGCTGGGAAATCAGATGTCCTGGAAAGATTGGCATTCTACTCGTCAGGCAGCTAGCTGTCACAGGAGCTGCCCAGGAGGCAGGGTAGTTTGTCTCTCCAACCTGTTTCCCTGTATGATTTCCATCAGCATTAACAAAAATAAATAATGGGGCTGACAGTATTCCATCAGTATATATATATACCTTATATGTTCTCTAATTCAAAGGTTTCTGCCTTGCCCCTTCATCCCATCTGTCCCTGGATCTTAATGCTTAACAAGCCCATTATTTGAATATATGAAATTCTGTCAGCATTATTACACCTAAGGGGACGGACAAGCTTCTCATATGGCTGTCATATCTCATTATTCCCTCCTTCTTTTATTCTTCTTTTTCTTTCTCTCCTTTTCTCTTTCTTTGTGCCTTGTTTTTCTCTTACCAATACATCCTATTTTTCTGGAGTAGCTAACTATTCCCCTCTTCTTGCAGCCTCTGAGCTTGGTCCAACCCTTTTAAAACCACAAAATTTATTTGGGAGGTAAACAGGTGAGGTCTGGATGTTTCTTTCCATATCCCCATTAACCATCAATATAAGCAAAGTAAAGCCAGCTGACAGTTCGTGCTATTCCTCCCAAGTATTACAAGAATATTTCATAGCCCCTCCTCACAATTGTCACATTCACTTGCCATATAACACCTCACTTTCAGTGTACCATTTTTCTGCTTGAAATCTAAGATAAATTTAATAAGGGGCTTCAGAATTTAATTTGGTATCACAGTCAGTAACACTATGGGGAAATGAAATGGCCTGATAGCTTTTCTTACTTTTTAACAGCAAAAATTAGGTAGGACACACTGTTTAGGAATCATTTTGCTCTTGACTGTTTTAAGACTAACTCTTAGGTTATGGAATCTGCATGTGAGTGTGAAACGTGGTATCTGTGTCGAAGGCAGTATAGAAATTGGGAACGTTAGTCTTTAGGCTGTGATTAGAGATTAAGTAAAATATATCATCCCTAATTACATTGAGACAAAAGGTTTTCGACAAAAATCTGACTTAATTTTAAAATCAGAAGTAGAAAGCTTGATGTCTATTGTTTTGTTGCTACCTCAAATACCAGAGAACCTACTCTAACACTAATAATTCCAATTTTTGAGGATTTTCATGGTTAAAATATACAAAATATCCTACCTCCCAAATGCATACTTTAATCTATCAGACATATTTTTTAATTTTTCTGTGTAAAAAAAGATGTGCAACTACACTGTAGAAGAGAAAAATAATAAATAACACAAAAAAAGTGTTGGAACATGGTTTCATTTGGACAACCAGAAATTTTGTCAGGAAGTGAAGAAACCCGAGTCTCTAATAAACCCAGCTATTCAGCCTCTCTTCCACCATCATACCCTTATTTGATTTTTTACCCATTTGTGGGTAACATATAAGCAATTCCACAGAAAGTTTCTCCACACTGTCTGCCATCTGTCAACAAACTCAATTCTGACAGGAGTAGCCAGCATCTCAAGGGTGCAAATCAATTGAGTGTCAGCGTTGGATGTGTTCCAGTGCATTTCCTTAGCACAGATGAAAGAAAGTGTGTCAACTGAGCAGTGTTGCATATGTTTTTATCTGCTGTTGGCTGGGGACTGAGCTAAAACTACTAAATTCACTTCACTTAGAATCTCAAATTTTATCTGGTGCTCTATGTATAGCATGCAGCAAATAAGGGAGGAAAATCAATAGCATCGATGGGCAATTATGAAATAAAAAGACCCAGGCATGTATGGTAAGAACTGATGTAGAATATAACTGTGAGTGGGCTGGGATAGGGAAGAAAAGCACAATGCAAATAATGGCACGTAAATATAAAATTCATACCTCCCACAATTTTCCTGAGCTTTGTAAACCAAGACTGCCACTGCAAGAACAAAGCATCCTTTACTCTAAAGAACTATGAACTCTTTTCATAAAGCAATTCACCCATATCCACCTATGACCTTTCATTTCATAAAATTCAGGGTATATCAAATGTCCCTTCTCTAGGAGCCTATCTCATTTACACCAGATGAATAGAATCATTGATGGCAACAGTTCAGATCTTATGAATTTGACCTCTGTTTTACCTGAGCAATTAGAGATAATAAAGGGCATGCAGAAACCTTCCAAACATAAATTCTTGATGCCTCCTTTGATAAGGGCAATTTAATGATCTGAGTAAGGGTTTGGAGACATGAGCATGTTAATCCCTGTAAATCACACTGCCACAGTTTCAGAAAGCTGTGAATTCTGACAGTTATCCACATCTGAAAAAGCAAGTTATTTCCACCCCTAAAGTGGTAATGTGCAATGAATGAGTGGGGGCCATATTTGTCACTTTTGAATATTGACCTTTCTATATAAAATTTAATAAATTTTTCACAATTTGAAATGTATACTGAGCTCATTTGTATTCTGCTGCTGTTGTGATTTGCTCCAGGTTTATCCCAATCTTACTTTTCCATTCACATGTTCATAGATTAATATAAAAAATTGCAGGATTGGTTTATAAGAACCTTATTCTCACTTCTAACAATCTTACTGCTAGCCACAGATGATGCTTTCCCTGTTTTCATGTAAGGTCCTCAAGAATATTTAAGGGAAAGAGTAGAGAAAGTAATATTTATAAATATGATTTGTCAGTTGCTAAACTCCTGAGTGCTTTTTAACGAGATGTTAACCAGTATACGATACAGAGAGAGAGCTTTCTACAACACTGAAACAGCATGCAGTCACCAAACACATGCACCTCTTTTGGAAGAGGCCGCAGTGAGCAAGGAATTCTAGAATCCCAGAATGGCTTGGGTAGGAAGGGAACTTTAAAGTTCATCTAGTCCAATCCCCCTGCCATGGGGTGGGACATCTTTTACTAGACCAGATAGCTCAAAGCACCATCCAACATGACACTGAACACTTTGACAAAGGGGCATCCACAGCTTCTCTGGACAACCTGTTCCAGTGTCTCACTACTCTCACAGTAAAGCATTTCTTCCTTATGTCCAAACTAAATCTTCTGCCTTTCAGTTTAAAACTGTTGCCCGTCTTCCTGTCGCTAACAGGTCTTGGGAAAAAGTCTTTATCTTTCTTACAAGACCCCTTTACATATTGAAAGGCCACAATAAGGTCTCCTTGGAGCCTTCTCTTCTCCAGGCTGAACAACCCTAACTCTCTCAGCCCGTCTTTGTAGGAGAGGTGCTCCAGCCCTCTCATCATTTTCATGGCCCTCCTCTGGACCTGCTCCAACAGGTCCAAGTCTTTCCAGTACTGAGGATGCCAGAACTGGCTGTTGTACTGCAGGTAGGTCTCATGAGAGCAGAGTACAGGGGCAGAATCATCTCCCTCAACCTGCTCGTCACGCTTCTTTTTATTGCAGCTCAGGATACAATTTGCTTTCCAAAAGGATCCTCCAAAATGGTTTGCATGGATCCATGAGAGCTGTTATTACTTACTGTACCTAGAGAGCTGCTATTACTTACTGTACCTATATACCCTCCAAAAGTTTGCCTTCATAATTCCACAAGAATCACTCCTTCTCTAACCTAATTTGCTGTATCTCCATTCTGTTCACCCCTGTACTACCTGGGCATTTCTCAGGAGTGCCTTTAATAACGCATCTAATGCTTGCCACAGATTTCTTTCTCATTCTCTTTCCAAGGGTAGAAAATGTAGTGGAATATTTTATTTTCTAAAGATCTTGGTGGCTTTTTTTTACTGTTTATATAAATGTTGCATTTCTTTTCAAGGAAGATGGCAATGGCAAACTCTGTGATTGGAGTATAAACTGTTGTGGTATGTAATGTCTATTCCCGCAGTCATTGCAGAAACAACCTATTGGTCCCTATTATGCAGAATAGAATAGCACTACCTCAGAGTAGTGTGTATCTTATATTTTGTCTCTGATCAAAACCATTTAAAGGACAAATGCAATGACACTGGCTGGAGGTGTAAGATGTCCCTGTTTTATTAATATCTGAGGTAGAATTTTTCTAAGATATCAGCCTAAGCTGGAGAACTCACTGCTGCAAAAGATGAGAATAACCACAGTCTGAACCACTTTCTGACTCACAAAATTATCCCTTTGATTCGCTTTTACTCAGTGAAGTTTTCAAGAACATACAAAACAGTTCAGCTGATTCATCTTCAAGTGGGGAGGAAAGGAAGAGTGGGAAGTTGTTATTTCTATTTTTTAATACTGGGCTATTACGGTTAATAGTTGCCAAGGAAAATAAATAAATAACTAAAAGATTAGATAAGAATAAATGAAAGAAACACTTCACATAGCACACTGCCAGCTTATGAAATTAAATACCTCTGGGTATAATGTACTCAAATATTGTGTAGAGGAATAAAAGGGAACCAGATAATAATGACTCAGAACATATCTGTTAAGATAATCAAATCCTGTACTTTTGGATGAATACTGATTACTCCACTGCAGATATTTTCTTTCTCTAATGCATAACATATTATAGAATATTTTAAGTGGATTTAGGGTATTTTTCATATACCTTTTACATATTATAACTGGAGGAGAACTTGGTGCATTAATGCAAAATCAAAAAAATATGACCTAAAAATATAGGTGACATTTGAAACAATGTTTACCAGAATTTAAAAGACTGTTAAAGGATATCCCAAAAAACTGGTGCATGTATTCTTTATCAGAACTTTCGTTATCACATAATGTAAGATACT
Organism: Elanus axillaris; assembly: GCA_026212715.1. Classification (NCBI taxonomy): domain Eukaryota; kingdom Metazoa; phylum Chordata; class Aves; order Accipitriformes; family Accipitridae; genus Elanus; species Elanus axillaris. The sequence goes on from JANZLQ010000013.1 coordinate 22,740,868, forward strand.
TCACAAAATTCTAAGAAAACCATTCTGAATAATAACAAATACAAACACAATAATGATCATAAACGGTGGTGTCTGGCTTCTGAGTACTATCGTCTCAGCAAAAGGAAAGGTGACTTTCATCTCCAAGGATCATGAGTGTGGATAAAACACCACCACTAAAGCAAGCTCTATTTATTTACATGCTTAAAGGGAAAAAAAAAAAATTTAGGATTACCACTGTGTGTTAAGGAACACACATGACCAAGTGGGCAAACAATACACTTTTGTGGTGAAGTAGGTTAGATAAAAAGAAACATCTTGCCATGTAAAACTACATTTTCAATTTTGACCATGCCTAGTTATGGCACAGTGACTGGTGTGATTCCTTTGCCTTGATTAGAAAGTAAGGGCTTTGGTCATATCTAAAAAGATGTATAGCTGGAACACACCAATAGACTCCTGATTTATGTTTCCTGCTCCATGAGACCAATATGACAGAAAAATTTTATAAACATTTCAAACACTATCTTTAAATTATGTGGATGTGTTTCTTAATTATTCATGTTGGAAGACAGTTGTAGACCACCACTTTCCTGTGTGAAAGAAACTAATTTCTAGTTCATAGATGTGTCTTTTTCCCTTTAATGTCATGTCAAATATATGTGTGTGTATATATATGTAAATAATATATGTATATTTAACTTAAATGCCCTTCTTCATCTCTGGAGGTTACTTCTTAAGATACTTATAGAGAGCAATAGTATCTCCAAACTTACCTTCCTCTAACTTTAATTACTATTTTAAAGTCTAGAATAGTTATTTCTGTAAAAGCCAATTAGTTCCCTTTACATTCCACCATATTTTACAAGCAGAACTATTTGCTGCTCTCACCAATACAGGATTTGTAGCACTGCAGTCTCAGTGGCCACTTTCCTCCACTGCACAGTTTTGAAGTTCTGCTCTGATGCATTGTACAAGTTGACATTCTTCAGAACCTGAAACTTAAACTGAAACTTGCTAACAGTACTAAAGTTTATCCTGAGCAATTTGAAGCTTTTCCTCTTATCACTACTGCTCAGCTGTGGAGCTGGTAGGAACTTGTAGGAGCTGCAATAATGAAAGCTAAACAAGGTTACTTTTAGCTTCATTGTCTTCATATCTTCTTAAAAAGGGGGAATACAAAGTTATTCAACGTTCAAAGCATTGTATTGTCATGGTCTATAAATGTGTTTGCTGGCTGCATACTGTACTTTCTTTATCTGACCTTGCTCATTGAAGGATGCACTTGTTATAGTATGTCAGTCACTAATGAAGCCTTAAGTAATTGAGTCTGATTGAACTGGCAAGATGCTGCCTAATTATAATGATAAATGGAATTGGTTGATCAGCCATGGAGGGTGAATGGCGTGGAGAACATTAAAACAAGGTCACTCTGTGAAGGAGAACCACTTTTTTTTTTTTTTTTTTAAATTATTTCCTCCCTTTCCCACAGTCCTCCAAATTTAGACTCTTCATCCCAGTACATACTCAGGCATTCAGTGGTTAACTGTAATGGGACTATTTAGGACAATGGCACTATAGAGCAGTCCAGCAGTGATCACCTCCTTCTGCTAACTATACTTGCAAAATGCATATGGAAAATACTAAAAGACATATGATGGAAGGGTTAACAGACTTTATAGCTTCATAGTTATTGGACAATATCATCCACACTCATTGTCCCACAAATAAAAGCTTACTGGTTTTAGGCCAAATGAGTTCTAATTAATTTTTTAAGAAACCTTCCGATAATGCCACCAACTTGTTATGTTCTTTGACTCTCTTTAAATCTCTGAAAAACACCAGAATGAAACTCTCAAGGAAAAGCCCCATTTTGTGAAGTGGGATGTTACCACTTCATTTCAGAAAGGATCTGAAATTTTCTTATGAGGAGGAGCCACAGCTCAGACTAGTGTTGAGAGCAATGTTGCAGTTTGTGTCCTTAAGTTGACGGAGACTAAGGAGACCTATTTCTGAATACAAGGAGGACAAGGGGAAAGCTGGAAAGAGCTGGCATATATTTACTGTCCTGGTTTCAGCTGGGACAGAGTTAAGTGTCTTCCTAGCAGCTGGTACAGTGCTGTGTTTGGAGTTCAGTAG